>BDMC01000014.1:545000-914666 GCA_002003505.1 Xylariales sp. No.14919
ATGCTAAAAAAAGCATAGTTAAAAAAAAAATAGCTAGTATTAAAAACATTAGTATTAACTATATTTAAAAGCATTTAAAAGTATTTAAAAGCTTTAGCATATAATAATATTATTATATATAATAGTTTTTATTTCTTTATTTTTTTAGCTTTATATGCTAGCAAAAGTTTTTATACTAAATAAAAACTCTGCTTATATAAAGGCTTTTATTTTTTTTTTTTAATTAAAGTATTTAATATAATATAATATAAGATTATATTTTATTTGCTTTATATTATATATAATTATATAAAGTTTATTTAATAGATTAAAAAAATTATATTTTAAAATTTAATTTACTTTTAGTTTTTTTTTAGTTATTTTTTTATATAAAATAATATAAGCTATAAATTTTGCTAATATAATATTTTTTATATTTTTAAAACTTTATATTTACTTTTTATAGCATAAATATATAATTAGTATATAATAATATATTATTATTTATAGCTATATTATTTAAGCTAAATTAAAAAAAAAATACTAAAAAAAAATATATATAATATAAGATTTTTTATAATTAATTTAAAATATTTATTTTAAAAGCTATTATAAAAAAAAATATATTAAATTAAAAAAAATAAACTATTAATTTTAAATATATATTTAATTATATAATAAATATTATTATTTTTAAGTTATTAATAATAAATATAACTATTAATTATTTAGCTACTAAAAAAATTATAAAATATTTTATATAAAAAATAAATTATATTATAAAATTATTAAATAAAATATAAACTATAAATAAAATATAAAATATATTTTTAAAAACTTTTAAATTATTAATTTTAACTATTTTTTTACTTATAAAAATATTAATAATTATATTATTAAATATTAATAATTTTTAAAATAAGCTATTAATAATATTTTTAATTTTTTTATAATATTTTAAAATTACTTTAATATATAATATTAAGTTATATTATATAATAAAGTTTTAAAAAGTTTAATTTAAATAATTAAATAATTTTAATATATATAGCAATAATATTTTTAAGTTATAATAATTAACTTTATATATATTATAAATAAATATAAGCTATTATTTTTTTAAATTATTAATATAATAAAAATAAATATTTATTTTAATATAATATATATAATAATATTAAATAAAAAAACTAAAATAATAACTTAAATATTAAAATATTATAAAAAGCTTTATAAATATTTTTTTATATTATAAATATTTTTTATAATAGTTATAAACTTTTAAACTTTTAAAAAAAATATTATTAATATTATTTAATTATTAACTTAATAATAGTTTTATATTTAATATATTATAAAAAATATTAAATATAATATAAATAATAAATAATAAAAAAAGCTTAACTTAAAATTTAAGCTTTTTTTAATTTAATTTTTATTATTATTTATTAATATAGCTTTTATTATATATAATATAGCTAAAAAAACTATTATTATATTAAATTTAAACTTTTATAAAAATAATATTATTATTTATACTTTTAAAAAAATTAAATATATTAAATATTATTTTTATAAAAGTAAGCTAGCTATTAATAATAATTTTAATAATATTTTAATACTTTAAAAATATATAATATATATAAAATATATAAATAAAATTAAAAAATATTAAAAAAACTTTTAATAAAAGTTTTTTAACTAATAAAAAATTATTAATTATTTTAAGTTAATATATATAAAGTTTTAAAATAAATAATATTTTATATATATAAAAAATAATTATAACTTTAAAGTATATATTTTTTTAATATTAAAATTAATATATTTTTAAGTTTAAAGCTATTTTAATAATATAAAATTAAATTTTTTAATATTAATTAAAGCTATTATAAAGCTAAATAAAAATAAATAAAAAAACTATAAAATTAAACTAAATAAATAGTAATAGCAAATAAACTTATAAAAATTTATAAAAAGCATATTTAAAAATTTTTAGCTATATTATAAAATAAGCTAAAAAATTTTTAATAAAATATATTAATAATATAATTTTATTATTAATATTTTTAAAAAAAAAGTAATAATAAAAATTATAAACTATATAAAAAGCTTTATATAATAAAAAAATATTTTATACTAATATTTTATATATAACTAAATAATTTATTAAGCTAAAAGCTTTTAAAATAAGCTTTATTTTTATATTATTAAAAATAAAAAGCTAAAAAAATAAAATTTTAACTATTATTAATAGCTTAATAATAAAATAAAAATTAATATTTTATTATTAATATATAACTTTATATTTTATAATAAATATTATTTTTAGCTTTAAAATTATAAATTATATATAAAAGCATATATTAATAATAATAAAATATATAAATATTTAAAGTTTATTTAAAATAAAAGCTATTAAATATTTTATTATAAAAAAATTTATTTATAAAAAAAAAATATTATTTATAAGCTTTAAATAGCTATTAACTTTAATAAATTATTTTATTATAAAATAAATATTAAAAATATTTATAATATTAAAAATTATTAAAATATTATAAAAATATAAAAAAAAGTTAATAAAAATATAATATTATTTTATATAATATTAATATTAAAAATAATTTTATTAATAATAATATAGCTATAAAATATATTTAAAAATCTTTAAATAATATTAATATTATATTTAAATTAGTTATAAAAAAGCTTAAAAAAAATTTAAAAAAAAAGTTTAAAAAAAAAGTTTAAAAAAATTAAAAAAAAGCTATAAAAAGTTAATAAAAAATTTATAATATAATATAAATATAAATTATTTATTTAAAAAAGCTAAAAATAATATTAATATTTATTTTTTTAAGCTAAATATATTTATTATATAAATTAAATATTATTTATATTATAATATAAAGTTTTAAACTTAAAAAATTAGCTAATTTAATAATTTTTTAAAATTAATATTTAAGTTTATATTATTATATAAAATATTTTAAATAATTATTTTTATAATATTTAAAAAAGCTATAATAATTATTAATTAGCTAAAAAAAATACTTTAATTATATAATTATAATTAATTTTTTAAAATATATTAAGTAAAAAAAATATATTATATAAATTTAACTTATTATTAAAGCTATACTTATTTTTAGTAGTAGAGCTACTTATAATCAAACTAAGTAGGTAGGCGGCCCTCGTAGGCAGCATGGGCGGCCAACGTAGGTGGCCCCGTACTGGGTAGGTAACCAGGTCGCATCCGGAATCCACTTTTATGGTCTGACCGGCACGGCGAAGGCGAGCAACGATTGGCTCGTGACAGGCTACAGGTAGCATCGCCCTACCACTAATGCTGCCACTAACACATGCAGGTCCACAAGCCACAAAGCTTGAGCCGACCCAGTCAAAGGCGCGACCGACCGATCGACCCAGGCCCGAACGAAGACAAACCAACCGGCGCAGTCTTCTGCCCAAGTCAGCCAGCCCCGGATGGGGGGAGGAGGAAAGGTATTCAGGTATCTATTCTATCCATCCTCGTCATCGCGAGGAAGACCCTTGCCAAGACGGCGTCCAATGGCGTCCAATGGGGATCCCGACATGCGACTCGTGGCCAATCACCATCTGTGCTATGAGTTAGTTAAGCAAGGGCTTACGTTGTTTGTGGCTCGCTTCGTATTACCAACGTACCTACTGTACTCCGTACTACTATCTATTATACTACTAAGTACGATACCTCCCGGGTGATATCGGCAGTATCTAAATAGTAGGTAGTATTAGATACACGAAGCCGGCCGTATACTGTGTGTGTGATGGTGTGGCTTACAGTATGGAGGTAGTGTATACTACTTAGAAGACTACACTGCATCACACTACACTGCCATCATCATCATGTATCTAAAACCACGCAGGCCTCCTGCATCCCATACATTACATCCCTGACCAGCTGATATGCATGCACCTTTTGCACAAATCATCATAGCGCGCGCGCCCCCGACCAGCCCCGACCAACATTCATGCCCGTTGTCGTAAGTGGCAGCGGTCAACGCCGTAATTTAAAGCGCCGACTAGTCTAGTCTGCTATAGTGCCTTCGGGAGCTGGCTGTGCACGAAACATATTGCGATCTTCTTTGGACACGTAGCGATGGCCCTGGGCTCAGGGACTAGGTAGGGTGCAGGAATATGCGGTACTAGCTGCGTGAAGACTGGATAGGCGTTGGTAATTCCTGGAAATGCAGTCGGAGAGGCCCGGGTTCTAGGTTCTGGGATCTGGTAGAGCAAAGCATCGGCCATGTCTAGTGGTAACGGTAAGTGCGTCGTTGGTGCCTTAACATGATACCCTATATATCGGGACATGTGCTCAGTTGGTGTAGTACTATTCGAATTGTACCCGAAGATTGACGGAGCTACGAGGATGACGATGGGATCTCTGCTGCCAATAATTCCTGTGCAACCCATCCCCCCCTCCTTCTAAGACTAAGACTCAGCTACAATAGTATAGACCCGACGAATCCCAGACAAGAAGTTCTGGGGAAATTCTCGTCGGACGTGATACCTATACCTATACTAGTAGAAAGCAAAGCGGCCTAGTCCGGACAACTTGTTTTCCATATATATGTATATATATTCGATGTGTCACTAACTGCTCCAGTGCATCGGTTAGTAAAAGCGATCAACACCTAGAGATCACCGCACATCTCCATTCCCGAACACGCTACTTCGTATCACAAGGAATTGCCTCTACAGGGTAGGTTCCGCAGTGAAACGACGAAAACGACAAACTGCCAGGATCACCCAGCCACTCCCAGCAAACAGAGGCCGTATCAATTTCCCTCTCCCTTCCTTACCTATCAATTCTCTTCTTCTCACCCGTAGCGAATGTGTAATCTCAAAGCTAACCACCCCTTAGGGAGCTATGAGAAAGGAAGATTCAAGCTAAGCGTGAGCACACGTCCAAGCCATCGAGTCTTCAGCACACAGCGCACTCCGCCGCGCAGCGTCCTCGGCCCTAGCATGCGCCCTTGGCGGGTCCCCAGCCCTGTACCCCGACATTCGCCAAATCCATCCAGGCCATTAAATCCCCAAGAACGTGAGCCGATACCCTTCCCACCCCCCAAATGAGGGAGACACGGCAGCACCGCAAACCCGGGGTAGGTAGCGACAAGCAAATACCTCAGCTGATTCCGGAGCCGGGTGAGGTGGGCTGCCTCCCTCACCTACTGTACTTATGCCAGCATGTCACAGGCAAACCAGGTCGGTAGGCAGTAAGCGCATCTGAGGGGTTTTCGTTCAGAAAGGGAGCTACCGATTGGTGCGTGGGTAGCAAACAATACATATCTCGATCACAGCTGGCATTTCGGCCATCCCGTGCATTCCCTACCTCCTTACTTACCTCCCTACCCAACCAGCCGGATCGAAACAAGACATGCAGTGTAGTGTAGTATAGTATGGGCCACAAACCACAAACTTGGATTCCCGCACCCGCCCGCATCTAAGATTACCTAACCTGACCTACTCAGTAGATAGATAGTCTAGGCAAAGAGAGGTAAGGCAAGCCTAAGACAGATGGGTTACATGCATGCATGGCGCCGGTATCTGTGGGGCCAGGCAACCTCATGGGGACCCACGGCTCGGCGTGGCCCAGAGCTAAAACGCCGAAAGTAAACCGGGCGAAACCCGTGAGCATCAAGATTAGGTATGTAGGTGGCATAGGTAGGTAGGTAGGTAGCCAGTTGTCATGTTCTCGTCTCATCATTCACTACCCGTTTCATACATGTAGAAATAGAAAACTAAAACTCATAAACGCGCATTCCATCATCGGCCCTCGAGAGCGACGGCTGTGCGCTCAAGAAACAAGTTGAAGTCCTTGATCTGTTTCAGCGTTCCGCCGCCGTCGCCCGCCGCGCTGACTTGATTCGTGATCTGCGAAATCAAGACGTCCAGATTGGCCAGTTCCGCCATCTTCTGTTCCTTCGGGTTCGGTTCGGGTGCCATTTTGCCGCTCTCGATGGCCAATTCGATGTCGTCCATCGTAGACGATAGACCCAGTTGGTGCTGACTGCATTAGTACATCATTACAGTTCCTCGAGCAGATGAGAAACTCACCAGTGACTCTTGGTTCGCCTTCTCGTGTCGCATTCTGACAGCATCTGTCTTGAGAGCGACTTGCTCCCTTTCCGCACGGATTCTCAGTATCTCATTACGTAGTAAAACCTTTTCCTTCTGAGCAGCTCGCACCCGCTTCTTAAGCGTACGCAAGTTATCAAGGGCGATGGTCTGGGCTTGTTAGTTCATGATTCGTAGGGTCAAGTCAAAGGGGATGCTCACTTGTGTCTGTAGCCGGGTTCGCAGTTCTTCTTGAAATGCTTCGACGACTCGCAGCTTTGTCCTGTAGACCTTCCTACTTGCAGATCCGTCTGCTTGGTTGGCTTCTTCGTGTAGTGCGGAAAGATACTTGTCTAGCGCCTCCTCACACATCTGTAGCACCACATCGACGACATTTGGAGACTTATGGTCGGTAAAAGGTATATCGGCATTGAGAATGTCCTCATCTGTATCACTATCGTTGCGCTGTAGCGGCTTGGTGTATCTCTGGACTGTGACGGGAATGTGATCTCCATTGCTTTGCCATTGCACAGGGGCCTTTCTCTTCCGCTTGGGAGCTTTGGGTTGCGCTTGTTTCGCTGGGCTAATTCTCTTTTGTCTTGGTCGGCTCTTCTTGGCGGGTCGTTCTATCCCGGCCATTGGCGGCTCTGCATTATCCGCATCGTCGGGCAGCTGCTTTTGGCGAGGACTGACTCGAAGACGTTTGCGACCAATACGGCGGGCGGCTTCACGGTCATTAACTTCTTCAGCTTCCTCATCATCAGCCTCGGCTTCAATCTCAACATCCGGCTCCGGCTCTAGCTCTGACTCGGGGTCGGGCTCAGGCTCAGGCTGCTGATTCTCTTCCTCACTCTCACCAATCTCGTATGGAGACTCAACTATAGTTTCCGAATTCTTCAACTTCGACTGAGGCTGCTTAGCACCACTAGTACCTACAGCATCCGGAGGGGAAGAAAGTCCGTCAAAGCCACCAGTGGTAGGTGTACTTCGGCGATGTTGACTGCGCGTAGGCCGGGTAGGGCCGGTCGTCGGCGTTCTGTTCCTCCGGCGAGAATGGGTTGCTAGCGGCGACGATTGAGGAGGTGCCTCGATTGGAGACGACGGTGTTTTCCTCGCACTTGCTCTTGTGGTCCTTGTAGATAAAGTGCCCACCGTTGCCATGCTCTGCCTGGTGGCTTTTCGTTCCAACGGCGAGGATGTTGCGGCTTCGCCAGTGATCCCTGATTCCTCTTCTTGCATAACTACCCTCTGTAGCCTTGTACTGTGAGTCACGGCATCTGCGTGTTCAATACGACGGCGACGCCCACTCCCAGGGGCCGCAACCGGGCTTTCCGTAACTTCTTCCACAAAATCTGTCATGGAGACATCGGATATTCTCGATGCCGCAGATTCCCGTGATCCCCGTGATCCTCGCGAAGTCCGTAGTTGGGTTGGTTCCGGCAATGTTTCCAAGTCTCCTTGGTCCTGCACCTCTCCCATTGTGATGTCGGCATCCGGCAAGACAAGGTCAGCATCACCGTTGGCATCATTATCGAGGTCACGGCCGTGATTTAGATCTAGTGTGTTTAAGCGGGCCGAAATTTTTCTCGTGGTTGTAGGCGGAGAATTCGCTCGTGGTAGACTAGCTCTTCGCACCCCATCTTGCTGTATCGTATTACTGGGAGAAGGTCTCCGCCCGGTGCTAAGTCGGGTTGAAGACCTAGTCGCAACCGAGGCGCTCGAAGGTTGCGAGTTTGCTGATCCAGGCTCGTCGCTCAGCCGCCGTCGCTTCGCAGAGGTATTAGGCTCCGATCGTATATGAGACAAGGCGGGAGATGGTTCGGGAGAATTGTCAGCAACAGGCAAGACGAAGCCAAAGGAGTCATCGGCGACTTCATGACGTCTGTTACAAATGAATTAGAACAGATGAGATAGCAGGGAATGTAAGAGGGAAAAAAGGAGAACCGTACCCAGCCCCCCGCATGCGCTGTTGCATGCGCTCCTCTCGGCCTAATGATGCGAAGTTAGCGACTTGTCAAACCTCAGGCTACATTTCATACATACCGGAGGCCATGGCGGTCACGGAGATATTCTTTTCTGAGTTCTAGAATACAATAGCATTGCTAGATATCGAACAAATCCAAGAACAGAACTAATATCTCTGCAATTACTCACTCTCGCTACATTGACGTATGTATGTGATTATGAGACGCGTCGTCGATACGCGCCGAGCTCACCCCCACCATATCTGTGGCTAGTGCTCTTAATCCTGAATATCTATGGAGGGAGAACCGACCTAGCCACAAGCGCTATCACGGTCTAGACGGATAAGATGCCCCACCTGCACTCTCGATCCAAAATCCACCACTAGTTCTATCTTTATTGCAGCGTTTTAGTTAGAAGAAGAATGTACCTAGGTATCGTTTGGATTTACCTAGTTTCTTTTATGTTATAGTCTGTACCTGTGCTAGCTACCTAGGTATACCACTAGCTCAAATTCTCTCCCACTACTTACCTAAGTAGATTAGGTAGTATAACCTCCAGTCAGTCAACCTTTCAAGGAACGCCCCCCACCCGGGTAGGTAGGCAGGTTAGGTCGTTATGTATACGCCGTAGATAGGTAGACCGCAACAACGCGAGTAATGACGCGTGCAGTATTTTACGATATTATTCTCAGAATGAATTATACTTCTAGGAGAGAGAAGTGATGTTCAGTCGTCAACGGGCCAGTGGGCAGGCAAGGTGCTGCTACCTACCTAGGTAGTGCTGCTAGTGCTGCTTGCGCAGCCACACAACTTAGCCACAACTACCACTACTACTATATTTCCTTCCGTTCAGCTCGCATGAAGACAGCTGAACTAGGGGACCGACCCACTGAGAGACCCTCCCGAGAACCACTTCCACGTAATCGCGACACGGAGCTTCCCTTGTGACCTCAGACTGGAGCCAATCCCCATCACCACTTATACTCTATACTCGAGCCCCTCAGAAATAGGCATCCGATTTATCGTGATAATCGGCCACATCGTTCTTTTATTGTATTTCGCTGCACGGTACCTTACCTTGATATGAGCAGCCAACATTCCTAATCCGCCATTGTGCACAGGTCACACACAACCACCACCACACAACATCGAATCGCGATTGCCCCCAGCGGGTTGTAGCATATCGACAAGATGGGCTGGAACGTGCGTTCACTCCATCGCAGCGCTCAGCTCCCTCTTCACGCATCTCGTTCTGACATAGATGATAGATCTTTCGCATCTTGGGAGATGTCTCCCATCTCCTCTCAAAAGTTATTATAATATACGCCATCCACCGCAATCGAAGCGCCGAAGGTACCCATACCCCGACAAGGATCACCGAGAAGCGTCGCATAGGCTAATCATTGCAATTAGGCGTCTCATGGATCACACAGGTCCTATACGCAGTCGTGTTCTGCTCCAGATACACCGATATATTCACCGAAACGTCCTCATGGAACTACTTCTTCAAGCTGTTCTACATCCTCTCCTCCCTCTATATCATCGGCGTCATGCGCTGGATTTATCCACGAACGAGGGAGCGCGAGATCGCTTGGAAGCTAGGAGCCGGTATCCTCGCCGGCTCGCTACTATTAGCCCCATTTGCGATGCTTATCTTTGAGGGCAAGGAGCAATGGTCTTTCTTCACGGTTTGTCTTCTCTCCTATCTACTACCCTTCCCCCCAAACTCGGGGCTAATTGTTCGCATAGTGGGTATGGGATTTCTCTCAAATTCTCGAATCGATCTGCGTCTTGCCCCAGCTCCTGTTGCTCCGACAAACGAATGTCCCCACGGTCATCGATTCGTTCTATCTCATTTCTCTGGGGTCGTATCGCGCCCTGTACTGTCTCAACTGGATCGTGAGAGAGATCGACCCCAACGACCGGAAGCCAAACGCTGTGTCCGTCATCTTCGGCGTCATCCAGACAGCCCTCTATGTTGATTTCTTCTGGGTCTATTACACGCGACAACGGGTTAAGCTCCGGTATGGCGGCATCGTCGATGCTGATGATATAAGACGGGGCTGGCTTCTCAACCGCATATTTGGTAACAAGCACTTCGAGAACGAGCAAGAAGATGAGGAGAGCGCCCCGGCTCTGGGCGGTGACGAAAATGGCAATGCCCCATCGCAACGGAGATCGAAGTGGGGTGCCCGGGGCATCTCTATTAGTGCCGACGACACGACGCTCGAACACGAACGTGATCACGACCAGAACGACGAGATCTCTGGGGCTGTCGATCCGGATGCTAAAATGAAGGATCCGGATGAGCTCGCACGAGCTCTTGATGATGATGATGACGATGATGAGGCGGCCCCATCGGGATCGCAATCGAACTCGAACAAGAATGTGCCACCTGGCGTGAATAACGAGAATGAGTGGCGGGACGACTAAAGGATTTGATACCCTCTGGGGCAAGGAAAGAGGTGGGGAATGTAGAATGATTTCGGACTTTGGCAACCGCCACTTAAACGCTACTGGGGAACCTCATACACCAACAATATCTATCGCTCGAATCCATCCGCAAAGCGGGTGATTTTTTTTTTCCTTTTTTCTTTTTCCTCAGTCATCCAGGTAGGAAAGGGCGCACGGGGATTCGCGAGCAAAAGCAGGGACATGCGCGAACCATAGAACGCAATACTGTATAATAGTTCGCAGTGTGTAAGTGTGTAGAGTTACAAATGTATTACGTATAATTCACCATATACTCGGCACGTGTTTACTACGTGGCTGCGGCGCCTCTAGGGTATTTTTTTCATGTCTATTTAGCGGAAGTCTATTGGTTCTTCGGCGCTTTCTAGATGCTAATCGCGGCGGATTCTCACTCCCAGAGTTCCAAAAGGGACGCGAACGAGGACTATAATCTTATCCCATTGAGGGTGGAAGGTTCAACCCTGGCGACATTCTCAATAGCACGTGTTTCCAGCCCTAAAAGTCACGCTGCGCCGGGGTTGGGGAGGCTGGTCTACTATAGCTGTTCTTGAATTGATTAACAGATTTGTCATATATTGTGGCCAAACTTCTTCGGCGGTTAGGGGCTGGCCTCGTGTATGTCAGTAGGCATCATTTGGAAATCTCCCGGACATGGCAGCAAGGATTCCACGTTTTCCAATGACCGGGCGAGCCCTAAGCGAGTCCCAAAAACTATGACTGCAGCCGAAAAGGTAGGTTTCAATGTACCGTCAAGAGTTTGAAGCTGCTCGTAGGTTATGTAAATCGGCCGCAAGATGATAAGGATGCATAACTAGCTTCAACAAGTCAACGATCTTGAACTGTTTATACGGTTAAGATTAAGATAAGAGCTGTGACTGTTGAGTATAAACAGATTGCCTTCGCTAGACAACAACCGCGCCTTGACCGACTGTTCTATAAATTGTTAGATTTTATTAATTCTCTCTCACCACTTGCCCACTCCGTTTCTGCTAACATAAAATCTGAGACTATCTTACAGACGGTATGTCGCTAGTTGCTTGCCAACGTGATCCGATAATCTAACTGTAGTTACACTAGCCCCACGATCCCCTAATTCAGATACAACAACACTCTCCTACCCAAGCTCCCAATCATGGACGATAATTAGGAGCAAGAGACGCTTCAGCCACCGGACCTTCATGAGAATGTCATCTCCGTACATCCCGTCGCATACCCAAACCTAGACAATATGGGCAACAGGCAAGAATCTCCTTCCACTAAGTATCATTGGTGTGTGTTTCTCGAAATCAGACCGAGAGCTGATCTCTTCGGCATTCTTCCTGGACACGGTGACAGCAGGTTGCCTAGGTCCGGGGGGGTTGGGGGGTTTACATCTCATCCACGAGTTGCCTTACACTACCCGGGCTATCCACACACTGACTTGCCTAGCTACTAACTTCGTCAATGTCGCGACAATTGTTGAGCTCACCCAAAGGCATGGCCGGCAGAAGTGCCGGTTTACGTAGGAATGGGCGCCGCCGTGAATTCGTCGCGGGAGGAGCCATTGGTAGCGAGAGCAACGCTTCGTAGCGAGGCTTTCTTAGACCTAGGTCTCAAATATAGATGTAGCCGTGAAAATGGAAGGACCCGGGCACCTGACTGAGCCGATTCGAAGAGCGTCGCCGCCATTGACACAGTATAGACGAGCGTGAAGCTCTAAGTGGATAGTGGTTTCATTCGCCTTGTGATATTTGTCCGAATCACTTTCAGATGAATGTAACCTTCGGCGCCAAAGACACGCGGCTTGTGGCACGGTGTCACGGAACCATACTAAGACTAGAGGAGCCGCGATTAATATAAAGCTTGATTGAGTGCTGGCGAAATAAGAACGAAGAGGTAACGGAATAATAATGTTAAACGGGCAAAAAGAGATAAAAAGATAGCTCTTATGCCTCATCTGGTCATCGCACTCTCACTCCAGGGGAGGCTTAACCAGGTCCAGACAGAGGAGTGTGATATCTGCTAGGAAGATGTGTCACCGGAAACCGAGGTTTCCTTGATTGCGGTCAATGCCCTGTCTCGTTCATGCCTAAGAGATAAGAGAATTATTTCCCGGTTCTTCTCTCCCTCAGAGGCCTTTTTTAGACTCTCATTCTCTTGCTGTAACGATTGGATGGTTTTTCTCAAATCGGCAACAACTTCGTCTTGAGGGTTAATTGTCTGTGCAAACGGGAATGGAGGAGGGAAAAGGGTACGAGGTACGAGCTGCGAGTTTTCAATACATCATTTATTTATCATTCTAAATAGAAGGAGATGGAGAGAGAGAAAAAAAAAAAGAAATTGTCTGAGAACTTTTTATACCTCTTGCCTTACACCACCTTTTCCCCACTCCCACCTCCCAAACCTTTACTTCATTGCCAATACCATCTATCAGCCAGCATCATGCAACTGATGTTGTTCCATCACCTAGTCTTCTCAAATGCCAAATAACTACACAGGAGACAATGACAGTGAGCACTCCAGGTGACAGTCAACCAGAATATACCACCGCACCAATACCGAATGAGAGCATAGGAGAAGAGTTAGGCATTCCATCATTGAACGAATAACGTAGACGTACGTAGCAGTTAGAGGCAACAGGACCAAATCATTCAAACGAGCTCGTATGTGTAAAAACTACTTCAACTGTACAATATTAAAGCTTGATTGGCTGGGTCAAAGTAACTAGCGGCAATGCAAAACTAAATTAGGTGCCTTGGGTAAATGTAGCGTGACTGTAGCGAATGTAGGTGATATTGATGTTGTTGAGTAATATATAGGCACTGTCCGCACCTTCTCTAAGAAATTTGAGGAGGAGATCTCCCCTGAGGTATTATTAGACTACAACCAAGTCCAGGTCGAATCAAACAATGACACATAGGTGTCGAGTTTCAAATACACCCCAAACAAACAAGGGAAACCATCTCAACTAATAGCACGGCAATACATTCATCCCAAAGCGGAGAGAGATCTTGCAGTACCTATGTAGCTTAGCGTTTAGTAAAGTCTATGTTATATAATCGCTGGTCGTACTTATACAATCTATGCAACCAACCTACCACTCACTCATACAAGGGCTTATCTACTAGTTATCTTCTATAATAGATCTCTCTTAATAGGCCTTTAAGGCATGTTTATTCCCTTACTAGCTAGTTTTATTTTAAACAGACAGTATAGCTTATTGCAACTCAGTGCCTATTAACATGTATTATATATGCAAGGTATAAAGAGACTAATAGCCTGTATTATAGCATACCTTGCAGAGCTAAGCCTCTAGTTGTTCCTGTTTTCTCTAGAGAGAAGTGAAAGTAGAGTTGTGAGAGATCAAAGGGGTTTTTAGATAACCATTTCCGTTATTCTATTCCCACACACGACCAAACGTAGCTCCTGCCTGAGATGGCAATATGACAGCAAAGAAAAGAGGCAAATCACCGCAGCCTCCTCATGACGCTCAGAGTTCTATTCTACAAGAACCCTGAAATAAAAAGCAGAAGGTTGAACGGTCTAGGGGTTTCGATGAAACTTATAATCAGCCAAGCCCTTTTGAAGAATTACCAGAAATTAACAACACTCAAACGAGCGAAACATCCACCACGCCCGAAGAATCACCGCCCCCGATCCCGCCTTCTTTAGCCCTCTCTATGCATCCCTGCTCCGCGATACTAATAATCCTCGTGCGCCCCTCCACCCCAAGAGTCGCGCCAATGTAGGTATTTTATCAAAAAGTAGGGATGTGCTCCTACTGAGGACAACGATACCCCCGTTCCCATAGAGAAAGCCGCAGCTTCTATCCCCGAAGAAGACAACAAGGCCCCTGTACCCGATGATACCAGGAAAAGTAACAACGAGCTACTACCTATTCCCGAAGAATTTCATAACCAGTAAGGTTTACCATAGGTAGTGAAGTCGAGAGTCTGCATTCATGTGGTGATTCCTAGAAGGAGTAGACTAGACACTAGCAGTCAATTGCGGAAACTTTAAACCGGGGCGAGTGCCGAAAATACTAGGAGTCTTCTGCTTATACCGGTATTACGCTAGACAGACCGACACCTTAGAATTCAGGTTATGGGCTAGAAGAGTATTCCCCAGAAAAAACGTGCGTTAAACAACGGCATCAAGAGATGGCCGTTCCGGCTATCCCATCAACCCCTTCGGGCTTCAAGTGTACTCGTGCTTCATGGGGCTCCCAGCGTAGTTCGTAATGTAAGAAATAGCCCGTTAGTTGTCCCAACGGACTATTTCTCCTGCGCCGGGAGGGAATCCCGGGGGAGGAGGAACCCTTAGAAGCAGCAGAGGGCCGCACCGCCAGACCACGTACAACACAGACTATGCGAAGCGACGGCTTAGAACTACGTTACCTCGGCAGGCGGCGCCTGCATCCGGTCGTTTCATACCAGAGCACATTACGTTCAAGTCATGATAAGCCATCAACAAGTCACGAGTAAAACAACCCCGAAAAACCTGCCAATGCATTGCGAATGCCATTTAGATAGCTACCTAGGACCGAGAACCAACCTACTATACAGCCCGAAAGTATACCCACCAAACACTCCCAGGCCCTCCGCGCAGACGTGCCTCTGGGCCGCCGAACGCCGCTCTACGCCATCCGGGCGATCTTCCAGTACGCGCGCAGCAGGCCGAGCCCGCCGCTCTGGGACTCGACGGTGCGGCCGCGGCCGCGGGCATTCGGGTCCTTCCTCGTCGCGTGGCGGTGGCGGTCCGCGCCGCCCAGCGGCACCTGGTTCGCGGGCCCAGCATACGACAAAAGGGGATGCATCCGCGCCTCTGCGGCACCCCCATCCGCATTCATGTCTGTATCCGACTTTGGCGTCGGCGGCGGCGTGGCCTCATGCAGCGGCGCGCTGCGCCAGGTAGTGTCGCTCGGGACGCCGTAGTTGCGGTAGTCGGTGGCGTTCTCGTGGCCCTGGCCCTCGCCATGGACGCCGTCGTTCTCGAGCGTGGGCCACGGGCCGACCCAGTCGGCGGCCAGAAGGCCCGCCGTCCACCACTGCCCGAAGCGGCCGGCCGCGTCGCGCGTCTCCAGGGCCGCGAGCATGTTGTGCTCCAGCCAGCCGCTGTAGGCGCGGCAGGCCTCGGCGTGGGACTTCTTGACCGACGCGAACGCGCGCTCGTGCACCCGCAGCGCGGGCGTCTCGAGCGGCGCGCAGAACGCCGTGAGGTGGTGGAAGAAGATGCCCTTGAACGTCGCGCCGTCCTGGCTGCACGTGCCGCTCGCGTCGCAGTACTCTTCCATGACGCCCAGGCGGCCCAGCCCGTGCCACCGGGGCAGGACGCCCGGCCTGATCTTCAGCGAGTCGTCGACGGGGTTGTCTAGTCGGAGGCTGTACCCCGTGGCTTTGATCACGTTTTGGATCAGCCGGTGTCCGTCCGTGAGGTACGAGGATGCGCCCGTGGCGTCGAACAGCCCGCGCTGGCCCGTGAGGATGACGCCCTGGTTGTACGAGAAGACCATCTCGTCGCGGACGTCGCAGCTGGTGTTGTTGCTGTTCTCGTCGAGGTAGCCGCTGATGTGGAAGCCGTCGACGATCAAGCCGTGGTCGTTCGTCATGTTGGAGTTACGAAGCCATCGGTAGCCCTCGATGGCGGCCTTGAGATACCTCGCATCCCGCGCTTCGCTCGGCACCTTGGCATCCGGGTCATTGGGGTTGAATTTGTCGCTGCGGTTGGAAAATGGAGACTCGTTGTTATCGCCGGGGAAATGGAAGTACATGGAAATCGAGGCTGCGATGAAGAGCTCGTTGGTAATGGCGTTCTTGTATGGTTGGAGGCGGGGGTTCCAGACCATACCTCCATTGCACAGCTTGGTATCCCAGCCGTGCGACGCGAGGTTCCAGAATATACGTGCCCGGTGGGAAAACGCCGGAATCCATATAGTCCCGTGGTATGGTTGGTCAGGTGTTCTGGTATAACCACCTAGTATTCCATCGGTGATACCTAGTGTTGCCTCGGACCGGTCTAGGCCAGCGGGGGTATAATGCAGGTCGCTATGGGTGTTGACGAATTGGACTGCTTCGAGCCAACCTAGAACTACCCAGAGAATGTCATCATAAGCTTCATTTCTGATAGTAAGGGCATCCTGCCCAAAGTAATAGGCAATGATCTGAGCGAAGTATTTGTCGACCAAGTTAGAGATCCGCCTCCAATCGGCGACGCCGTCCTTGTCCGAATTGAGGAAGACGAGATCCTCGGAAACGCTGCGGGCGGCCCCTGAGATGTGTGTGCCTACCACGGCAGCTGTCCAGTCGATGGCATCGGGCCAGGTACCCAACCACGGGGCGAAGAATTCCGATTGTGTGACATTCAGGGCACCCAGGAAATCAGCGAACACAATATTATCGACGACATATTTCGATCTAATTTTAGAGGCAGATCTTACGGAAGCAGGTAGGAAGCTTGCTGGCGTGATTGGATCGCATTCCCTCTGCGAGTGTGACTTGAAGAAAACAGGACATCTATCGGGGAGGGTGAATGTAGCTACCGCTCGAGTAAGAAAGATACAAGTAAGTAAAAGCTGTGATATCGCAGTGACAAGCCTCGGGATTCCGGCCATCTCGATGATAGAAATAAAGGGGCGAGTGAGCGAGGGGAGGCGGGGGGGGGGAGGGTGGAGAGGGGGAGTCAGACGGAAGGTTCTTTCCGAGGTTCGACTTGTTCGGAAAAGGAGCGTTTCAAGGAACTCTCGCAAGAGTAAGTCCACATGTCCAAGTCCGGTTTTTCAGCATCAGTATAGACAGGATAGGATCGAAGTAACGCAAATATGAAAAGGGTAGAGAGTGGCAAGCAAGAATGCGCAGGAGGGATTGAATGAATACCTGTACCAACAATCTAAGTGCCAGCTAGACTAGATCAGTGAGGAAGGGAAAGACAAAAAGACAGGTTCAAGAGACTACTATTACTGCTAGGGCGAGCACGCGACACCAGACGAAATGCGAGCGAGCACATGTGAAATTCAAAATGATTTTACTGAGAAAAAGGAGCCCGATTGAAACCCGAGTAACTTTGCTTAATAACTTTGCGGTTGAAGCCAACAGATGGTGATGCACGTGAGCTGAGTTAACCTTGATACTATATACTAGGTTGGGTGGCTACAGCCCGCCACAGCCCCATTTGCTCAGCTGAAGTGCTGCCGGGTCGGGGGATCTGGTGGGGTAAAGTCCGCTAATCTCAACCTGGTTAGAACTTCGATTCACCCACCATCAGACAATAATATACTACCTCACTGTCCACTACATACTGGGTACTAGGTACTATATATAGCTTCACAAGACATGTGAGATAGGATGTGTGTGCATGGATACTCTTTCCACCGGCGAGCGTGAAACAAAAAAGGTGTCTTATGTTGAATGTAATCGTTGGTTTTTCAAAAGACTACGATAAAACTCAGGCGTTTCCAGAACAAGTTAAGCCATCCGTCATCCATCCACCAAGCGAGCACACGCTGCTCTGTTTGTACACCAACAATCCTGTCACCAGAGTATGGATTTCCCCCGATTCCATTGCCCGTCTTGGGTATTCATTCACTCGTCGACCTTTCCCAAAGCCCCGCATTCCACGCCGTAATGTACATAACCCCCCACCCGTGATCAAGCATGTGTGCTCAACCTATAGTTCACGTGTAATAATCAAGGAAACGAGTCTATAGCAGCCAGTAGTAGTCTAGCTGTATATCACAGAAACCGTCTCTCGAACTCCTGAAACAACTGGGGACTAATCTCATCACTGCTGAGGCCATGGACCTCCCACAGGACGCCCTTCTTGGCATAATGCTCTAATAAGGGCTCACTAGTCTCCCGGAATTTCTGGAAACGTGCTTTGTACACTTCCTCGCTGTCGTCGGCACGCTGTACCAATGGCTCGCCCGTGATATCATCACGTCTTGGTACCTTGGGAGCGTTAAATGTGGTGTTGTATACACGGCCTGACGGCTCGTGCACCCACCGCGACGATATGCGCTCCATGACCACCTCGAACGGTGTCTGGAGAGATACTACCCAGTTAATAGGCACAATGTCGTCTAGTCGCTCGGCCTGGACGGCGGTGCGCGGGAAGCCGTCAAGCAGGAACGAGGCCGACGGGTCCTCGGATGCTTGGTTTGACAGACTTGCACCCGCATTTGGATTTGTATCTATACCGGGTATCGACGAGTCTGGAGCGGCGTCCATTGCGGACGCAGCATCACTCGAGGCAGCGGATGCGAGGGTCATGAAACTAGGCCGACCACCCGAGAGCCACCCGCGCTGGGAAAGTTCATTGGTAATCAGGCGAAGAATCATATCGTCGGGAACGAGGCCACCGGCCCTCATGGTCTTCTCGACCTTGATACCGAGGGGTGTTCGGTTCTTGACATTGTGACGGAGAAGGTCACCGGATGAGATGGCCGACAGTTGAGGGAAGCGCGAGAGTAGGCGTTCGGATTGGGTTCCTTTACCAACTCCCGGCGCGCCGACGAGGATTACACGGGCGGCTCGGCGAAGGCGCATAGTATGCGAGACAAGGTATAATGGTATTTCGGTACGTTCGGAGGACAGGGTGGAAGTCTCAGAAGGCGACCGGGCTCGTGAGAGAGGGGTCGAGATCGGAGTCGAGATGGAAAGGGAAAAGATGGGAAGCAAGGTCGATTCTTTTCGATTTTCTTTATCACAGCGGGGTGGCTCGGAGGAGCAACGTGCGGTATATGCGCGATATCACCGAGTCGAATGTTTGCCCGGCCCAAGCCCCCGGGCGATTGGGGGAATTGCGTCAAAGGCTCGGCGTGATGATGGCGGGTCGGACCCAGACGGATCTCAAGCAGGGTATCAAGCAAAGTCCATGGTGTCGCAAGCTTCTTCGATGTCCAAGTGAAAATTGAAGCGATAGATTGAAGAAAACGGGAGCAAAAGGCAAAGGGTACAAGGGCAAAAGGGCGAAAGGGCAAAAGTGGTACGACGACCGCGACGGTGGTGGGGATTATTAAATCGACCGATTCTCACCAAATACAAATCCGAGCGTCGGGACTTGCCTTGATAGTAAGAATGTTGGGGAACCTATTCCGGGCAGTTCGTCCACTGCAAACCCAAAATAGTGACCCGATAGTGACCCGGAGACCAAGAATGGAGCTGTTCTAAGCCTGATGGGGGAATGGCCCGCCTTGTCATGCACCCCACTGCTCCTAATGTGTGCGCCTCGCTACTACAACCCCCGCTGAGGTACCACACGGCTGCTAAGACCACTAAGTAGACCCCTGGGATTGAAGGAACCGTTGGAACGGCGTAACGGCGTATACCAGCACCTCTATTACAAAACCACCGTAGCCCATAGCTAAGCTACACTTTTAGTAATAAATTCATTGCTACCTTGACTTGTACTTCCTAGAGCTACTTGAAAAGATGCATGTCGTTAGATATTTATTGGAATATCTAGCACGAGTAAGAGTAAACTCCGAGTCTTCCAGGGCGGTTGCGTAAGTATCGATTAATAAGCTGTTTCTTGACAATAGGCATCGCAGCACATGCGATCGACACACACACAAAGCACTAAATCCCGAGGAGTCCCAACCGAGTCTGTCTTAGACACCCATTGATCCGAACGGGCGGAAAGACATGTGACTCTGGATGTGCTGCAGAACAGAAGTGCAACCGATTTTCGCCGATCATAACCCACCCATACAGAAACATGCAGTAGTAGTCTCAGGTAGGTGTTTTATATTCTATGACAACAGCTTCGTCAACCGAGGCTCGCATCAAGACAGCCGGGCGTGCCCTCGAGTGCCTGCAGCCCTAATGTAACCCAACGCATCTTTTGTACTAAGTACTATAGATAATTGTAGCAACGGCCGATTTGCTTCTGATTGGACGAAGCGTATCCCGGCTTCGTTAGATGGCTACCATCACAGAAGCATAACGATCACCTTAAAAGTACCTATCTACGTAGATAAGTTTATGCATCATTTGGAGATTCAAAGCGCCCCTCTCTAGGTTGTTCAGTCGATCGCTTCAGCCTTGGGCGGAAATCCCCAAGAGATGTCTTCGCAGCTTTAGGCACAAAGGCTTCGTGAGAGGAATCATTTCATTACCAAGCCTTATTTCGGATGGCCCCAACTCCAAGCATAGTAAGTACATCATACAGAGTGCCGCAATACCTTATGGAGAGTGCGCTCTCTATTCTCTCCCACCCCTTATTTCAGAAAGCTCCCCGGGTATTAGATATGCTAGTTCGTCGTCGCATGCCCAAGTGTCGCTTATAATAGTACAGCTCCGGCAGCATGGGAAATTCTGCCAAGAATATTCAGTTCTATCTGTGCATCATGTCTCAGTCCGTCGCACATGCATCGCACTAGTGTTGCTGCTTTGACCAATTTAACCGCCGAAGCCGAAGCCGCCGCCGCCGCCACCCCTTTGTGACTCTTGTTGGAGCTGCTCGGACACCTTCATATGCACATCGAAGAACTTGGCGGCGCACCGGTCGAGGCAGACGCTCTCGCCCTTATTGAGCTCGGCCTCGCGGTAGTCGGTGGGGATGCACTTCTGCTGGCACGCTTTCGTGAGGCTGGGAAAGGGCAAAAATGTAAGCATATCATGCTCGTAGAGCCAAATGACGCCATTTTAGGTGATAGAGCAGCGAGCGTATATCGCTGCGGTAGCCTCGCAATGGTGGAACTTACCGGTTGGCCATCTCAGTGAGGAGCTTCATCTCAGCCTCGACGGCGGCAATCTTCTCTGCCGACGAAGGCTGAGGTCTTCCAAGTCCAAGGAACGACATATTGATAGTGATTTTTTAGTAGTTTGGCTAAATCTTGTGTTGATGATAGGTTTGTAACAAGATACGATCGATGAGTGGTCTTTGTTCTGTCTGCTCGGAACTGCTTCGACTTTCAGTCCAAATTCGACCTCCAAATTGCCTAGATGGGTAGGCGGTGTGCCGGATAATCATTATGCCATTGGTGGTTTCGCCGGCAGAAAAAAAAGGCCCTAAGCCGGTCTAACGGGCAGTCCCGCAGCGTACAATAGACTTTAACTCTCGAGACGCTCGCACCTCTTTTCCCCTACTTCATCATAAGGATCCGGGGGAACTCCTCTTGAATGAAAGATCTGGGGTTGGGATATTATGCCACAGCTCCTATACACTTGCTTCACTCATTCGAACCGCATTGTTACCGCATTGTTACCGCATGGCCTTGCTAACGCAAGTAATGTAAACTCGCATTGTGACGGACCAATAAGCAACTTGTGTGCCGCTTCAGATTTTACTTCCGAGGCTCGCTCTGCTGACGCTTATCTACGCCATTGAGAGAGAGTAAGTCGGAATTTTTCATTAATGTCTCAATTAAACACATGATGATATTGCTTTTTTAAGAACCGTTGCGACTGACACCGCATTTGTGGTGCTTGATCTCACTGTGCCAGCCTATCTGATAATCTCCGTCATCTCAACTTCCGAAGTCTGAAGCTCCGTTTCAATATAGAAGCTAACTCACTCCAGGGCCATCATGATGGACAGCTCTCATGGTCTTCGGTTTTTGCGTCCATATCTATTTGGGCTGCCACCGGCTAACAAGGCTGCGTATGCTCGGCTTTTCTCTGCCTCGTGTGTCACACCACGTAGCGAGTTCTCACCATGTATCGTACAACAGAAGAGGGCATTCCATCTCTCGGGTATTAGACGATATACCAATGCTGAACCTGGCATTTCGGCGAATGAACTAACAACCGCGGCTTCCCGGGCGGCCACGATCGAACGTCGCGTCCAGAAGCTCAAAGAGTATGATGTCCTCCGTTTTCCTAGGCTGGACGACATAGACAATCACATGTCTATATCCGCTTTTCGTGAGAAATTTGAGGACGAGACATCGACACCGAGCTCGGAGAAGGTCACTCTGGAAGGCAGGATCATATCCGTAAGGCGGTCAGGGCCCAAGCTAGTTTTCCTACATATTATGGGCCGATATCAAAAAGTCCAGATCATGGTGCATCTGGGCAGCCTCGGCGAGCCCTCGTTAGAACCTGAGCATTTCAAAAGGGCTCTTCATCCATTGCGCCGCGGAGATGTTATATCAGTCACAGGCATAGCTACTCGGACAAGATCGGGCGAGCTGACATTGAGGGCACGCAAGCTCCCTACTATTCTAAGCCCGGCCCTGGCACCCCTCCCCGAAAAGTTGACAAACGAGGAGACCAAAATTCTGAATAGACATGTTGACATGCTTGTGAACCAACGAACCTCGGACACCATTCGGCTTCGCTCCCACATCATCAAGACCATACGAGATTTTTTCCACGAGCAAGACTTCCTCGAAGTCCAGACTCCCATTCTAGCCGACTCGGCCGGCGGCGCTATTGCTCGGCCGTTTCTAACCATAGCCACAGCATTCTCCGAAAAGCAACTATCACTGCGCATTGCCCCTGAGCTTTGGCTCAAGCGGCTGGTGGTTGGTGGTAATGATAGGGTATTTGAGATCGGCCCGTCCTTCCGAAATGAAGGCCTCGACACAACACACAATCCAGAGTTCACCACTTGTGAATTCTACTCTGCGTACTTCAACTTGGCAGAGTTGATTAAAATAACTGAAAACCTCATCACCCGTCTCCACCGTGACGTCGATCAAATCATAGAAACCCAACTTACATCCCTCGAGAAACCACAATTCTCGATACCACAAGGCCAGTGGAAACAAGTCGAGTTTATCCCCGCACTGCAAGATATCCTCGGCTTCCCTTTTCCGGACTTATCAAAACCTGATGCCTTGGAGAAACTTGTCAGTCTACTTACAGAGCGCGATGCATCGTCGGCAATTACAGGTATGCCGCTTAACAAGCTTTTAGACCACCTAGCTGTAACATACCTAGAGGATGAATCCTTAAAGCAGCCATTATTCATTACACACCATCCAGCCTGCATGTCCCCCTTGGCAAAATCCTTTACCTGTCCCAAGACTAGCCAACTAGTGTCGGCGCGCGCCGAATTGTTCATCGATGGCCGTGAGATGGCCAATATGTACGAAGAGGAGAATGATCCCTTCGAGCAGCGCCGGAAATTCGAACTTCAGGTGCAGGAAAAAGCCAAGAGCCAAGCTGCTGACGAGGAGGGCCCAGCGGAAATTGACGAGAGCTATGTTCAGGCACTAGAACACGGTCTCCCTCCCACCGGTGGATGGGGCTGCGGTATCGACCGGCTCGTTATGTTCTTCTCTGGCGCTGCGAGGATCGGTGATACTCTCCCGTTCGGCACTCTGAAGAACGTCATCTCCCTTTCTCAAGCTGTTAAGAGCGCATAGGCGTTACCACGAGCTGTATTTATCACGTTTGCACATTAGATAATACCCCCAATCCATGTAGAATAGCTATACAGATTTTCCTGTATACTTTTATTCTTCGTCTCGAACACATTCGGTTTACTCATTAAGCCCTAGGCTTCTTAGTCCGTCCGCCGGTCTTCTCAGCTCTTTCCTCTGGTGAATGTGAGTCCTTGTGTTCGAGTGAACTACGTGCCCGCTTGTGTTTGTTACCACGCCAATAGACCCCTTACGTTTTGGATACGAATGTTCATGTGCCTACAACTCTAGTGTATAAAAGCCAAGAAGGAAAAAATAAGAGATAGAAGGGGGCGATTACGCCAGTCGAAGTTGAAGTAAATCGAGTTTTACCTCCCCCCCCCCCCCCCCCCCCCCCAACCACGATATCGTGAGACATCATCGTCTCGTCGTGGTAAGTCAAGTTAAGTATCTATCATCATGTCACGTCACGTCACAAGAGACATAAAACTTGCTTCTTTTTTGGGGGGGATTTGATTTGATTTTGACTGAACCCTGATAACGAATAACCCTTCGCTCGCACGCAGATGAAGTGCATTCCGTCAAAAACAATCAGCGTCGTCTGCCCTTGTCCTCCCTCCATCCCTCCGTCCTTGATCCTCCGCAATCAACGTCAGCCGCCCTTTTTCTCCCTCCCTCCCTCCCTCCATCTTTACTCCTCCACAATCAACCGTACGCCGCGCCGTGCCGTGCCGTGCCGTTCTATCCCTGGAGCCGCCGCCGCCGCCGCCGCTTTCGAATGCATCGCGAAAACAAGTACCACCGCCGCCACCACGACAGCAATAAGGAAATCCGAGGTTTTTTTTAATAGGAGTTTTTGGGAAGTTTTTGGGGTTTTTTCCGAGTTTTTAGTTTTTTGTTGTGAATCAAAGAAAGAAATCGCCGCGCTTGGTATATAATTCTTCGAATGTAAGTAAGTGCAGTCGATAGTCGAGAAAGAGGCCATAACAGTAGATAAGACGAATAGATGGGTCTTGGCTCAGTGCCGAGATCGATGTAGTTGCAGTCGTAGTCGTAGTCGTAGTTGTAGTGGTAAATTCGTGATCATTCGCGGCATATCATCATTGCCAAGAAGGTCGGATATCGTCGCTAGTTCTCGCGCCCTGACGGAGATTATGATTGAGATTGAGGACCCTTGGGTCGGTGAGACAGTTTGCTCTGGGAAAGCCCGACCGCGGCCGCGTATGTCGTCTGTTGGTGCGGCAGGATGGTCTGCGGGACTACCCTCGCCGCCCGTTTCAGCGGAGGCGGGTCTTGCGCTGTCTGGTCGCTTGGTGTTGCTTGCGCCTGGGGGTTCTCGGATGGCGTTACGGACGCGTAGGTCCTCTTTTGCGGAGGCGCGGCCTGCTTCCTGGGCCATTGGTGCGGGAGCAGACCCTGTGCTGGCTGCTTACGAGGAGCCGCGATTTGCATATCTTCTTCAGCTGTTGGGGCTGGCGTCAGGGGGAGCGGACGTGCTGGTTGTTTATGAGGGGCCACGACTTGCATCTCCTCTTCAGCTGTCGGGGCTGGCGTCAGGGGGAGCGGACGTGCCGGTTGTTTACGAGGGGCCACGGCTTGCGTTTCTTGCTCCGTTGTTGTTGCCGGAGTCAGGGGGATCAGACGTGCCGGCTGTTTACGGGGAGCCGCGACCCGTGTCTCTTGCGCCGTCGCGATTGGCGTCTCGGGGAAAGTATTGTCCTCACATGATTCTGCGGATGTATCGGTTCCATTTTGTCGGGGCACGACCTGTAGTGGTCGCACAGCGAGCCACTGGTGGGGGAGCAGATGCTTTGCTGGTTGTTTACAGGGAGCTTCGAGTCGTACTTCTTGCTCGGCCGCTGTCGCTGGTGTTAGGGGGAGCGGACGCGCCGGCTGCTTACGAGGAGCTGCAATTTTTTGCTCTTGTTCGGCTGGTATGGCTGGCGTTAGGGGAAGTAGACGTGCTGGTTGCTTGTGAGGAGCTACGACTTGTACTTCTTGCTCTGTTGTCGTCGCCGGAGTCAGGGGGAGTATATGTGCCGGCTGCTTACGGGGAGCCGCGACTTGTATCTCCTGTTCAGCTGCTGTGATGGGAGTCTGGGGCAAAGTGTTGTTACCAGACGATGTAGAAGTCTGCTTCTGCTGAGAGGAGGCCTGTAGTAGCTGCAAAGCCTGCTTTTTGGGCCACTGATGGGGCAAGAGACGTTGTGCTGGCTGTTTGCGAGGAGTCGCGATTTTTATTTCTTGCTCGACTGTCGTGGCTGGCGTGTGGGGAGAAGCGTTGTCCTCAGACGGTTCCGCAGATACATCCGTTGTCTTTTGTTCAGGGGCGGCCTGTGGCGGCTGCGCAGCCTGTTTTCCGAGCCACTGAGGCGGAGGAAGACGTCGTGGTTGCGCAACTACTTGTGCTGGCCGTTTGCGAGGAGCCGCGACTTGCGTCTCTTGTTCGGCTGTTGTGACCGGCGTATGGGGGGATGTGTTGTTCACGGATGATACCGCCGATGCGTAGGTTCGTTTCTGCTGAGAGGTGGCTTGTGTGGGCTGCGCGGTCTGTTTTCCTCGCCGCTGATGAGGCAAGAGATGCTTTTCCGATTCAGAGACTGCTTGTTCTGTCTGGCTTTTCTGCTTCTGAGGAGATTTATCCTGTGGTGATGGTTGTGGTGGTGGTGGTGGTGGTGGTGGCGGCGGTGGTAGTTGAATAGCCGTGTTGGCCGGCTGTTGGCGAGCGGAAGTGCTCGCCGACGTGGACGCGGACTTCCGACGTAACGGGGTTTGGTGAGGCACACCGGCTTGGGAAATCGGCTCGAATACTAGTTTCCGAACTGGAATGGCCGGCGTCACATATCGTCTAGGGGTCCGTTTGCGTGGAGCTGGCGGCGGCGAGGCCAGGCTGCTCGCCCGCTTTTGGTTCCTCGGGGTACCAGCACAGCTCTCTTTGACTGATACTGTCGTCGCGAGACTGCTGCCGCTGTTGCGCCGGGCGGTGCTGTCTTCGTCGCCGCTATAGGTGTTGAAGCTCGAAATCTCGAGTTCCTGGTTCTGTGGTTCGGCTATGCTGTTAGTCAGAGTCACAGGGCAGTCGCAATAGTCCTGTGAGCTATCGGCCTTGGCGCTCTCGTCGTCGTTCGATTCCGTCTCTGTATCATCGTTCCAATACTCGTGAAAACCGCCGGAGTGGCCGAGCATCGAGGAGACGTTCTTCTCGAGGTCGAAGATCATCATGGGGCCATTGTTGACGAACTCTCCCCTCTCGATGTAAAGCTCAGCCCGGTAGTCCCTGATATTCAGTTCCCAGCTGCGGCACTCGCGCTCCAGTGATCCATTATGTCCAGATATATCACGCTGGTTAGTGCCCAATTCAAACTCCAGTTTCAACCTTTCCTTCACGAGATTCTCTCTTTCCTTCGCTTTCTTCTCACGTTCCTCGTACGAGAGGCTCTCATACTCCCAGTCGATCATCTGGATGGCGTAGTCGATGACTTTGATGGCGTCAGGGATGTCATACTTGTGCCGTATTTCGATCTGTTCCGCCAACTCTAGGAACTCCGAGTCGGCCATGCCGGGCCTGGCAACGATGGCCGGCTTCGCGCTTTTGCCCGGTTGCGTCGAAGTGGGTTCGACCGCTGGGGTTTCGGGCTTGTTAATGTGCTTCAAGACCTTCGCGAGCGAATAGAGCCGAAGACTCGACTTGTTCTTGAATATACGCGTCGCTATAGCGCGCCGTTCCTTATACGACCGCCATTTGTGTCTGGTAAGCGCCATTTGGAGCTGGCAGCCATGGCAGATCTGATCTCCTTGCTGGCGTCTCAACTCATCGCTCGTGAAGAAGTATGCCGGCATATGGGTTTGGCATTGCGAGCACCACGATAGCTTGGGCCTGCCATGCTCCATGAGAACGCGATCTAGATTTGACTCGAACATAGGTTGGCCGTTGCAGGCGATGATAAAGTCCTGCCATAGCGCGGTCTCTTTTTCGCAAACCGCTTTATCCTCCTCGCTCGTAGGAGGTGCCGAGCTCACGCAGGAACTAGGCCAAGAGACACCAGTCATTTTGTAGTTGTGGATATTCTCGATACATTCCAGGATGAATCCCATTGTGCGGACGGGAAGGCGGTCTAGGAATGACCGGAAGCCTGTGCCGGCAGTGAAAAAGTCCTGGCCTCCTTCGTGGCATAAATCCCGAATGCCCAGTAACTGTGCCGCGACGGCTTGCGTAGAGCATAGCCACCCAAATTCTTCGGGCACGATACCGTATTCGCCGACGTGCCCGGTGCCGTCGGGCTTGTAAGGAGGCCCTCGATAAT
The DNA here is from genome assembly GCA_002003505.1 of Xylariales sp. No.14919. Classification (NCBI taxonomy): domain Eukaryota; kingdom Fungi; phylum Ascomycota; class Sordariomycetes; order Xylariales; species Xylariales sp. No.14919. The sequence continues at coordinate 573,107 of BDMC01000014.1, forward strand.
AAAAGGGGGTGAAGTCCAGGGCGATGTGTGGTTGTTTGCGCTCTTCGCGCTCCTTGTTGATGTTAATGATGGCTCGTAAGAGTGGCTGGGTATCGCCGAGCGTCATTAGAAAGCACTGGTGGATGCCGAGGGTTTCCAGTGCGGGCATATGCTGAACGATGCATTGTATCATTTCAGTGACTACCCAGGGCATGCCGTGCAGAATGAGATGCTTGATAGCATATCCGTTCAAGTAAGCCATGTGTACTAGTAAGAGGTTTGTTAGCAATAACGGTCGTCAATTTTCTTGCTAGCGAGATAAGACTTACGCAGCTTATAGTTAGCTCTCATGCTGTCCGTCAAACTTGTCTTTTCCGCCTCTTCAACACTTGAGGTCACAGGGTATCCGGCCTTGTTCACGACCATGTCGCGTGACGGACCCTGCTCTTGGGGGCGAATGGGAGAAACGATGATACTAGACGAGAAAAAGGCTCTCTTGACTCCATTGCCTTTCGAGGAGCCAGCCCCCTGCGGCCCAGCTCGTTCGCATCGTTCTTCTTCTTCGTCTTCCCTCTTGCGCACTGCCCCTAGAGTTTCCTGGTCCCAGCCCAAAAAGTCATTCTTAGTAGCGTCTAGGTGCATCTAGATAATTATTAGTGTCCGGACGAGAGAAACGTGGAAATCTCAATTTCTTACCCATATGGACTGCACCCTGCCCGCAGCGAACTGTGATGTTCGGCACAAGTTTACGAGGTCCATGTAGCAGGGTTTCATGTGGTCGGAGACTTTGTCGAATATTTCAGGGGTTCCGAGGACCTTGGTGAAGCCCTCGGGCTGGCGTGCCGTGGGCTTAGTGAATGATTCCGTGCGGAATAAAAGGGGTGCCTAGTAAGCAGCATTAGAATACGTACGAGATGAGCCGGATGATATAAATGCTTGTTTTACCTTCATGATCCCCTTTTGGACATTGGGATAGTGCACCGTCATCTCGAGAGCTCGTTTCTCGGTCGGCTTAAGCTGATTGGATTTCCGTCCCTCGAAGTTATAGAACCCTTTAAACTGAGGGTGGTTGATGGCTTCGTTTACACCAGAAACAGAACTATCGCGATCGTCATTGTTCTGTTTCGCGTCGTCTTCAGCCGTCCCCTTCACAGCATCGGGACCGCGTCGCAGAGGTCGTTCAGAAACCATTGGCGAGTCCCCGGATTCAGTGGTTCCGAGGCGTTCCGGCGTAAGCCCTGCAACCCGCGAAGCGAAAAAGCAACCGTTAACACCTGAGTTACTGGCAGCCATACTGATAGCGCTTTTCATAAACTTGGTAGACTTGGTTAAATGAGTTGTATTCAATCCCCTAGCAAATAGGAGATACTAGCCTACGTAGGTCTTGATTAGTTGTCTTTTGCGAAGCTTTGAAGATCAAGGGACAGGGGAACAGTCCCAATAGCAAAGCCACAGTAAAATACGATACAGGGCCAACACGGGGTATTATGGGCGGTGCAAAAGACACAAGTACTTACGAGCGCTCAGGTGGGTGGAACAATCTGCCACTTGTGGTTCCAGTGTTTTGTTTTGGTAAATGTCGTAGCTAGAACGATGTGTCTAGCGGTAATCAGAACCCGCAAAGGGCAAGATGTTTCGATAGGTATGAGAGGTAGATAAGATGCTCTCTGAGTCTACGTAAACAAATATTGTGGTTAGTTGTGTGGCACTCTGGGAGAGGGCAAGAACGGCAACGATTGCAGCGCATACGCTACGAAACAAAGGGGTAAAAGGCATGAAACAATCATATTGGGAAGTAGCAAGAATATACATAGAGTCATTAAACGAGTATGTCTAAAGCACAACGAGGAAAAGGAAGGACAGCATAGAATGAAAGACAGACGGAACGAGAACTCCGCGCATAGCCTACTAGCAATGGGTAGGAGCTATTACTTACCTTGGATAGCTGGCCCAAGACAGCTCGTTCTTGGATCCGATGGTTCTAATGATAGAAATGATGAAGAATTAATGATAGAAGTGGTGAATAAGATGCGATAGGGAAGTTGTCTGTGTATCTCCGTGCGTCTCTGCCTGTCTTCGTATACACGATTGTGCGTGAAGAAGGGAAAAGATAGAATCAGACCTAGGGTAAATAAACAACAACGTATACCCGGATACCCTACGGAAGTTTGGGCACCTTAGTGCCAGATGTGTCAAACCTTAAGGAGGCCAGCTTAAGGTTCACCATCAGGGCAGGAGGAGATGCTCTATTACCGACGATGATATTCCATGGGGCTGTCTTACTTCGGTGTGACTTCGAGTTGAGGTGAAGCTAGTAAAGGTAAAGGGGAGCTAGGGGCAGTCAAACTATCAACCCACGTTGTTGGTCGCTTATGAGGGCTTAGAGGAGGCGAACAGAAGGAAGGCGTGTATGTTCATATCGCTCTAAATGGACATAGTGGCTTGATATGCGATGTGGTCACGGTGGTTAGTCCGTAACGGGTATCAAGTGGAGGATAAAACGGTCTTGCGATGTGGTAGCAACGGCGAGAACTGTTGGGAGCTTAAATTTCTAATGGCTCCTAAGCTACATAACGGGTTGGGAGAACCCCATCTATAGATACAAACACGAGGAATGAATGAAATTTCTCATTATATGTATTAGCCTCGCGAGAATATCATATAACCTTACCATGGCAAGGGCCGTAAAAGGAAAGAAGCAAGCCCAGGGATAACCGAGTGTCATGCGGTTAGGTAACCCGAGGAGAGAAATAGGGAGCAGGTCGCTTCTAATCTAAGCCGGCCCCATTCATACATGGCGCAAATACTCAACACCATTGAGATGAAATGGCACCCTTCGCCGTGAGGGAATGCAGGAACGCCTAGATGATTGGTATCCTCTATTTACCGACCAGGATGTGGCTAACGCTTGTGAATACGTTGCTGGGAGACGGGAACCTTATTTCAGGGCATCTCACGTAGGATAGAGCGGAGATCCCAGGGGGACCAAGGTCAAGAACCTTATATAGGACTGTTGAGGCGCGCGATCACATGATAGGTGTAGTTCACGGCTAATCATGGATGGCATTCCGGGGCTTACCTCAGCTGGGTGCGGGTTAGAGGATCTCTGCACATGTCTTGCTTTGTCCGAATTACAGCCACGCTCATTTGTGAAGAAGTTACGTTTACGTGATCATGTGACATGTTGGTTTGACATTCATGAGGTGGTTGTCTCCATCTGAGAGCTACCAAAGTGATATTCAAATCCTGATTAGGTGCTTGCGTAATCGTATCATATACATGCTACTGCTGTATTGCGTTTTGTTCGGCCCAAACATAGCATAATTACTGATAGAAACCTTGGAGGATGCTTGCACTAGCATCTCGTGAAGTACAGGTCCTGTATTATAGACTTCATGGGAGGGAGGAGATGGGGGTACCATGGGCCAGTGCAGTGAATCGTTACTCACCATTGCCCATGTATCTGTTTCGATTTTCATCAATATGAATATGATGTCAAATATAAGTGATGTTGCGGTTTAGGCGCCGCAGTCGGTAGCATTGAGGAGAATGAATGAGGCGGCAGAGGGTAGGCCAAGGAACGAAGCACACCAGCAGCCCACCTGGTTTCTCAGTTCGCTTTTTCAGAGCCTGACCGACAAAGTCAGAAACGCTATAGCAAACTTCGCTTCGGGGAGGAGCTTATCGTCTTTGGTGAATGGTGGTGTAAAAGTAGATACGTCCTAGCCCTCTGTGCGCTTAATACGAACAGCGGGATCTGGGGAGATACCGGAACGTATCGTCATCGCGTGGAGCGTTAGGAAAACCACCACACTATGATGGAAATTGCTCAAAAGTGTGGTAGCGCGCGAGTGTTTCTGGGGAGCGTTTCCCCAACCGACTTGGACAAAGTGAAGTCCATTCCAGTCAAAGGTAGCGACGTATATGTCAACGTAACGCAGCTGCACTTTCTGAGCGATAATGCATACTTGGTAGACACGCACTGCGAGGTTAGCTGCGAGGTAGTTGCGAAAGGGTTACGAATGGTTTACGAATGGTTTACGAATGGGTTACGACGTGGTTTTGATGTAGTCACGGCAGGTGCCAATCCCGCTCGCACCACAACTAAGCCATTCTTCTACCTTGAGAAAGAGACGATACCGAGTAACACAGTAGACATGCCACAAGATATATGTCGTGGCACAACCCTTGATCGCCCACCCCATAGCCGTATGCGGGGATCATGATCCACAAGACACTGGCGCTGATAAGGGGGTGATAGTAGGACCGCGAAAAACGTCCAACACGATCAAGAGGCGGACACAGCGCGATATGTTCTCGGGAGAGGAGGGACCGCCCAGACCGCATCACGCCGACTCCCAACTTGACATACCTAGGTAAAGACGACATGCCAAAGCGTAGGTGGCAGACCGATCATGGCCCCAGACGAGCCAAGTATCTCGACCGAGTGCGACGTTGACCGTAACTTCAACGGCGCAAGACGGGCAAAGAGCGCAGGTTAGGTCCTACAGACCTACAGACCTACAAACCTCCATACAATGCATACACACGTATAGCACACCTACCTCTCCGCCATTTCCTCCACGATGTTGCAAGATGACGACATCTGCCGTCAGAGCCTCGGCAGCGCAGCGGCAACGAGCATGCTAGCTAGCTAGCTCACCTACAGCGCTGACTGACGCCGGGGCGCACGCCGAGATCCATTTTGACGTCTCCTCTATCTCCGCTGCCTACCTCCCGAACCACACATACACACAAACACCTAATACCCAACCTCCCTCCGCATTCATACATGCCATACATACCTACTAGTAGATAGTAACCTAGGCTCTCTAGTCGTAGTACATGTACGTCAAGCCAAGCCAAGCCCAAAGCCGAAAAGCGGCAGTACCTACGCTCCCCCACTTCCTAGTACAGTAGTACAGTGCAGTGCAGTATGGTGTAGTAGGTTAGGTAGGTAGTGAGGTATGCAGAGACAGGTTATTTTTTGTGAAGAGAGGTCAAAACTGGAGCAGATGCTTACATAACCCCCAACCCGCCCCCCCCCCAAAAAAACGTACCATAGCTCCCCCTACCTCATCTCGTCCAAGGACGGAAGGTCGCTGCCGGAGTTTATGCCAGCGGGCACTTTCACTTCCCTTTCGCGTAGGATTTTTTTTTTATTTCCCTTTTTCAAATAAAAATAACAAGAACCGAAACTAACCTACCCTTCAGGGCCGATGCTAGCGCGCCGATCAGCGCTCGAAGGAAGATAGATGCTGTAGTCCGAGTCCGGCTACGATATAAGTAGGTAGGTAGTAGTAGGTAGCGTATACCCGGGTTTAGCTTAGGTAGTATTAGATCTGCCTGTATTACTAGTAGATGAGGGGAGAGATTATGCTCCGAGGCAGAGGTATTCTGTGTCACCTAGGCATCTACTAGTATCTACCTCCTACCTATCTATCCTCAGCTGTTTGCCGCATCTACCTTACCTAACCTAAGAGCAACGGAGTTTAGCGGGGGAAATCTATCTATCTACCTAGCGATCTACCCGTCTATCTATCTAAGTATGGTGCCATGATAGGCCTGCCTGCGACGGTATTGCGTACGTAGTAGATAGTCTATCTACTCTATACTTGGCTTTTATTTTATTTAATTTATATATATATATATATATATATATATACATACATACATACATACATTTTTGTGTGTATGTATGTATCTATGGATCTATGTATGTACTCTGTATCTATCGAACGGTTGGCGTGTAACCGCGGAGCCGTCCGATTCAACGAAAAGCACGGGCGAGGCGGCTATGTCTGTCAGTCTATCGGCGCTGCACTGCTACTACTACTTACTACTTACTATACCTTACCTAGTTCTCTCTCTCTCTCTCTCTACGCAACTGTGTAATGTAATGTAATGCCCCTCGCACCCTACCAACCATCCCCCCCGGCCCCGCCAATAGCCCATTGATGCTATGCAGCGCTGGGCCGGGCCCATGCAACTTACCGCCTTTTGCGTCGATGATCCCATCTCATGATACCATGGCATGCGCAAGCACGTATGTAATGTATCTATGTATGGATGGACGGGTGGGTGTACTTGCCTAGGTACTTGCATAGTAGATAGATAGGTGCGGTAGGGAAATCCGTCGCGATGATGCATACAGTATGGGGTATGTGGTTGGTAAATAGTACCTAGTAGCAGTACCTTAGTCCCCGTTCAGCAGCTTCTGGGCCCGCCCCCAAGGAACTTTGCCAAAGTATCGATACTGATAACTTGCACCTCATGACCTATGACGCCACCCTGGGCAGGCAGGCAGGCGGACAGGCAGGCTGAAGGGAATCGGCCGAATTGAATTGGATTGGATTGATTGGATTTGATCTACATATAGATACTGGGAGAAATGGTGGCACAGCGTCGCAGGTCGCCCTATCTATCTGTGATGGGAATCAAAATAAATGCGCATATGTTGGGATATTCTTGGATACCTACATGGATAGGGCACGGTACCTAGATACCCTTCTTCATTATGCTTCCCCCCCGTGTTTGGGTGGATGGATAATGGATGGATGGACGTTCGGACCCGCTCATGTGTCGCATTCCTGATTATGCGAGAAAGCGCCCATTTTGTAAAACGGTTGGAGGGGTGCTCTGGGTGGTCGGCAGCACTATCTACTTACCAACCTACCTACTTCTTACTACTACGAGTAGACTAACCCAGTAGAACCAGAGCGAGAGAGGGGTAGGTATCGAAGGGAACTCTTGACAACTCCAGACAAATGATCTGCAGGGCGCGGGGCTTTCGGTTGGTCCCAACTGCGAAGAGGGATTCATTGCAACCGCGGTGCAGAAAAAGCGCACTACGGTACACCATGACGCCCGGGGAGGCGGGGGGGCCGTGAGATTGGTCGGGACGAGCATAGTGGCGTTCTGGTGTGGGATGCGGAAAGAGTGGGAATGCCTGGTCGCGTGCTCGAAGCTGCACATTTATGCTTCGCAAAAGGTCATCTTAGGCTAACCTACTAACCCAGACTACCTACATAGTACTGTACAGTAGGTAGATTGGCTACGGTAGGGTAGATAGAGAGAGGGCCGACCAAGCTGGCGCCAAAAGGTTGGGCTGCCGGTACTGGATAGTAGCGAAGAGGATAATTATGGGATAATTATGGGGGCGTTGACGTCTTTTCATCATGTGCATTGCTATACCTACCTACTAGTATTTCCCCTGCAGCTGTCAGTAACAGCTATGTATATACGGTATAGTCGCTAGGCTAGTACCGAATACTCGAGTCTGCAAACGTCTGCAACCAGACCGAGAGTAGAGGTTCATGTTGGGAAGGAAAAAAAGGAGGTGTGTGTGGATGACGATGATGCAGGGTGGTTTACCCTGAAATGCCGAAAACCGATTAGCTAGCCTAGCTGATATCAGGACGGGACGGGCTCTTTGATGTCTCGAAGTTTCCGCGTGTTGAGGAAGGGCTGAGGAGAGAAAGGCCGGGATCGGTGTTTGGCGACAATCAAAAACAACGCTCGAGACCTTCTCTACTACTAGTACATAGTATGTGTGGTTAAGCGATGAGACGGAAGGGAATCGTGACGATCTATCTTTGTGCCCCCCTTCCGGGGGGTTATCGGGGCACCATCGGGGATCATTGCGAGCTGGCCGAATTGGAGAAGGTGGACAAAGGGCAGTACCCCATCGGTAGGTAGATGCGGATACAAGACGCCACCATTCTACTTTGTACAAGTCCCGCTGGCCGAGTACTGATAACGGCTTTTGGGGTGGGAGGATTTCACGACGCATGTGACGCACGTGAAATGTCAGAAGGCATGCTGCGGAGATCTTGTGAGAGGTGCTTGGTACCTACAGAGGTCTTCTGTTGGCTGGGTATTAGGTGCAACAATCGCCACTCTTGGCCAATGGGCCTGGGAAGCTCCCTCTTCCGGGCAGTCAGTCTGAACCAAGATGGATCCTTCGTGCCGATGGGAAGTGGTGTGTCGACGATAAAAAATTAAAAAAGGCGCTGTGTGACTCATTTTTTGCCAATTTTTGGCCGTATGAGCTAGATAAGTTGCGGAGAGCTAACTCTCAAAAGTTTAGTCATGAGATTCTCATCATGTTGTAAGGCAGAATGGTGTGCGATTGTTGCTGGATCGATCATTCCGGGACATGCGCGTGCACATAGTACTGTAGTTGGACGTTTAGGGTGGCGATTATCTCAACGCCCCCCCCCAATAGGCAGATTTCCAACTTGGCGAACGTTGACAGAGTTCGGCGTCGGGAAAGATAACCCAGGACCTTTACTTACTGACCTCTTACTTACCTACCTGGGCAGAAACTGGGTGCATACGGTTCTAAAAAGCCTTGATGACAGGTGACACGAAATGTTGAGACATGCAGTCAAGCAGGTAGCCGTATTTAATTTTTTTTTTTTTCGTTTTTGGCAGAGCCGTAATTGACATAACAGAAACAGACAGCACGCGCTTCACCAGCTTCCCCCGGCTTTATCGGCTTCGGGGATTGTTTGTGACACAGCAATGTTGGAAAAATATTTAAATTGAAACAGGCACATTATAGTGCCCAAACGGCGTGCCATGTGTGAGAGAGGAAGGGGGGGGGGAGGGGTGAGGTTGGCTAACAAACAAACTTTACCGTACCTAGCTATAGCTACCTAGGTAGGTGTGGAGGGGTTCTCCCATTTGCCATTTGACACAAACTCGTGCCAATCTGTATGTACACCACCCAGCTCTACGGCTGTACACTACACTACCTTGTCGTCTGCCTGTCTATATGTAGGTGGGGGTTACGTCTACCTACCTGACCTTGGGGATGTAAGTACACTACAGTATGTAGGTACGCTCTGTACATCTGCCACCGAGAAATCAACATTCCTTTTCAGTAGTATTATTATTATGTCTGTGCGGTCTGGTGCAGATGTCGGTGCCTACATTATGACTCAAGGGGGATGGAATCTGGAATGAATAGGGCTGGATGGATGGGTGGGTGATGGGTGCAAGGCACATTATATACATTTGCCTCGCCCGAGGCACTCTTGGATGTGTATACCATTTTTGTCAGTCGCTTTTGGTACAGGCTGCCCATATATAGTATTTTATCCTCCGGCGCTTTTTACGTATTTGAGATGGTAGGTACCTTGATATTGTGGCAGCTAGGGCGTAAAGAAGCGAGGCTTGTTCGAAGGTCACGACAATAGAGAATGTGCGTCGAACGTCTACTGTAGTGTACCTACTGTACTACTAGTGCTAGTAGGAGTTACGAGTACTTGAGCAGCTCTGCTGTATGTAGGTTTAATCATACTGCTTGACATAGCGGCGCTGTTGACGCCAGCCGGAGGCAGACAAGAGGCAGCTAAATTTACCTAATCTAGGTATCTGGGCCTTGTGTGGATATGATGAATCTTTTTCGGAAACTGACTGCACTATTGGGCGCTTCGACCTTTACTCATTTACACTCTCTACCTCTCTCACTTACCTACATACCTACAGTAGTGTACTTTACTATAGTGTAAGTACTAAGTACAGTAGAGCGGTGGAGAAAAAAAGAGTAGTAGGGCAGGGATGGTGCTTTAGCCCCATGCTTTACCTAGGTAGTGTGCTGCTTGCATTATACGACCATTGGGCGACGCGTCCAAACTTAGCAATTTCGACGTTATCTTGGTCATGCGTTTGCGAGTCGCTGAAACACGAAATCGAACGATAGGGAACGAGCGTTACAGCAATACTCATAGTGTAAGCGCGGACGGGGGTTGATTCAACTGTCGAAACGACACTATCTCTTCTTCTTCTCCTCCTCCTCCTCCCTCTTCTCTGTCTTGGGAACTGTTTTGGCCTTCGTATTGGCTGGTTGGTTTATTATGCCTGAGAGCAGATCCCCCTCCCCTAAGCGCAAATGGCCCGAGTCCTCTCTCTGTGTCTCTGCATTGACGCAGAGCTGTTGTTGTTGCTGGTAGAAGCTGTATGTACTGTACCACTTGGTAGGTAGTATGTAGTGTAAGTGCCACTATACGATCTGCTAATCATGTAGGCATGTATATGTACCTGCTTCAGTCATGTAATTTACCCGCCGGTGCTGCTGGTGACTGTGATGTGATGTGTAATAAAGGCGAAGTAGCACGGCTTCTTCTTCCACCTACCTAACTTAGGTACTAATTATTGCTCCTGATTACCTACTTAGTATATACGATGCCCTATGTTCAACGGTGTACGCTACGGTGTAAGCTTTCCATGATGCAAGTTGGAAGGAGAGCTTATGCTGGCCGGGCACGGCTTCGTCAGCTGTCTCTGAAGGTTAATCAACATTGAACTTGGCAGCGCGCAAAAGGTTTTTCCCCAAGTTGGCTGGTTTGATTTGATACTGTGGTGATTACATAGCAGGTAGATATTGGGTAACCCGAGAGCCGTGGCCTGGGTACTTGTGGTGAAGCTTGTGTGCAGTAGAGGTAGGTAGGTTAGGTAGTGTAAAGTGGACTTTCAGGGCTGAGATGCCGCCCAGCCGCCCCCAGCCATCAGCCAAAAACCGGCCGCGCAAGTTTGATAACAGGGAGGTCCACTTAGATGGCTGATTCTTAGGACTGGCAAAATGCCTGACCGAGCTTCTACTTAATCAATGGTTGAACTACTGACTGGGAAGAGAAGACGAGCGGAGCGGTGAGAGGCTCGACGTGCTAGCAATACAGAGGGTCATGCCCAAGTACTTATGGGCAATACCTACCTAGGTATTCTACCTACATGTACTATATCGGTATTGAAAGATAACGGTCTGTAGCGTATGGAATGTATACCTCTCCGTACTGAGTAGGTGGTGGTGTAGATAGTGTACCCAAGGTAGTGTGCACTACACACTAGGTACCTAGATCATCGGTCATCGCACACAGCTACTGCGACTCGAATCACACTCGTGATTTCGCAAAATTTGATACTGTAGGCACACAATCCGTTCCCAATCACCCACTTCTACTTCCACTTCCACTTCCGCCGATATTGTGGTAGGCAATTTCGAGGGGTCCCCTCCCCTAATTTCAACTGGCGATCGACGGTTGAGTAGCCGGGTGGGTGCTGGGTGGGGAGAGGCGACCCACGTCCCATGCAACCCTCATTTTAATTTCTTAGACACATCTGGCTAGACTCGTACAGATGCATGTCAAGAATGCTGAATGCTTTCTTCAGGTTGTTGCGCCAAAAGGTCCACACACTTTTCATGTATGCTCTTAACGTGCCTATTGTACTATACATATATACTAGTATACGGAGTATATATATATATATTTTTTTTTAATATTTTATCTAATTTTTTTATCTGGACAGAGACCCTCGATAAGTGAGATTATACTAGTATAACTCGTAATGTACATACCTACGGTAAGGAAGGTAGGTAGTATCTAGGTTAGGTGGGCTAGGTTAAGGAGGGAAATGTTGATGCACAACAACAATCCGTCTCATCCTTTTTATTTTATTTTTTTACTCTTATTAAGCATTGATTATTTTTCTTCTTAATAATCAGTCCCTCCTCTCCGTCCCGTCTCTTCTTCCCTCCGGCACTCGGGTCTGCCTTACAGTACTCTGCACTATCTACAGTAGCTATTCAAAAAGCTGTTGTGTACCGTACTGTGGTGTGACTGGAATCGAATCCCCTTAACCTGTCCATAATTCACCCGAACCGCCAGCCAATGGTATCAACCCGGGCGGTTTTCTCTCCACGCTAGTCTAGTCCAGTAATTGTTTCGCTCGTTCATGCCAATGCTGATGCAGGTTGATGTACCTACTGTAGTGTAGACTAATGTTGACCCTGGCCTTATGACCCCCCCCTTCGCGAGCATAATAAGCATGAATGAGAACATCGTGCATTTCGCAGCTGCATTGCATGTTGTATATAACTGAGACGCGGATACGACTAGTACTATCTAGGTAGTAATATTGCTTGGCAACAATAGTGTCCCTCGTTACTAGATGGTACTGGTAGACCAAGCAAAGTGTAATGGTATTACACTCTTGCGAACACCGAGGATAGTGTGCTCCCCTGAATCTACCGAGAGTATACTACTAAGTATGTAGCTACCTATGTGACTCAGTATTCCCACTCGCTGTCCGTTGGTTCTACTATACGCTACGGTGATGTGTAGCTTACGATGTGCTGGGTATCCCTACCGTATTTTTTTTTTTTTCTCGAGGGGCTGGAGCTTACATAGTAACATGGTTTGATAAGAGGCGAAACATTTGATATCGGCCGTTGATCGTCACCTGGGAATCGACTCCTCTTCAGAAACTCAACGTTTTTCCCTGTGGGTTCGAACAACACTACATATACGGTGTACTTATCTTACGTCTGATCATGGTGCTTTCGGGTACGTGCCGGGAGTTTTCCAAGGAGAAGATCGTACAGTAGGTATTAACTGGGATGGTGAGCTGGCTATAGGTAGTCAGTCCAGCAAAGGGCAATAGTGCAAGTAAGTTCTAGCGGGACGGCGGAAAACGAGCCCCTCCAATATCGTTGCGACAGAGCGAGGATTCGTCTCTTCTACTGCCTTGGCACGGAAGAAGAATCTGAAGAGCGGATCGTTCATGATCACCGTTTGCACGGAGTATATGCTAGGTAAACCATGCCGCAATTTCGCGGGATAGGCCAAACACTTTAGTTTCATGGCTAGCAAGCACGGTTGGGGATAAGCTGATGCACACTAAAAGTTAAGGGTACCTACGCCATAGTAGCCTTGGGATGACCCAGAGACGGCATCTCGATGAGGGCATCCATGGTGTGTACTTTAGTGTGGATATAGTAAAGTGAAATACAACGGTGGATCAGGCTGTAGGTCGAGCGGGCAATGTCGGTATCTACATATATCTACTACCTACTCGTAGTGTACTGTACCTAGCAGAATAGGTAGCTTGCACAACTTTTGTACCCAACTGTAGTGTGCTATATAATAATGATAATATAATATATGTGGGAGTATCGTCCGATGTAGGGTACGTAGTGTATACTAGAGATATCGGAGGGCTATCTGTAGTGTAAGTAGTACTAGTAGATGAAGGAATAATATTCGCTAGCATACTATAGCGACTGTGACCCTGAGAAGCTATTTGGACTAATGGCCGTTTGAGGCTAGCGGGGTGGGTAATGAATGGGTGATAAATGGGTGATGAATGATGAATGGCGGTTAAGATACACTCGGAGAGATGGTGTTGCAGTGGAGTTCAGTCATGTGGTAGTGTAATTACACTACTTCTTAGGGACGTCGTAGTCCTGTACAAGGACGGCACGATGATGGCCATTGTCTTTATTATGAATACGCTGTCGTGACTGGCACCAGAAAGGGAGCTAAGAGTACTACTGTTCATGTGAGGCTTACCTGGGTAATTAGACAGACTGAGATGCCTCTTTCAGGAGGGAAGTAGAAGTTTCGCCTCAAGTTCCGCCTCATAATGACCGCCTACACCACCATCGCTTATAGTGTAATTGCACAGGTGACTTGAGGTGTGGTTGGAGTGGGCAAAAGGAACAAAACAATATTGGGGCTAATACTTACACATAGTAGAGCTGATATTCCGTAATCAATCAACCTACCAAGAGAGCGAACAAAGGGTGAAGATACGTAATGTAGGTTTTAGGTATCTACCTAGGTAGTGTGAGTAGGTAGAGATGGGGGGGAGAGGTCTTTCAAAAAAAAAAAAAAGTTGGCCTGTAGCATACTTACAGTACACGCTACGGCACTACGTTAGATGGCTACTGGAGCAACGGGCCTGGGACAAAATGTGGGCATTTCGGTAGTCAAATTTTTAGGACAGGCAGTAGACAGGGCAGTGGACGGGGCTAGACTGCATGGTCCTCTTGCTTTTCGACGTTGAACTAACGGCAATAGGATAAAGGTGGAAAAGGGGGAAAGGTGGAGGAAGGGAAAAAGATGCATGAAATGAAGTTTGCTGCCCCTTTCTCGCCTGTGTTTTGTCTGTTTAAGCGAAACTTCCGTATCGGGAAGTGGACTTGGGCCGCGATAGGTATTGCTCTGGTGGGGTTAGACTGGGTTGAATTTTTGGAGGGAGGTCTACTAAGTACAGTACCTACCTCTACCCTACCTGTACCTCAGTAGGTTAGGTACCTAAGGTAAGTAGGTAGGGGTCAGGGTACTTACTTACCTTAGGTAGGTATTTATTCACACCACTACACTACCTAACCTCCTACCTAGGTAGCACTACCTACCTACCTAACCGCGCCTAACCGTACACTACACTTCACTAGCGCACACTACCTACATGTAGGTAAGGTAGGTGTAAGTACTAGTACCTAGGTACACACATGCGCTAGAAGACCCGCTAGAGACCCCACCCATAGTGCTGCTAAAATCCCTGTAGCACTAAACTTCCCGGCGCGCTCGCTCGTATGAGCTACCGTGCAGTAACCGTGTACTACCGTACCGTTAGTGTGTATGTGTGTATGTACCTAAAACCCTTATTTGCGAAATGCTTGGCGTGCCTTCACAGCAATGGCCGGGACGACACACCTGCATTATTATGATTATTTTGCCTGAAGGGTCTGTGTGAGTGAAGGGTGAAGGGTGAAGGGTGTGCGAACGTGAACGGGCTAACCTACTGATCTCTCTTCTCTCTTCTCTCTCTGTCCATCTCTGTCTGTCTCCCTCTCTACTAGTACATCTCCCCCTCTTCCCCCCCCCCCCCCCCCCCCCTACCGAGTCGAGTCGAGTACCTACTTACTTACAGTACACAATACGCTACACTACCTAATAAATACGGTACTGATACTAGTAGATAGGTACAGTACCTCAAATCAAACTACCTACAGTACGGTACAAGTGGTCTCTCTCCCTTGTCCTCCCTCCCTGCTCTTAATCACGAGACAAATAAATACGACCCGGTAGGAGCTGCCACCCTCTTTTCTCCTCCTCCTTCTTTTCCTTCCACTTCCGTCCACACAGACTCAGACTCAACGAGACTTTAATCTTCGTCTTGTCCCATCCTCCAGATCGACCTTAATTAACCACAGTCATCTGCCAGCCGACGCTAGATCCGTCCAGACAGAGTTAAATACCCTGTGAGCTTTGGTAGAGTACTGCTAATTGCTTTTATTTTTCCTCTTTTTTTGAGATACCCTATTGTGATACCCATCTTTTCTCTTTTCGATACCCCAATACACACCAAAATGGCCGAGGAACAGAAGCCCGTTGCCGTCCCTGAGACGACCCCTGCCGTCGCAGAGCCCGTCGTAGAGCCTGCCGTCGAGGCCGCCGCTGCTGAGGAGAAGCCCGCCGAGGACGCCCCCGTCGCCGCCGAGGCCCCTGCTGAGACCAGCACAGAGGAGACGCCTGCTGCCGCGGCTGCTCCCGCGGAAGAGGCCAAGGAAGAAGTCAAGCCTATCGAGGCTGGTACTCTCGAGCACAAGGGTGCTCCCGCCAACTTCCCCAAGTAAGTCGCCAAATATAGATGAGCTCGTCTGCCGACCTGGTCTCGCTGACTTGTTAACTTTAGGAACTTGCTATACGCCAAGAACCATTTCTGGTTCGGAGTCGACGCGCTGGAGAAGGAGAAGCTGTCCTCTTACCTCAAGAACGAGAAGTCCAGCGAGGTTGGACACCACATCGTTTCATGGGCCGCCGAGACCGGAAAGGGTCTGCTCTTCTACGGCAAGGAATCTGACAAGAGCACCCCAACTGGTGTTATTCAGCTGGTATGGCGAGTTAACGCAAATTCGGATGAAGAGACACTGACAGCTTATAGTCTGAGGCTACTGAGCCCACAGTCGAGGGCTCTAACAAGTTCCACTTCAGTGCCAAGGGCCACAAGCACGCATTCAAGGCCTCCACATCTGCCGAGCGTGATAACTGGGTTGAGCAGCTCAAGCTGAAGATTGCCGAGGCTAAGGAGCTAGCTACTTCTGTAACGGAATCTGAGACTTACAAGCAGACTCTCGAGGCTCTGAAACCTACCCCGGCCGCCAAGAAGGAGGAGAAGCCCGCAGCGGCTGCCGCCGAGGCCCCCAAGGAGGAGACAACTGGCGAGGCCGCTGAGGAGGCTAAGGAAGAAGATAAGAAGGAAGAGCCCAAGGAAGAGAAGAAGGAGGAGCCTAAGCGCCGCTCTGCCAGCCGCAAGCGAGCATCCATCTTCGGCAACCTTCTAGGTAAGAAGGATGAGGCCAAGAAGGAGACCCCGGCCGAGGACAAGCCAGCGGAGACTGAAGCCGCTGCCACTACCGAGACCGCCCCCATTGAGCCCGTCGCCGAGGCTACTGAAGCCGAAGCCGTTCCCGCTGAGGCGGCTGAGGCAACCCCTGCTGAGGAGAGCAAAGAGACTAAGGAGCCCGCTCGCCCTGCCCCTTCAAAGCGTACCAGCCTATTCGGCGGTCTTTCATTCGGCAAGAAGAAGGCTGAGCCCGAGTCTGCGCCTACCACTCCTGCTAAGGAAGAGACTCCTGCTACCGAGGCCCCAGTTGCTGAGACTGCTCCCGTCATCCCAGCTGTAGAGACAACCGAGCCCTTGACTGCTGAAGTCGCCTCTCCTACCACGGAGTCCGCCGAGGCTGCTGAGGCTACCCCTGCTACAAACGGCGAGGCCAAGAAGGAAGTGAAGAGTGACAAGCGGAAATCGTCCTTGCCTTTCGCTTTCGGCAAGAAGGAGAAGGCCACTTCTGACGAGGAGGGCGAGAAGAAGTCCACTCCTTTCTTCTCTAAGCTCCGCCAGACCGTCAAGAAGTCCAAGCCTACTGAGAAGCCAGCTGAGAAGGCTGCTGAGGAGACTCCTGCCGAGGACAAGCCTGCCGAGAGCTCTGAGGCTGCGGCCGAGCCCGCTGCTGAGGTCGCCGCCGACGCCAAGACCGAGGAAACCAAGGTTGAGGAACCCGTTGCCGCCCCCGTCGTCGAGGAGGCCCCCGTTGAGAAGCCAGCAGCGGCTGCTCCTGCCCCTGTCACCGCTGCCGCATAGAGTGCGAGCCGCTTAAGGCGCATGCGCAATGTGTGACCATCGACTTGGTCGCCATAGCACCTAATGATTTTCATTACAGAGATACACCGTCTTGTCGGGTTGGTCGGGAACGGAATCTGCATTTCAAGATACCCTACCAAGATTGGTTCTGAGCTGATACCCCCATCTTCTTACAATGGATCGTCAATCCATCTTCCGAGCGAATACCATAGGCAAAGCATGGACTGGAGCTACGATGTCAAGGGGTGAATTATGATTTGTTTTACTCGCTTTGATTTTGCATGCTTCGTCTGGCGGAGCACTGAGATACGCCTTCTGTTTCGACAACATTTCCTACCTCTACTGATACCCAGTATACCCTGAAAGTAACAATCTTTTGTCGATGAGCGGTTTCCGATCTGTCGACTACCATAAAAAATCAACAAAAACAGCAAAGATGATTCAAATTGGGGAAACTGTCGGGGAGGCGGGGGGCAACGCCTCAATGTCAGACAGGTCTCTCCACTCGCTGTATTGTCGTGCCTTGTGTCATGCCATTTAACGGTATATGCACAGGTCGGTTTCCAGCCATCTATAATAGCTAATAGATACATGTTCGCCTAATACTTGTCTGTCTTTGTGCTTCATCAGTGCCTCTTCTATTTTTCGTTTGTAAGTGACTGTTCGTAATGCCAAGGTCGGTATTTTTACGTGATAGCTTCACTACCTCTGCCTATGAACCGGTTTGAATCTCTTGCTGGGTCTACGTCACTCGTCTTTACCGGACAAAAGTCATCTATCTATACGTATGCAGGTGCTACCTAAACCCCTACCTCTGAGGTAGCAGTATAAGTACCTCTCTAGGTGCATGTAGGCGGGCGTAGTGGGGTTAGGTACTTACTTGACAGGCAGGTCCCGTACCCCGCCAACACTACCTAGGTAGGTATTTATCTTCCAATCCCAAACCATCACCTCAAAAGGCACCTGAATTTTTGACCGTGCGGTTTTCAGAACGCCATCATGCCCAAACTCCCAACATCACCGATATAACGTCGATCGGTTCCCAACATGAACTTTGCTATAGAAGTCCCCGGCGCGGCAAATCCTCTCAACCGCGTCGAGCTCTGCCGCGCCCTCCAGTCCGCCAGCTCCTCACAGGACCACCACCAGCGTCAAGCTGCCGATCAACAGTTGTCCTCCTGGCAGAGTCAAACCGACTACTATCCCACCTTACAGGTACGAAGACTCTACTACAGCTAAATATTTTCCTTTTTATTATTGTCGAGATAATCAACTGTAGGGGCTGGCTCAGATCTCTCTCCTCTATTCCCCCGCCTTGCCCCTCCCACGATGTTCAGCTTCAAAGAACTCGACTAGTGGTAGCCGATCTTTACGTTTTTGCCTAGCTGACTGATTTACTCTGATATAGACAGTCTTTCTCGACAATACCTTACCTCGCGAAATTCGTTTGCTTGCCATTATCCAGTTGAAGAATGGTCTCGACGCCTCCTGGCGAGCCCACACCGTTAAGCATGCCATCCAGCCCGGCCAAAAACAACTTATCCGCTCCAACCTATTTCGTGGCTCCATAGAAGAACGTGATTCGCAACTCGCCTTGTATAATGCCCTGGTTACCGCCAGGATCGTGCGCGTCGACTTCCCCGGAGAGTGGCCCGACGCTCTAGATAAGCTCGTTGCTGAGATCAAGACCCTCCGAGACGATGACCAGCGCCTTGCTGGGGCTCTATTGATGCTACTACATATTGTGAAGGAACTGGGCACGGCACGTTTATTAAAAACCCAGAAGGCCCTACAGACCGTCACACCAGAACTCGTGCAGGCCCTTGGGGAGATCTACGATGCAAAGACGGGATTGTGGTTGGCTTTTATAACTAGTGGCCAAGGTGACGAGAACAATTCGATGGCGGCCATGGGGAATAGCTTGACTGTGTTTAAGATCCTTCGTCGTCTTCTGATTGTAGGGTATGAGTTCCCCCATAGAGCAGAAGTGGTTCGGCAGATATGGGCTTTTTCCCAGTCGCAATTTGGGCAACTGCTCAACATGGCCAATGACAAATACCCGGCTATTGGGAAGCACCTCCTCCAATTTACCAAGCTACACACCGAAATGGCGTCTTCTCACCCAGCCAGTTTCGCCGCGTTGCCTGGCTCTCCTGAGCTTGCCCGTGCATACTGGGACCTCGTTGCCAAGTTTTCTGTAGTATTTGACCAGTCGGAAGGAATTCGCCATGGCAGCTCGTCCGGGGATAGCAAGCCGAGGGCTGACGGGCCTCTTCTTGAGAGACTTGCCCTCAAAGGCCTACTTCTGATGAGAAGCTGTATAAAAATGACGCAGCGTCCGGTTCAAACAATTAGGTACCGTTCCAAAGAAGACGCCCAGGAGAATCAAGACGCCCTCGCAGCTATCAAAGCGCAACTTTTCTCAGATGAGTTTATTAATCAGATGGCGCGCACCATCATCACTCATCTTTTAGTCTTCAGAAAAGTGGACATGGAAGCTTGGGAAGAAGAACCAGAGGAATGGGAGCAACGAGAGGAGAGCCAAGGCAATGCCTACGAATGGGAAGTACGACCATGTGCCGAGAAACTCTTCTTGGATATCCTCACCCACTACAAGGATCTCCTACTCCAGCCCTTGCTGGTCTACTTTGCGACTGCTCAAGATCCGCAAGCCAGTATTACCACTAAAGAGGCTGTTTATACGACTATCGGTCTGGCTGCCCCTTTGGTCGAGGATAGGTTCGATTTCGATGCTTTATTGAAATCAGTCATTACCACCGACGCCGTGCAAGTCGCCCCTATGTGTCAAATCCTCCGACGGCGTATTGCCATTCTCTTGAGCCAATGGGTTCCAGTGAAGATATCAAACGAAACGCGTCCGTTGATTTACCAGATCTTCAAACATTTCCTCAATTCCCAAGACCCCCACAACGATATCGTGGTTCGCATCACCGCAGCCAGGCAGTTCAAAGCTGTGGTGGATGAATTCGGCTTTGACGAAGCTAGCTTCATGCCCCAGGCGCCAGATGTACTAGGAGAACTCCTTCATTTGGTGCAGAGGGTGGAAGTGGACGAGACGAAACTCGCTATCATGGGGACCCTGCGGAGTCTTATCTCGCGGATGGATGTTAGCATCACGCAATTTGGCGACCTCGTGATGGACGCGCTACCCAATATCTGGAGCTCGGCAGGCGGATTAGATTTCATGATGAAGCAATCAGTCCTGGCTATCTTGCAAAGTCTCGTCGTAGCTATGAAAACTGACTCGCAACGGTACCATCCTCTCATGCTACCATTGATCACAGAAGCTACCCAACCGGGAAGCGATACCTCTTTGTATCTTCTCGACGAAGCGTTAGAACTATGGGTTCATATTTTAGAGCATAGCCAGCCTCCCTTGTCCCCCGGCCTCCTTAATCTCGCGGGCATGGGGATCCAACAACTCGCAGACCAAACTATTCATACGGAGTCATGTATCACCATTGTCGGCTCGTATATTGCCTTGGCTCCACAGACCCTTTTGGAGGGCCACTATCGTCGGCCGCTTTTACAGGCACTTTCCACATCCCTCGACACGAAACGTCGCGACCAAATGAACTTGGCTATCAGATATGTGGACAACACCTTGCGCCTTTCTCATCAACTCGGTGGCGGCCACGGTTTTCAATTATTGATGCGGGACGTGGTAGACACAGGATTTTTAAAGCAACTTCTCGAAGGCGTTCACGATGCCTACGAGGCTCATCAGACATCCGGACCCAAGAGAAAGCAGAGCCGCCTTGACCCTTTGACCCTGGCCGGCTACTTTACCATCCTCTCTCGCATCTCGGTTCTAGATCCCGCGACGTTCGTAGCCATGATAGGCGCCTTGGGGCCTATCGAGAGTGTCTGGGTATGGCTTAGCGCAGAGTGGTTCTCATGTTTCGATAGTATGGCAGGACCTGATCGGCTCAAACTCAACCTCCTCGGCATCACCCGTCTACTCGAGCTTCCTCAACCCGTGGCGGGCCTCGTCCTAGGGAAGTTGCAGGACTATCTTTCCATGTGGACCAGTGTGATCTGCCAGATCTGGGACGACGATTCACCAGGCAAAGACGGGCTGTACAGCACCGAAAAACCACCGCCTACTGAGTGGGACACGCATAAGGACATCGTCGAACGCGAGTTGTACGTCACGGACCCCGTCCGGACGGTGATCTCTTACGCGTTTGTCAGTGAGAGGCTACAAGGCCTTGCCCAGGTTGTCGGCGAGCCGACATTCCAGGAGTACCTGACGAATGTGGACAAGGATGTCCTTGCAGGGTTCCGGGATCTAGAAAATAGGACGTCGGCCTCGCATCATGCTTGAAGCGGAGTGAACGCTCGATGGCGGGGGATAAGCTAGCAACGAAACTCACGACTCAGGTCGCCGGACGATGGACCTTGGGGGTCTTGATTTTGGAACGCGGTTATACCACACATAGAGCATATATAGCGATTTTGCTACCGCATCGGTCCTTGTATTTATTTGCTTACTGCTTTCTGCTGGTTTTTAGCACGTATCCATCCATAACGTAGGTAGGCGGGCATGGAATTATGCGACCTTTTTAATTCGAATATATGGTTTCGGACCACGATGCGATGCGTTGCCGTCTCGTGTGGTAGTATTTGTGTCGGCGTCTGTTTGTTTGAGAATACTACTAGGTACTTACTTGGTAAGGTTTCTTAGGACTCACCGTATATGGCTTATGTTTATAGGAGGTATTTTGATAGTGTTGTGTAGTGCCCATTGGTTCTGAAAATAGGGATTATGGTTTTAATATAATTCGTCTTACATACATACACACGCGCGCACGCGCATATATGTATACGTTTCTTTCTTTCTCACCCCCCCCCCCCCCCCCCCCCTTTTTTTTTTTTCTTTGAGCTTGGACTGGTGGGTTATTTTCTACCTGCGTCTCTACTTGCTGGAATCCTAAAAGTGCGAGATTACGGGGTTGTTTGGGACTGCTTGGGCGTAAGTGGTTCCTTGAGTGGTATCTGAGTAATGTACTTCACTGCTTGTTTGGTTGGTTGGGTTATGCTCGTTGATATTGGGGATAACTGCTACTAATTATCTAGGTGAATATCTACTGTCGTCGAGTCGCCTGGAGTTGCCTGGGATGCTAGTTCGTCTGTGTTTGGGATGGGTCCGTTGACGCGAGGCGGTTGGGTTGATGTGGTGTGGCGTATATATATGACGTAAAGTATGGGAAGTATGCTTGTTTGTTATAGCATTGTTCTAACTGGATAATCTATAGAGGGCGCAGAGATCGGGTTGGAGTCCTTGCGGCGGGATGAGAATGGGGAAGGGGGTGAGGCGGCGTGATATGGTGCGGCGCGAACTTGCCGGTGGCGCTGGCATTAGCATTCATTGGCATTGACGTTCTGGCTTCTCTGTTTTGTGGTGTAGGAACCTGGTATACGTATTGTGTGTATAGTACGTATAGTATAGCATGCCCGATGAAGTGGCGGGAATGAGAAGGAAGGTAGATGAATAAATAAATAAAGAGATAGATACGTTAAAAGGTTTGATTGGGGGTTCCCGTTGCTATGTGCCAAGGCACTTTACGTCGATAAACAATGCGAAATATAATCTTGGTAGGTTTTGAGAGAATTAATCACCTAAAAGAGTTATATTATAGTATAGATAATCGAGTATGTGTAGCTATGCTTGGTTATTTATTACTTGCTTATAAATGTTTTATCTATGCGAACTCCCACTGAGGGAATTTCCCATGGGGCTTTTGTGGGATAGGCACGTTAACATCGAATGTTGGTAGACAACAACACTCTCTGGGTCGGCGCGTTGCCATCAACCTCGCATTTTATTGGGGGACATGTGTTCACGAGTAGATGTTTAGCAGCAGGACTTGAAATAGGTAGGTAATGATAGCACAGTTATGTTTGGGTATATATATACACATGGTTTAGGCTAGGCCCCCCTTTTGAATAATGTACAATGAGGTAAATCCGTGGGTAGGCTGGCGATGAGTAAATGCCAGCTGTTTTGCGGGAATATTACCATCTTTCTCTGCTATTAAAGCGAGCCACAAAGCGTAATGCAGGATATGTAGGTGAAGTGCGATTCCCGTGTTTCAAAGGTTCCTAGCAATTAATGATACGGCCGGTTTTGGGTCAAGGCCCAATTCCAGGCTCCGGGATAGGGGCGTTCACCAGGTAGGATCTCGTCTAGTTTTCTTGGACGAGGCACCCAAATGGTTTTATGACTCTCGGGGATAATCGGGTCTCGGGCTTTGGATAGATAAGCGTATCGCTCATTTTAGGGAATCTCACCCCAAGTTTATATCCATGCTCTCTCTAGACAATGTAGGTGGATGGAGGAATCAAGAGTGCGATGACACGACCGTATGAGCGTCGGCGGACGCTTTTCCCCTACAACGCCGACGAGGCGACAAACCCGAATGTTTGGCTTAGCGTTACCGCATATTCTCGTGGGAAGCATTATGAACCATAGAGTTCGTCGAAATATGAACAAATCTAAGGAAAGCCACTAGGAAGCCCTGATGTGAGGGGCTCCTTTAGCATGACATGTTTTTCCCGAAGAGACCGTACACTCCATCGTCCGGTTTCTAGATAGAAAGCCTGGACGTATCTTCACCGATGACAAGCACCTGGCTATTCTTCAAAATCGTCATTCACTCCAGCTTCTTCCTCTTCATAGATTTCAGAATCTGTATCTTCAGCACTGTTGTATGCGCTGTCATGTGCATTGTCGTCGGGTCCCGCGTTTTGGGCTTCAACTTCACCCCCTTTGGCCGAATGCGTGCTAATATCCTCGTCGTCGGCAAATCCAACGTGTTTAGAACCGGGAACGGATGTTTTCGTCTGTTTTTCCAAAACGTCGCCACTCCAGGGCTTACATTCCTTCACCAGCTGGCCACAGCGTAGACAAGCCCAGCCCTCGCCTTCTTCACGCTCCAACCGTGTCGCTATGCAGACAAAGCAGTAGATGCATCCGCAAGGTATCGTCTCGTACGGGTTCGTGATATCCGTCTGTGCCGATCCCACCACACCACTCGATGCAGCCGCTGCTAACACTTCTGTCTCCGAAACTGCGCTGTTCTGATCCTGGTAGCAAATGGCACATGTGCGTTCGGGTAGGAAGGCGAACTCGCCCTTCTTCTCTCCCGAGTGCTCCTCAGGCCCGACGTGGATGAGTTCCTTTGTTTTCCTCCACGTACGGCCCAGCCACCGCCGCCATCGATTAATACCCACTAAAGGCAAGACGAACAGAAGGAATTCGGTGAATGCATGCCAGACGAGTTGCCGATTCAAATATTCGAATGAGACTTCTCGGCTGACTTGGCTGGTGGGAGGCGCTAGGCGCATCCTTAAGACTCTGTCGAGAAGGGTGCGGTATCTCCCATGAAGGAGGAATACTAGGAAGGAGGCGAAGGCGGCCATGGAATGAACTGTGGTAATCCGTGTTGTAAGGCTAGATAGCCGTTTCACCCAAGGCGAGGGCGCGTCGTAACCATTGTCTCGATCGAGTAGCCAGTTCTCCCACTTTGTCCAACCGTACTTCCCCGCCACAGTTACCAGGCCATAAAGACTCTTCTGCCATTTGCTCGGGGGCGCTAGAACAGGGCCTCCACGTCGAGCGTCGGTGTATTTCAGGTTCTGCAGTGCAGCGCCGTATGTGGCGTCGTTATCCCAGACGGTGAGCTTGAACAGTATAGCACGAAGGGCGAGGAGGATTTCGGCGGCCCAGTCATCGCGGAGATTGGTTCCTAGGTACTTTAGAGCTTCGCCGACTTGGTCGCGTAGTTGCTGAACCAAGTCTTCGTCTAGCAACTCGGCGTCGACCTGGCCAACTCGAAAGATGGGTCTTGTGCCCTCACGCGACGAGACCAGCTCCCATGCGGACAGCGACGCCGACCCTAGGCGATTGAAGGGGGAAGGTAAGCGAGTGACCTGTGACCAAGCGCGCGAGGCCTCGCGATGGGCAGCGAGCTGAGCCTGAGCTTCCCGTTCGCGGGCCTGCCGCCGTTCAGCGAGGCGCTGCTGGGCCTGAGCGAAGCTGGTGGAGCTCATATGGGTTGGTGAATTAACGGGATGAGATGGACGAGGTGGACGAGGTGGACGGTCGTGCGATGTTCTCGGGGGCGATGTCGATGGCGATGCACTCACTCACTACCTACGCTGTCATTGTCGAGTAATAAAAGCGGTGAGATAGCACACAGAAAGCGGAATAGTTAATTAATTGAGCACAGCTGGCGAACTACATGTGTGGTGTAGAGCGAAATGATAAGTCGTAACGTAGTATAAAATGCATGTGTATACTTGATCACGTATCTAGACGGGTGCCCAAGGTGGTGTCCGGGGTGGTGTCCGAGATAGTGTCCGAGATAGTGTCCGAGGTGATTGCGCGATGGGCATGTTGAAATGAGTGACCAAACCACAACGGCAATGCCGAGGTACGGTAGCAGCCCCAAATCCCGCCTTATTATGCCAAGTCTCGTAGCGTGTCTGACCGCATCAGCCACGAGAAAGCCACACAGCTCTTATCTACCTAGGTACTACGTAATCTACGTAATCTAAGGTAATACCTTACTCTATACCTACCTAGGTAGGTACTCTGTAGGTAGAGCTTCGTTCCCGAAGACGCGAGGACGCTAGACTAGTACCTGATCCATCTCCCTGGACCAAGACTTGCCTCTCCACCTGTCTAGGTACAGTAGCGGCGGCTTCAGCTGGTCTGTTCTACCTAGGTACCTAAAGATAGGTACTACTTAGTAAATACCTACATATGTACCTAACCTTCACGGCAGTCAGTGGCTTTACATGTATGTAAGTTGGTCGCTGCGTCATCTTCTGAAGCAGAACAACCGTTGCAACAAACCATCTACACGCTTTGGGGACTCGTGTCATGATGACTCCTTATTTTTTTTTTTTTTTCTTTTCTGGCTTCCTTTCTTCCTTTCTCGCCCCCTCCCCCCCCCCTATCGTCGTATCGTGGTTACACCCGACAAATGGGGCGGTGTTACTTCCGCCTCCGCATGAAAGAACCACAATGCATTCACATGCGAGTCTGCCGGGTTGCAGCCAATGGCAGCGAGCTGACATAATCCTCCGTCCTCAGAACTCTTATGCTAAGGTATCTATAATAAATTTTTCAAGTCAGGCATACTATGTAGACGTGGTATCTAGACATGGTATCTAGACATGGTCTACAGATGGCGAAAGCTCTGACTCTTTGCCGGAGAACTCCATTTCTGTTGTCTCCACCAGTCAGCAGCCGATAGGGGGTAATGGCACTACCTACGTACGAGATAGTACTGTTATGAGCAAGCTCATAACAACTCAGTAACCAACGACATATGTGCGTATTTCTATTCTCATACACTCCAATCTTTGGGCTGAGACTTTTCCCAGCTGGGTCATTATTCTAAGCGCCAGACGAAACTTAAATAGGCTGGCGGCTAGTTGAATCCAGCCCGCCCTTATGCCGTAAGATTGGATGTGTGAGAGGGAACGTAGAATGTCAGCATTTCACCACCACGGGCTTACAGTAGGGAGGCCATCCCATCCTTGCCTCTACTAGGCTAGAACCAGACAGAAGCCCCCTGGTCTCCCCTCGCGGCCTCTATCACATACATTACGACACTACGTAGAAATCCGCTCCTAGTCCATTACCACCCCGTCAGATCACTCTTCCTCCGCTTGTCTCTCAGCTAGAAACTGCCTCGTTTGATCTCGCTTGTCAAGAGAACGATTCCGTCGCGCGTGTGACTAGCTAGCCTAATATTCTGGCGTTCTTGGCAACGTTTTTTTTTTCCTTGGCTACCCCGGCCCTTGCAGCCTTAAGGGCTTTCGATGGCTTCGCCTCAGCATCGAAGCTACCGAGTGCTGCATGGACATGGGGACGATCCCTGCTCTCTAGGACGACCGATATGGAGCCAGCCCTCAGCTCATCTATCATCGCTTCAGCTATATGACGGATGGGATCGATCGTCTACCGCATCATAATCCATTGTACCAAGTGTTCGAAACATCAACACCCTACATAATCTCCACCAGGATTGTTGCGCCGTACCTACGCCTCACCCTCTACAATTGGATAGTACTTTGAGTTATCATAATGGCCCCCGATAAGAGAAAAGGCGTCGATGGCGTCGATGGCGTCGGTCGTCAGAGCCCACCCGAGTACCCGTCTGAAACCTCTGGTTCAAAATCAGCAAGCAACCGATCGAAGGCGAACATCCGTGCCTCGCTAGCGTGCGTTCAGTGCCGTAGTAAACAGTATGTTGTTTATTTCACTATAAATCCCAGAGCCTTTGCCGTGTTTTGCTCTCTGCGCCATAATTACCGCTAGACAATCGCCCTACCATGCCTCTCTATTCTGCTTTGTCACGGTTACTGAAGAAGGGCTCATCGCAGCGTGAAATGTGATGCGGGCCAGCCTGCCTGCGGTCGATGTCTTGCGGAGGAAAAGCCGTGTTATTATGCGAAATCTAGACGAGGTATCCGGGATCCGAAAAAGCGGAGTTTGATATCGGACAAGCCACCGGTACCCGCACCACATCACGGTAATCTAGCAACCGGAAGCGCGTCCAAGGCCTTACCCTTCGGCATCTTTAATAGCGTGTCCGATGGCTGGACGGCGCCAAGTCCAACCAACACGAACAGACACGAATCCTTAGCCGGCGCCTTCTTCGACCATTTCTACCCTGGCCACCCTATTCTGCCCCCAAGGAAGTATTTTTATAAGTATGTCGAATCGGACCCCAACCATTATCACTTTCTACTTTCCGTTATCGACTTCTGTGGTGCATTATATACCAGACACCCCCGATTAAACGACTTTCGGGAGGCAACTTATTCCTTAGCCTGTGGCCACTTGCCCTTCACCGTCCAGTCTATACAAGGTCTGCATCTATTAGCCATCATTGCGTTTGGAGAAAGTAAAACTTCACATCATATTGGCTTCGCAAACCGGAGTTGGAAGATGGCGATAGAGCTCGGTATGCACCGCAAATCCTTCGCGGATCGTACTTTAGACCTGGTGTGGGCCGAAAGCTGTCGACGGACTTGGTGGTATATAAAGTTCCAGGGCATGATACGACGTCTTAACGAGGCCGAGCCCGTAACCGGAACTTATGACGTCGACTCGGACGCGGATATACCCTTCTCGGAAGAATGGCAGTATCAAGCAGGGGTAAGTCAACTACTGTTACCGTCTCCTGACCGAGGGAATCCGAAGCTGCTATGTTCTCTCAAAAAGCGGGATACTAATCAGGCTCGTAACATTGTAGAATATTCAGTTGCCTGTCTCCCTTGCACAGTACGAAAGGGAAGTTAATCTCGGCCGTTCGGAATTCCCGTCTTTAGCATTCCAAATCGAGATATGCCGCATACAGGCCGACATAACGTTTTTGTGTAATGACGCTAGCGACGAAGTAGAGAAGAGGACAGACTTGATCAATCAGGCAGATTCGAGAATTTGTGATTTTCTGCGCCGTGTTCCGCCGTGGAAAATGGATGTTAGTGAGTTCACCTGTTCATTTTATCTATCAGCATAGCTGTGAAGTCACGAAGCAGATGGCCTTCCTTCCTACCTACCATGTCCCTTTCGAAGTAATTATCACTGACCGAATGCCTATTATCTAAAGTCGACCCAGACGGAAGGCCGGACCAAGTCCTTTTTGGCGCTGTCGCATGGGCACATATGTAAGGCCAAGGCAATATGACAACAGGCAGCGAGTGCCAGTCACTGACTTGCACGGACAGAAGCCGAATACGACTTAGACAGTCCACTTCGAGAAAAGGCCTCAATATACGCGAATATTTTCCGTTAGGTCCTCCTCGCGGACCAGATCGCAAAGGGCAGGCTGTGAAACAGTTCGGCTGGAATCCCCACCCTGTCGATATCCAAGCCGCCAACAGCGTCTGTGATTTGTTTCGGTACCCCTTTCCCATCAAGAGTCTCCGGCCAATGGTGAGTCAACAGCCACCAGAACCGTTTCCTCTCCTCTACTATGCTGTTTTTGGAGAGTAGGCCCCTCGCCTGTTCGCTTCTATTTAGCTCCACCCTACCTCGTGCTTCTCACTATCAAGAGAAGTTAATACTAACAGAGAGTTCCCCTAGATGATCCCAGGCTTGCTCAGGGTCGCTATCGTATACTTAGACGCCTGCGTATTTCTAGGGCTAGACTCACCAGTCTTCCGCGAGAGGATCAGCGCCCTGATACGCATCCTGACGATACACGGGGAAACGTGGCCGTTATCCAAGAAGATAGCCGAGGACATCCAGGCCGTCGCAGACGAATACCTGCCCTGCACCGACGAATCGAGCGCGCACACCAGCAGCTCCGACCCGGACGACTGGAACACCCTGGTGCACGAGGCCATGAGCAGCAGCGGCGGCGGCGGCGCCCCCAACTTTTTCGAAGCCCCGGGCGGCTTCGACGCCTACTCGTACCTCAATTCGCAGTTCGAGTGCGTGCTGCTCGACCACCGCGAGCCCGAGCACGCTATGTCCCCCATCCTCCCCGCGTTCGGGGCCGGGGGCTTGGCGCCGCCCGTTTCGGGTTCGTGAAGGACGGACGGACGGACGGACGGTGTGCCGGTGCGGCCCTGGTGGCCTGTTCCTTTCGCTCGCGAATAATCGTACTCGTTTTTTACCTTGCTATAAATGGCGGGAATTGCATTGAACATAAGCAGCCATGCCTCGTAATATTCGATTGTGTTCACGCCGATCGCCCAAATAGGCACGTTGGCCGACGGATTCGTTAGAGATACCATTACAAATAAAGAAAGACGTTGATTACTACTTCGCGGTCCTAGCTCACCACGTACGACTTTCGTTGATTAAAAGAGAAGGTGTTTTGCCTTTTCTCTTATTCGCAACATGCTCGGATGGCTGTCATATCTTGTTTCTGTTTGTTTCGGTGCGAGCGACGGTTGTTGGTGACATGTCTCGTGCTATTGTTCCTACCGTTTTGGCGAGCCCCCACGTAGTTGGACTCGCTCACGGCGAGGAGCGTCTCGGCTACCTGGTAACCCCTTGTGTTCAGAGGTTACGCATCGCGCTATCTACCTAGGTATTATTCATGGATAGAGTCACGGTTTGAAGGGAGATTGAGAGGAGCGTCTGGTGTCTTGGTTACACGAGCGGTATTGTATATAGTATTACATTACCCAGCTACCTAGGCTACCTACAGTATAACGAGGGCCTGGTGTCAACTACATTACATTGTACGTGATACCTACCTGGTATATACCTAATATAAGGCGGGATAGCTCTACAATTCCGAGCTATGAATCCTAAAAGCTATTAATCGTATGTAGTGCTTGTATGGATATGATCACCTCGGAAAGGAGGGGCATCCATCCAATGTTCCCGGGTTCCACCCCGCATTCCACCCACCGTATAAATGCATATCCGAGGTCACCCGTTCCCTGACCTTGAATCCCTGCAAGAAGGTAGCAGCACATGCAAGATACCTAACCTATCTAACCTAGCTAATAAGATAGACGGGCATCACGAGCTTCAATTGCCCCCCCTCCATTCCACTCCGTGTTCCGCTCTTCACTCGACGTGACGAGGCCGGCCGTTAGGGGCGTTCGTGCCTACCTAGGTAGGTAGCTGTGTTTTTCTCACTCTTGCTCTCGCTTCCGATTCTCGGGTAGGAGGTGGCTGTCTTGTGCATGCATATTTCATTTCATTTTCATTTCGCGTTTACGCACGTTACGTCACACCGGGACCGAGATAACGATACGATAGCGGCAGAGCTACCTATGTATGGGTGGTTATTTCCCATTTCCATTTCCCTCGCGTGACCGAGCGAGCGAGCGAGCGAGCAACCTCAGCTCCGGGGCGCCCGTTTACCTCACCTCACCTCTCGCACGATTGTGCTTCGGCGGCGCTTAGTCCAGGAGCTGTCTGCTATTAATTAATTACTTGATTGATTGATCAATTTATTCATTCATTCATTCATTCATTCATCCATTCTGCATACGGCTAACGGGTATACCCAAAGACGCCGGTCCGCGGGGGGAGAAACAAAACGAGTATAAATAAACAGACGATAAACAAAAGAGAATAAAATAAAATACGAGCTGCGACATGTAGGCTAGGTATCTAGTATACATTAAGCAACACAGCCGCTTCGCAGATCCAAACCAACATAGAATCTACACCGCCTCCCACCGAAGCTGTGAGGGTCCTTCTCTACCCCGCGAACGCCCGCCCGACCGAACGAACAAACGACCTCGTCCTCGACAGCCTCGAAGTATACTATACTATACCGTACTGTAGATAGTGGATATACGTTGTACACGTACACACGTACTATAAAACCTCCACCTTCCCTTTGCGCTCGAAGCACGGCCGCATCTCCACTCCACTGGATACCTCATACCGTACTGCACCGCACTCGCGTACCGTACACCATCCCCGACTATCCTCAACCAAGGAAGCGAGGGGCAGGCTCGAGCGCACCTGGTCCGGCACGGCCGGGAGCACCCTACTCCCCACCAGCCCACGCACCGTAACGCAACGCCTCACGGCTCTAGGCACCACTCGACCAGACAAGACGAGAGATTGGGTTTGTCTAGCGTCGCACGATGCCAGAGTTCTTCCCCTTCATCCCAGGGACCGAGACCGGGGCCGGGGCCTCCCGCTTCCACGGCGCCGACAGCACGTCGCCGCTGCTCGGCCGCTTCCGCGCCGTCCCGCCGCGCCAGCCCTCCTCCTCCGCCAGCATCTTCTCCGCGCGCTGGCAGCAGTCTTCTTCGGGCCCCGGCCCGCTGCGGTCCTCTGCGCGTCTGAATCCCCTGCTGAACACGCCCGGCAGGGGCAGCGTGCATGTCGGGTACGGCGCTCTGATTGCCGCGGGGCTCGACGACGACGGAGACGGCGATTGGGGTTCTGGGGATGATGACGAGGATGAAGATGACGAGGAGCAAGGCGGACGCGGATACAAGGCCGCGAGGCTGTGGCGCATGGTCGTCAGGAGGACCAGACGCAATGCGGAGGACCTCTGGGTTGCGCCGCGGCAGGGCGCTGTGCGCCGTGTGGTTGAGACGTGGTGGAGTCGCTGGGGCCTCCTCGTTTTGTTGCCTGCTGTTTTGGTGAGTGCGTTCGTTTTTTTGTTTATCGTCACGGAACGTGCGACTAAGAGGGGAAACGAACTGAGCCTAGAATTCAGATTTCGTGGCCTAAGTTCTACTAGCTAACACTATGATTCCAATAGGCAGTGGCTTGGTGCGCAGTTCCCTTCCCGCAGTATCCGCTGGGTGCCTCGCATTCCAAACCGCACACCTTCGTTGACACCTTCTTTGCGGGCGGTCCGGGGGACCCCGATCCGATTCATCCGCCAGCTTCACCCAGTCATCGCGCCCCCGGTCACGGCGAAGCACGCGTGCAAGTGAACTTTTGGTTTTTCCTCTTCGTCTACTACGGGTTCTACAACCTGACTGCCCTGATATGGATCACCAAGGTGTTCAACCTCTACTCGCTCAACTGGTGGCCCTCGACCTTGGGCTTTCCGCTCACGATCACGCTCATCGCGACCCTCTCGATGGCAGGGCCGATCCCCGTCTACCTCATTCCGGAGGCCCGGTTTCTGACTGTCCACAACACGGCGTGGATCAGTTGGACGTTCATTATCATGGCTTTGCCTGTCGCTATTGCCTTCTGCATCCTGATGACGCATGAGCGGCACCTCGGGCTTCGGCACTCGCTCTCCGAGACCCAACGCATATTCACGAGCTCTTGGTGGACCGGCGAGAACGGGGGTTCGATGCGGGACCACACACGTAACCGCCGAGGCCAGCGGTGGGGGCTCGGTCCGGGGGGCTTTGATCCCGACGCCGCAGTCTTGCAGATTACTGCTGAGCATCCGCCACCGCAGGCTGGTGCGTTCATGCAGCGGCGCCGGTGGCTTCCGGCTAGCTTTGTGCGTTTTGTGTGGTTTTGCCTCGCGCTGACCATAAGTTTGCTGGCATATCTGATAGGAGAAGCATATGCCGAGATCTACTTGCGCACCCTCCCGCACAACAGTTGGGAAACCATTGTATACGTCTACAGCTGGGTCATCACCGTCCACCTATTAGATCTACTTACGGGCTGGATCCTGGGCGGTAACGAAGGAGAGCGGGTAGGCAGCTATCCCTTGAGCTGGATATTCAAATTGTAAGATGCAACTCGGTTTTAATCTCGCTAGCCTACCCTCCATGGACACACAGTGGGCGGAACTTTACTGACATACCTTTCTTACAGATATTTCATGCTGACCTACCAAACTTACGTGCGAGCGCTATACGCACGTCTGCGCTCACCTCAGCAGTTCATCTGGCTGCAGGCGCTTTCCTCGAGCTTTCTCATTATCCTTACGCCGTTGACCATGACGAAAACGTACCACCGGGCGCTCACGATGCTAGGCTTAACAGGGCAGTCTTACGGCTCATACCAGAAGATCTGCACGCGCAACGTCTTCATCCGGTTCCTCGCCGAAAACGTAAGCATGCTGACGTTCCTAGGAAGCATCCTGGTCCTGCATTTCGGACCTAACACGGACGTGTACCCGTACTTTGCGTTCGACGACCCCGACGAGCCCTACAATTTCAAGTTCACGCTGGTCGCGTCCGCCGTCACCTGGGCGTGCGAGATCCTCGCGGGCGTCGTGCTCAGGGGCCTCATCCGCTGCATCTTCGGGGTCAACGCCAATATCGAAGGCCGCATGGACCTGGCGGTTTGGCCCGAGCTGCTCCCCACGAGCGTCGCCGTGATGCTCCATGTGCTGCAGAACATGTTGTTCTCGATCATTCGATTACAGTTCCAGTAGCGTGGGAAGGGCATTGATAGGTGCCGGGTGAGGAGGAATTACTGATTTGATGGACGGGACGGCATGATTGTCATACCATGGGGGAATGGGGGGTTGGGGTGAGAAAATGGTATGCCGGACCATGGCCAAATTAGCCTATCGCCGCTGCGAATGATCTTCCCATCTCGTTCGATTTCGCCGCCGGCCAATCACGGCGGCCAAGATGGTAATCTTCAATTGCAAGCCCCCCCTCCTTTCCCCGGTTTACATGCGTGGTAATACCGCGAGATAAAGCGAGACGTCGCTATGATTTTCCGGCTTTGGGCTTTGGGCTTTTATGTTTTTGTCTCCGTTTTGTTTTCCTGGCATTGTTGCTTTGCTGCAGAGGTGCCCAAATGCACAGCCGATGATACCCCTTTCTAGAATTTGGCCTAGGTTTAGATAGATACCAAGTAGAGATAGAGAGATATTTGGTAACCTACATAATTCATAATATACTAAATTCATACCGTACCGAGTAAGTTTAAAAATAAAATAAAAAATTAATAAAAATAATATCCCCCAACAATAACGAAAACCCAATTCGGGAAAACCCGACTACTGCAGGTTGTAACAGATTTGGGGGCGGGGAAGGGCAAGGTTAAATCGTTTTATTTGAGGTCGTTTAGTGTGTGGATGTGGTGTGGTGTGGTGTGGCAGCCGGCAACCTGACATCTGCATCCCGAGTGCAGAAGATGCGACCCAACGGGGGTAACGACGGGGCGGTCGAGGGTGGAGGCTGAATTGGGCCATGATATCGAGGCAGCGGAGCAGTCTAGCGAAGCAGGCATCGCGAGGAGTCTCCTAGGATCAGGATGATGGGAATTGGGGGGTTTTGGGGGTTGTAAAACCTGTTATACCTCTGCATTGGGGTGGAGATATGGTGGAGGCATGCATAAAATACTGCATCGTGATCGATACCTGGCAGAGGCTTCGCCATGAAGAAAAGGGAGTGAGTCAGTGAGAGGGAGAGGGGAGGGGGAGAGGAAGTCTTGATCAGGCTTTCGTCGGTCTTGTTTCATAAAAGAGAGTATCGTTCACTTATGGGCCTCGCGCTACACAGTGAACTTGAACGCATGGAGCATACCAGTTCGGGGAAGCCAGGACGCATACCAATTGGTCAGCTTTAGGAAGTCAACTAGTGCGCCAGAGCAAGGCCTTGCACTCCTGCAGCCGAATCTGGTTGATTGCAGAAAGGCTCTTGTTGAATTTGACATGTGTTGCCAACAAAGGGTGTGGTGATGCTACGACACGAATGGAGGAGAAGCGAGCGCCACAAGTTTCGGCCCCATCCCCTCTCCCCATACACTTTTACCTATAAGTGTAGTTGCGGACTTGGAGATATATTGTCGGTGACGCCCAGGCCGTCTCTCTACTCGTCACCGGTCAATAACCGTTAGGGCTTTAGGGCTGAAGAAGATGTGGTTGATTAGGAGTTTTGTGTCGGGAAGATCGACGGATCACATATGCCATCTGGAATGTTAATATGCGACAAGGCTGGCCGGCTATCAGGCTAACTAGCTTTCCCTCGTAACCTTTGGAGACGTATCACAACTCTACCTTGGTGATGAGACAAAACAGGTAAAGCCGGCTTTGCCCAGACCTGACCGGCAACAAGGCGATATTGGCTGGTCTGGGCGAGTACGATCCCCGTAAACTAACCTCTCAGGAAAGAGATGCGGCACTAGGCAGGATACTAGTAGACTAGTATAGCGTACGCCTCGAAACGTGTTGGTGAAGATAACAACACCTCCAGGTTAGAGAGATAGTCGAGTGCAAGTAGAGAGCAAGATTTCGGTGAATGTCACGCAATCTGCAGGGGGGCTGAATTGATTGACAAGGCACAGGCCCCACAAAGGTGTAGAAGTTTCGATGAGTCTTCTTTAGACATTGTTGAGTTGACATTGGCAGACGAGCTGATGCGTTGATTTGAACTCTGATTGACAACTGAGGGTCCCTAGGCCGATGTCGGAGAAAGTGCGTATAGTACCTACTTTTAACACTAGGTTGGGTCTATCACGCGTTCATCACAGACATAAAGGGAACGGTGCCAGACGAGGCGTGGCCGTGTTTTTTTTTTTTTTTTTTTTTTTTTTTGGAGTGTGTTTCTGACGCGAAAAGAGTGTGAGCTGGGTGGCAGAGTGATGCCGATATTATCACGTCCCGTGGGGCTGTCAATACTATATTCATCGAGCTTGTCGATTGGCTCGAGAATGAGTGCGCGCATAATTAGCGAAGCCAAGGTAGATGGCCAAGTAGTTTTTTTGAGCCTCGACACAGAGATTACTGAACTTGAAGAGTCGGTCAGATATCGGCAGTTCAACTGGGTGGCGACTAAGCGGGCCGTTGAGCACAGGCATCTAGGGGCCCCGGGAAACCATTCGCGGCCTATCGGGATGAAGGGCGTAGAATTATCAGCAAGCTAGTTCATGTCGAGGGCGTCCACCTCGCCTCACATTAGCATGGCTTATGTGAAGCGAAACTCGTCAACAACGAACGCCTAGATCGGTGAAGAAATACATGGACGAGCTAGAGCCGGGAACAGGCCATGATATGAGTATGAGTAATAACAGCGGCACGGTGTGGTTGCAATGCGTAGGGAGACGGCCAGAAGGACGGCTACCCAGATCAGTGTCTAGATTACATTGGCTGATCGGCGATGCAGGAGGACCGAAGAACGATCGCAAGCCGTGAGTCAAAGGAACCTGGAAGAGAAGCAGCGAAAACGTGAGTGGACAGCGTAGGTATCTGGACTGGGGTTGTTGGTTACCAGATAGCTGGCCGGCTCCGAGGCCCCTGGCCCTGCTGCGTGCCCCTCAGCTACTTACCTACTCTGCCTAAAGAGTCGCGTCTCGTTTGGCTGTGGAGCACCTGGGATGTGCGGTAGGTAGATGTAGGGGAAGCCTTGGGCCGAGAGGACGCTGCTACTGGTTGCTACCGGCCGCTACTGGTTCCCGGAATCTTCACAATTCGCCAATACAAATAGAAGCAGGGACGTGTCTTTGAACAGCACAGCTGGTGGTCGACGTCTATCCCGGTCCGGCTTCGGGTGGTGGTAGCATCGAGGCGCCGTCGGAACCAGGTCCACGAAGCATGCTCCAGCCTGTGACGGCATCGTCGGCGCAGCCTTGATTACAAGACGTAAAGGAATCTTAACACCTGCACTTATAGACGTGCCACGTTGGGGGGATTGTGCGCGTAAGCTGGGAGAACCAGAGTTGGTTGATGTGATTCTTGATACTGGACGTATAGGGAAGTGGGGTGAAGAACGGGGGACGGAGGATTGAAATAGTTTAGGTGGTTTAGGTAGTTTACCTACCTACTAATGGGTACTGTACCTACCTAAGGTAGGTAAGGTACTTAGTGCAGGTGTGGTAGGTGTGGTGGGTGGGGTCTAAAACCATCGGTATACCACCTAACCTTGGGTACCTGATAGGTGGGTATATGGGTATATGGGTAGGTGGGTAGGTGGGTAAAAGGTCTATGTACATACCCTAGGTAGGTAGGGTAGATATTCACGTAATGGGACACTATCATGGATTGAACCACCTTCTGCTCAACACTCCCGAGGTCCTGCTCATGCTCAACGCCCGTACTTCTGCACGTACGTACCTGGTAGCGCCGGTTTCAATCTATTCTGCTTACCTGAGTAATACCTGCCTACCTGCCTACCGAGGCTACATTCCTTTAACAAAGGCCCGATCTCTTCACATGCAGCTAGCCAATGCTTTCTCGTCCCCAACCCGAGATACCTAGGTATTATCATTATGATATCTGACAAAATCTTCCATCTGGCAGATACACACGTGTGCCTTGCTGTATACCATGCGTATGGCGATACGGGTTTTCGATTCTTCATTGGTCTGAGTCAAGCCTTGGGAACGCATCGGTACTATGTACGCTCCTCCCAGCCCACGGATTTCATCTCGACAACGCTACACTACGTAGGCTAGAGCCTCGCTCCCATTCGCTACCCTGGGTATAAGCACTTAGATAGAAGGTGACGGATCACTTAGACTGAGTGAGTAGCGTAGGTATAACAAGGTATAACATGCCTAGATATGAAATGTCGGTCACAGGTTCTAGACGCTCCGGATCACATCTGATTCGGCCTTATTGTCGATAATACACGGAGCAACCCTTCCCTTTTATTACTATCGTAGTGTATATCATCCTTTTTTTTTTTTTTCTCGCTACAGTAGATACCAGGTACCTACCTCGTACCTAGCCTACCTAGCCTAGATAGGTATTTTTTGGAACAGTCCCACTTGGGGGCAGAGCTGGGATAAAATTGTTGAACGAACTTGGTGAGGTAACTTGTAACTTGGAACTTGTGGTGTAGTAGTAGCTTAGGCACCTGGGTCATGAGCTATTATTTATTACATGTTCTATATTGTGTCTTATGTAACGCGTATGGGGTTCGTGGGTATGGACTGATGAAACACAAGAGAGTCTAACAGCCGGCTCCCAGTATGATACCTACCGGACCAGGAGAGGACGGGACCTGGTCGAGTTTCTACTGTAACTAAACATCGCCTCTGCATGGCAACCTACAGTACAGGCACCTACTTAGTTTTTACCTACAATGCCTTGCACTGCATCGACCCGCATGCATCCCCATTCTCGGTTTTTTTGTTGCAGCCACATATGGGGAGTACGGTGACGAAACGATATAAGACGCTGACGACTTTCTCTTACCGCCTTTCCGGGGCCAGCTCGAACAAAGAGACCCTGGTGGCGCAAAGTCCTACCGGCTGCTGGGCTTGCGGGATGACAGAGAGACCAGAGACCAACGACTACCTAGGTAGACTGTGAACAGCGGCCAATGCGGCCAATGCGGCCGGACACAACAGCGCGGCGGCTTGCAGGGCTCCTAAGTCTCGTTCGGTATGGTGGCATCGCGACATGGTGGGGTTGGCCCTTGATGAGACGGTGCTAGTGCTAGAGGTATCTCCTTGCAACATCCACCAATTGCGCCCACGAGGGGTCACCACCAGTCTTGATTGTAGCCATACACTACACGTAAGGCCATGCCGACGACCGATAGAGAACCCCGAAGGGATGATGAGACGATGATGGCATATTCAGACGTGAGTGGTCGTGCTTTTTTGGGGGGGGACAGACGGAGGGATGAAGTGGAGTGTGAGCAATACTTTCTATATTGACCTTCGTATCTGGACGGGATCACGTCAACGCCGTTCACCATGTCCTTTTTGGT
This sequence comes from Xylariales sp. No.14919, assembly GCA_002003505.1. Classification (NCBI taxonomy): domain Eukaryota; kingdom Fungi; phylum Ascomycota; class Sordariomycetes; order Xylariales; species Xylariales sp. No.14919. Next base: position 612,089 of record BDMC01000014.1, read on the forward strand.
GACGGTGGAAGTCTGCTATCTACCTAGGTAGTCTCATGTTCATCTATATCAAATGGCTTGAGAAGATGGGAGGATAGATAGGTAACTCACTCACCCATCCAGTCTCGTCTCGTCCACACGCATATAGTGAAGTGCCTTGAGATGGACATACCTACATACCTACATACCTACCTAGGTAAGATAGAATAATAGATGGATGCGTATAATAGCAGACCGCAACCGTGTACGGCTTACCTCACAGGGTCTTGATTCATGGTGCATAAAATCTTTACGAGCCAATATAACAACTAGTATACATACAGCACCTTACCTTGATGGACCCGGCTTGGCTCTATGACTAAAAAGGCGTGATCCCACTCCGCACATGTACACTACCAGGTTAGGTAGCAGGTTAGGTAGATACTGTAGGTTACCTGGGATGGTTTATTACGCCGTGCGCCGCGCATCGCCGTACTGGAGAAGGTCCCTTAGAAATCTTAGAAATACCTACTAAGACTCGCACTACTAGCAGTACTACTGTATGCACAATAGATAGTGTAATAGGAATTAGATCTCTATACTAGTAGAGCCGTGGCATGGACAAGGATGTTAACTTCCTGATTCGGTATGTAATGCTAGAAGGAGTTACTTACTAAATCGAGTTAGAAATAGAGGGGTCGTTAGCTATCTACACTAAACTGAGATGCGTAGGAAAGAAAAAAAAAACCGTGGTATCTTTGTCTGCACTGCCTACCTAACCTAGATTATTAGAGATACTGTACATACCTTGCAGGCATTAAGTAGTAAGGGATTTAGGTACGGAAGAGAGAGAAAGAAAAAAAAAAATCGACAAAAATAAAAATAAAAATAAAAATTGCCCCGCCAAAATGAGGGATGGATAGGGAAAGAGGGGAAGAAAATTCGATATGCCCATCCCCATCGACTCATTCAGTCAGTCAGTCAGTCAGTCACCTCTTTTCATCCCACTTCGAAAGAAAAAAAAAAAAAAAAATGCTTGCCCACTACCCGCCGCCCGCGCATTTCACATTTCGCAGGCTGCCCCACCTAAATAAAGACTTTCCACCTACCTGTATCTGTATCGTAACGTGTATCGTAATTTGTAGCCTTGTAGCGGTATCGTAGTAGGTATTGTAGTAGGTATCGTAGCAGGCAGGTATCGTAGTAGGTATCGTCGGAGTGTACAATTTGTATACAATTTGTACCTCGCCAACATCGACACCCACTTCTCGTCTCACTCTCACTCGCTCGCTCGCTCGGTTTTTTTTCGTGTCGTTTGCTTATCGACCAAGAAAGACGCCAATGCTCTCAATTGGCCCCTCTCTCGTTTTTAGTTGTCATTAGTCCGTGTTGGACTCTTGAATTTTCCCATTTTCTTTTCCGCATCTGTCTTGTTCCCGTCTCTGGTCGGTCTGGTCCCCATCTTCCGTGCTCCGTCTTCGTCTCGTCTCTAGTCTCTACCTAGGTAGTCTCTAGTCCCTACCTAAGTCTCTGGATTCTGGATTCTGGTCTCTGGTCTCTGGTCAGGTCTGGTCAGGTCTGGTCTGGTCAGGTCAGGTCAGGTCTCGTCAGGTCTCGTCCGCCCCTCCTCTCTTTCCCCCCTCCCCAATCCCCCAATCCCCATCCCTCCTCTCAAGGCTCTCTCTCTTCCTCAACAAGCAACCCAGGCAAGCAACAGGCAAGCTGAAGCTGCATCCTCTTTTTGGATCCAAACAAACCCTTGCCAGTTTCAACAGTCAGACAAGGCCCATCCCATCCTAGAGACGAAACATACCCAAACAGCTAGCTAGCCCGACAGGCAGACCGATCATCCATCATTATTTCCTCCCACTGTACCCAGGTCTCCCCCAGACGCCTCTCACCGCACGTTGCACGTTGTCTTCACTAACACCGCTACCACCACTCCCTCCTTGCTGCTGCTACTGCTGCTGCTGCTGCTGCTACTGCTACTACTACTACTACTACTACTACTACTACTACTACCAACTCGCTACTTTGCTACTTTGCTACTTCGCTACTTGCTACTTGGCTACTTTGCTACTTACTTACTACCTGCATACTTACTTACATACATACATACATACATACCTCTTACCTTGCAAAGTTACTTACCAACCACCAACCAACTCCTCCCGCTCTTCTTCCTCCTCCTCCTCCTCCTCCTTCTCCTCCCACTATACAACTTACCTCCCACTACCCTGTGCTTGTGCGTACGTGCGTTCTTTCGGCTGTGGTCACCCCAGACGCGACCTGGTCAACATACACAAATCCGCCTGCCTAGCTAAGTTGTCTTACTCGACTTGGCTTGTCTTGTTCCCTTCTTCCACTCCTCCCCCCTAGCAGCGCATCTGTTGCTTGTGTGCCACACCCCTCCCCCCTCCCCTCCCTTCCCCGAAAATTTTCTGCTCTGCCACCCGTGCGGTACAGACATCGCCCGTGCGGTACAGATATTGCCCGCGCCGTCCCTCACACCTGCGCAAAACCCCTCTTCTTCTTTTCCCTCCTCAGCATGAGCGCTCCAGTTCCCTCAGACGGCAACCAAGTTGAGACTTCGGCCACCAACCCGTATCAGCCAGGACTCTCATCCACCCTTCCCGATGCCTCGCGAAGACAGCCCGCCTCCTCCACCTCCGGTGCCGCCGAACTCGCCAGTCAACCGATAAACAGCCTCACTCCCGAGGACCAACAGAAGCTCGCCGCCGCCAAGCAGCTCGTCATTGATAACCTACGATACGAACCCGACTTCCCGATCCCCGGTATTAAATTCATCGATATCCTCCCCATATTTCAGAACCCTCTCGCTTTCGCCTCTCTGCTCGATGTCCTTGTTCTTCTGATTCAAGAGCGCTTCGGCAGCCAGGTACCAGATGTTATCGTGGGTCTGGAAGCCCGCGGTTTTCTCTTTGGGCCTTCGCTCGCCTTGCGTCTCAACCGCCCCTTTGTGCCGGTCCGAAAGAAGGGCAAGATGCCCGGTGCGTGCAGGACTGTTGAATACACAAAAGAATACGGGAAGGACGAGTTCCAGGTCCAGACCAGTGCTATTAAGCCTGGACAGCAATGTTTGATTGTGGACGACATCATTGCTACTGGTAAGCTAACACATTCCCTCATTTCATCTCTCACAAGTTCTAAGTTGTTGGTTTTTCAACTTTCCCGTCGTCCCGTTCTTTTACCAATTTCGTATGTTGTGTGCCTTTGCTAGCCCGCTTATCCCGTAACTGAGCGACCCTCCGAATGTTGTCACGTGCGTTGTGCGATTTTACCACCACGATCTTCGTCGGCATAGTCTTACAATGGCCCTGAAGCTGCTGTGCTAGCTAGCCAAGCACTAGCCAATATTCGTCTTTTACACTTCAACTTTTGAGGGCAGTCCCGAGATAGTTAAAAAAATAAGCGGATGGCAATTAGGCCGCCTATGACTCGCAAGCTCTCTATCCCGAGCGAGATGACCATGCCCATATTAGACGAGTCACATGAGCTGAGTTGTTTGGGTATCTCTGCTTGGTCGCCGTGTTTGATCGAATTGTGTCTATGGCTTTCGAGCGCCATGTACTAATTCTAATTGCAGGAGGCACCGCTGCAGCTGCGGGGAAGCTTGTTGAGCTTTCCGAGGCACATATCATGGGCTACCTATTCATGATTGATATCATCAACCTAAAAGGCACATCTCTACTTGGCGATAAACCGATCATAACCCTCATCGAGCATAATGAAGAGGAATAAGCGATTCACGAGGCTTTTATGTCCATTGGATCATTCTCCAACCACTCACAGAGGAAAAAAAAAAGAATCCAATCTAGTACAAGGGGAAAAGGACACCCTTATGAGGCGAGCAGCACTTCGTTTCTTGATAGAAAGCACCGGTCCTATGTAAAGTCCAAACTCAGGCCTGATCTTCCGCTTCACTGAGATTCATCTGGGCCGAGGCATCTTATAATTCCTTAGAGCCGGACCTGGGTTGCATGGTTGGGCGTTGGGGGCATTTTACCACTGTAGTAGGTTATGTGGTCGTTGGGTTTGTCATGTGCGCTACCTAGAGGGAATATAAAATCCCACCTAATAAAAAAATTCTGCAAACAATTCACCCTGTTTTACTCCGCACGTCTTCAATAGCAACAGGTGCTCCCTTTTTTTCAAATAGCAAGCGTAAGAAAAGCTTGTTCATCTCCCTGCCAACCTCCGGTCCGACGGCAGACGTCTATATCATTGCCAAGAACTACATAAGCCTCACTATATAAGTAACCTTCTATACACAGTGGTTACCATGTTAAAGTTCATCCCATCTATAACACAATACATAAGCATTAAGCCGACAATCATGATACATATCACCCCAGATCCGCCCGCCGGCTTGCCACTATGGCAAGTATAGTAAAGTATCCAGGCTACTTATAGTTTGGACCATATTACTCCTCCCGGCACTCTAGAAAGTGTGTCCTTCAGCCTTGGTCGATTCTGCGGCCTGTACGCAGTCGGGTTTACAGTCAAGCAAGAGAAATATACACAGGGTAAAGAGGTGACAGTCCCCATCAGGGCTCGTGAAGGCTGTTATAATAGCAAGATCCCCCCCGAAGCCTATGCGATGGGGCATGGGGAATGGATCTACGTGGTATATGCTCATGTACATAAGCTAGATGGAGACTTTGGCGCTTGGTCCTACAAGCGTCGTCGTAGGTTTGAACTCAATAAACTGACGCGGACGAAGTAAACAATGCTGACGAAGTCTATAAAGGCGGGCGTTTTCCCCTAAGGAGTGGAAACACGTATTCTTCCCTATGGTATACTGTTCCTCGTCGGGTCACCGTAAACACTCTAAACGAAATCGACCTTGCAACACTCCCCATTCACTCGCTCATTTTGTACTAAATCAATCGTAACCAGCTATGCCCGGTCTCATCCGCCCCGAGATAGCAATGCGAGAGTGGCGGGCGTCGCAGACGCCGCGCGCACGGCCGCCGCCGCCGAAGGAGACCCCGGTCTCCATCACCAACATCGAGCTGAAATTCGCCGACAGCGGCGACTTCCTCACCTACGACGCCGTCGCCGCGCTCAGGGAGCGGGCGCAGCGCGAGCGCGAGCGCAATCCCGACGGCTTCAAGATCCCGAAAGCGAGCGACGGCCACCATAGTATGACGTGTGGCCGGCAGTGGATGCCCCTGCCCGAGGTGGCCGATGCGACGTGCGTGACGCAGGTTTTGGTCAAGAGCGATGACGAGCTGTAGTAAGTATATCTATCTTATTCCCCCCCCTACCCTTACCTTTACCCTTACCCACCTGTCCGGTATCCCTACCGGGCCATATTGCCGTCCTAGCGCTAACGTTTGCGGTTTTTTTTCCCCCCGCTGCGCAGCCTAATGTGGTCTGACGTGGACCTGTTCCTCAAGCGCGTGCAAGAGCACATCTGGCGCCTGGGGCTGCGGGCGTCGGACGCAGACGAGGACGAGGACGCGGAGCGGGAGGACGTGGCCTGCGGCGTGGTGCACGGGCAGCTGCGGACGGACAAGAAGGCCGGCGGCGGCGGGTACGTCGAGCTCGGGATGCGCGTCGTGCTGGCGCCCTGGCGGCCGTGGGCCCCCGGGCTCACCACGCCCCGGTCCCACGGCGACGACTACGGCCAGCGCTCATTGGCCTGGCACGCTTCGCGGTTCCACGAGTCCGTGTTCCGGCCGTATCGTGATCAGGATATACCGCCGCTTAGCCTGCCGCGCTCCGAAGATGATAGTGAGGATGAGTGAGTAGGAGGGGCTGTGTGGTCTGTGGGACGAAGCCTCCCTGCCGTTTACGGGAGGGAAGGCCTAGTTGGCCGGCGCCGGATAGGACCGGCGGGAGCGCTGGGATGGGAAGGGAGTTTGTCGTTGTCCATGTTATGGTGTATGTTGGAGGAAGGAAGAAGGGAAGGAAGAAAGGAAGAAAGAAAGAAAGCTGTTTGTTTGTGTTTTCGAGATACTTCGAGATACCCTCTCTTATTGTTGGTCGGAGCAAGGGCGCAATAACCCGCGGTTCAGTTCGTTTGGAAATTGGTCGTTTTCTCAGCTTGGACACTGTATTGTTATATCCTCAAGCATGCGCTAGGTACTGCTTACCTGCTGCTAAGACACGAATGAGTATACTGTATATGTTGTGTTGTATTGTATATTTGATCGTTTACATCCCTTTTTAAAACAAAATCTTTTTACAGTGCACGCGGCGGTGACGTTGTTCGGTGATTACGATGTAGGTGAGTGAGACACATGAGACGCATGAGATGCATGACTGGATGAATGAGTGAGTGAGTAAGCTGCGCACCGCCACACCGCAATCCTACTTATGTAGAAACCGGGCGCCTCACCTCACTCCCCTCATCTCACGCCCAGTCCGGTCCAGTCCAGTCCATTACCTACATACCGACCACCGACCACCACCACCACCCCGTCCCATCGCATCCCATATCCGATCTATCCTATCACACACCACTCACCCTTCCGTTTTTTCCGCCCCCTTTTCCTTCTTCCCCCCCCCTTTCCCCCAACAATGTCAGATGAAGCCACCCCACTCATCCCAACAACGACTAGCAGTACCACGAACCGTCGATCGACGCGGAACAACAACAGGAACATGTACTGGACTCTCGGCTGCGTCTATGGCGCCTCGGCCGTCGCCATCGCCGCGTACGGCGCCCACGGCCTCAAGAAGATCGTCCCCGACCCCGCCAAGATCGCGAGCTTCGGCACCGCCGCACATTACCAGGTGCGTGAAGACACTCGGCCGTTCTAGGCTCATTCTCATTCTCATTCTCATTCACACTCACGCTCATACTCACACTTACACTCACACTTATACTCATATTCATTGGATCACCCCACATTTCCGCCAAACAAACCCGTGTTTTGTCATTTTTTTTATCCTTTTCTTTTTGGTTTACCATCTACCTAAGAGATAGATAGTCTCCAGGTCGCTATTCCAACTAGATCCAAATTGACCAACTAACATATATAACAACCAACACAGCTAATCCACTCGCTCGTGCTGCTCCTCGCAACGCGTGCCGCGCCTGAGAACAAGCTTGCGGCCAACCTGTTTACGGCCGGCATGACCAGTACGTTTTACATTCTCCCCCCACCCCTACCATGCCGTGAGATGAAGGAAACCAGCGAGTTGAATGCCGAAGTCTTTTTTATTTTATTTTTTTTCTGTTTGTTTTGGTTGACCCTTTTTTTTTCTTTCTAGTGTTCAGCGGCAGCGTCTACGCCCTCGTGCTGGATCCCGCCCGCTTCCGCTTCCTCGGGCCCGTGACGCCGCTCGGTGGGCTTTGTCTTATGGGCGGGTGGGTTGCTCTTGCTTTCTAGGCTGATCATCAGCATGAGGCTGGGAAATAGGGGGACAGGTATTTCTTTTGAGCGAGCGAATGAATCAACGAAGGAATGAATCCATACCTGTGGCGGGTGGCTGCGATCGCCATGCGATCCGGCGGATACGTGGTGTGTCTGTATTATGTATATGTACGTGTCACCACTCGTTTATAATTAAATTACATGATAGCAGGCTTGTAGGGTCGTGAAGTACCGTTGCCCGCCTACGCTGCATGTGAGTAGGTAAACTGTATTGCGTCGCGGCACATGATGATCTATTATGGTGGCTAAGGCTAAAAGACGGATTGCTCTGGCATATATCCTATCCACGCCATTGCCAGGTCGTACTACTACTACTACATCTTCCTAATAAAGCATACCCAATCTCTCACCCTTAATCCTCCACTACAGCATATTGGGTGATTATGCGCGCATAAGTCTAGGCCGATACGGCCCTAGTCGCTTATATTTAGTGCTCTTCTTCGTCCTCAACCGTGATGATGGACACGTCCTCCTCGTCGGGGATGACCGTGAGCCTTCTGCGCGTGGGCGGCGTAGGTCCCTGCGCATCGCCATACCAGATCGTGTGTTCTCCCTCGGACACGGCGTCCTCGAGCAGATCGCCCTCGGACATGTCGTCACTCTCAAGCAATTCATAGTCGGATACGCTATCATACCCTCCATCCCCATCCTCATAATCATCATCCTCATCGTCCTCGCCCTGGGCCCGGCATGCGAAACCGGACAACACAGCGAGCATCGCCACCGCGCCGCACGCCGGCTGATCTCGCCAGCCGCTCATAGCGCTGGTGCTGGTGCTGGCACTGCCGCCGGCGGCAGCATCGCGGTCGCGCATCAGGAAATCGCAGATCTGGAGAGCCCGCTCGACGCTGTTCCAGAAGCGCACGGGGATGGGCGCAGCGGCGCGCGTGAGCGCGTCGAGGTCGACCCATTTGGCGAAGTGCTTGGTGGCGCCCGGGAACTCGGCGCACAGGCGGTCGAAGTCGTGGGGCGCGGCGCCGACGAGCACGAGCTGCCTGCACTTGGGCACGGTGCGGCGGAATAGGCTCATCTGCAGGGACACGGCCCCGTCGAGCCTCTCGCTCTCCACGGCGTACTCGTGGCTGAAGCCCCACGGCGCGGCGGCCGGGCCGAGGCACCGCATCGACTGCCGCGGCGCGGACCGGAAGCACGTGGCTTGTACGCCGTACTCGGCCGCCCAGTATGGCAGGGCGGGCGTGGGCTGCGAGGCGAGGTACGCTCGCTCTAGGTCTGGTGCTAAGGCTAGAGTCACGCGGGAGCACCTGCTCGGGTCCTCTGGTAGAGTCCTAGGGGGAGGACCTGGTGTTAGTGATTGATTACGCCTTGATGCTGGGTTCACTGCGGCGTCTGCTGGGGGAGATGAGGGGCTTGAAGGCCGTACCTGGTGTGCAAAGTGACAAATGCCGAGGTAGGAGCAATGTCTCGCAACTCGTCCGCTGTTTTGATTTGCCCCGGGAAGAGAGCCGCGAAGCACTTGTGCTGGGCGATCACGCGACCGCCTGGGTTATCCGCCTGGGTTGCCCGGGCGCTTGTGGCGCCCGTGTGCCTGCCCTCTATGAGGGCTGTCACGTTTGGCCACATGGGACGCCTCCTGACGGGCTCCGAGTTCTGGCGTGGCCTTGAAGACATGGTGCAAGTTGAGATGTGTCGTACGACGTAAACCTTTGATTTTCTTTGTAATACCGATATCGGTACGATGGATAGTGGCTTGCTTGCGCTGCAGCTGATAGCTTGTTATGCAGTCGAGAGAAGTTGTGGGAGAGTATCCCTCGTGGCTCTCCTTAAGGGGCTTTAGGAACGTTTTATGGGGGATGCACAACCTTCGGCCTGTGTCATCCGTAGACTCGTGGAATCTTTACGTGCCTTGTGTAGTTGGAACTCTGATTACGAGGGAACGAATCTACACGTGCTTTGCGGAATAGATAAACTGAAATTTGGGCGCGCTGATATTGGCTGGCACATGTTTATACCTAACCGACGACCATCGCGAAGTAGCCTTCGGGACGGGGAGTTACCCAAGTTCTATACTACCATTAGGGTTCTGGGCGAGACTAGGCCGGCGTGTCAGAGATTCCGTCTCGTTGATTGTTGTCCGCAGCGTGTATAATCGATGATGGTAATGCTAGAAACAAAGGCCCATGAACCGGCCGGACTCCGGGTAGTACTGTATAGGAGTACCGTGGGGAGCTGAGGCTGTGAACCGCCGGCGCAACTACCTACCTACCTACCTTTTACCTTCAGCTTTGGTTAGATAAGCTCAGCCCGGGTTACATAAGGATGAACTAAGAAGCAGCCATGAGAACGTTGAATTTCGCACACCCAGTACTTTTTCAACAGCTCAATCAAGTCTCAGGTTGGCCTGCGTAATAGGAAAACTTAGATTTGTAGTTGTCTTGGTCCATGAAGCTATACCTCTCAACCTCCTTAGACCCGAAGTGAACGCGACTGCTCCGGCAGAGTATAATAGGCCGTCTGACTTGCATACTACCTCTATAGAACTCACCCATGGGCATTGTTTCATAGTGCGATTTAGCAAAAGTCTGTCGAACCGGGGTCAAGGATCATTGTGCTTATGAAGCATTAAGATCTGCGCGTTAAGGAATTAATACAGCTCCTGTAATCGACGCGAACGACCTCCATGGTCTTTGGCGTGCCCGGTTCACGTGGGCGGCCATGCCGTGCTACCGCACTTTCTCTAGTTATGCTTTTGGGTATGTGTAAATGCCTACATCACGTAAGCACCTGTGTTTGATAGTATTGTTGGTCTGAAATATTTGATTATCGTGGTGCTGCTCATGCCCGTGCTCGTGAATGGCGTTCTGATCTGCTGAATGACTAATTAGCTTTTCCGAGGGGAGCAGTATGCAGCTGCTCAAGATTCTCCCAAGGGATCACGGATGAGGATGTATAGCGCGGGTAGATCTAGAGAATATGCAGTGAGCAAGGTAAAACGCGCTGCAACATCTATGAGGAAATCTCTAGAGATTCCAAGACACCGTCCGACGTCTTATATTCATCTCCGGCGTAGCAGTCACCTTTGCGTGGAATACGGCATCTTTCCGGCTACAATGCATGTTAAAGTAAAAGTCCCTTAGTAAGCCTAAGTTGGTGAAGCAAACCATATCTTCGAACTAAACCTATCAAACCCAACCATACGAGCCTGCGGCTTTCGGAGACAGTAGCCCTAAGTTCCCGGAAGATGAGTTCCTAGACAACGACGACGACGACGACGTGGAAAACGCAGCGAGCTTATATCCCGAGACTACGTGTCACGGTACTACGCTTGAAGAAGCGAAGCGTTCCCGGGCGTACGTTGGTCGGGAGCGCAGTCCCGCGCACCCGGGTCGTCGTGCGTCGGTTTTGGCTCAGCGTGCATGCGCTTGCTGCACGTATCCGTCCGGCCGTTTTTAAGTTTGCTTGTGCGGCTCACCGTAGCCTATATTTATATATATCTGTGTGTTTCTTTGGCGAGCTAGCCGAGCTTACCTATCTTGCTGGTACTTAACTAAGGCGCACCACCACACGTGTGAGGACATGCAGTCTGGCGATTGCATCTCGCCGCGAACTTAGATTCGACGCTAATAGGTAGGTATGTCATGATATGTATGCATGCATATAGATGGCCTATCCGCTGTGCTGTTGCGTTGAATTGCCTGCTGCAGTGTAGGGTTCTGCAATGTGAACCTACTGTAGACGCGTAGGTAGTCTGAGTCTGAGTCTAGTGTAAGTTTACCTAGATTGTGTAGGCTTTGTCGCGAGTAACGAACGAACGAGTCAGTAACCGGGCCTTAATTTCGGCCAGCCTTCTTTTTTTCATATATACCTTGGTAGGTAGTGAATTGTTCAATTGGAGATGAGAGATGAGTTGGTCGAACGCGTCAGGCGCTTGCGTAGTTTGCGCGCTATCAGATGGCTCCCCATTGCGATTGGCACTACGGCGCTGATACTTATTTTTCACGAGAGTGAAATGATGGAGACCTTTGTTCTGACCTTGGACCCTCGCGCCGGAGCTGGGATTAGGGCTATAACGGTGCCAAGACTGGGGTTCAGGCGAGAACAAGGGAGACAAGGGAGACAAGGGAGGACCAGAGCGCAGGGGATATGCTGGGTCTTCTTTTCGACGGCTTGGTACGAGTGGTATTTGTTCGTGTTCTCAAAAATGTGGCTGTGTTTCGTAGTCCTCCCTGAGAGACGATTATAGTAACAACAAATTTGCCGACACGAGTGCAGGTTACTGTGCAGGTAACACTGATTGCCTCTTCCCACCACGTCTATCTACATTTCAGAAATAATGTAATCGTGTGATAATGTAATAATGTGGTCATGTCTTGGTGAATCATTTCGCCACGGTGAGAGCCCGCCACGTGGTCACCGATGTGAAATGGTCTCACATAGGTACGTAATACACGGACGTAATGGCAAGACGGAAAGGCATGTGTAAGCGCCTGGTCAGCCATCCAACCAAAACGGCCTCGTTATATGTGCGTTGTATGTGTTGTACGTAGTATGTGTATAATATATTGGTGAGGTGGAGAGCGGGAGTGAATTTGGGTAATGTTCGTTCGTTCGTTACCCAGTAGCAGCGGTGAGTTTGACACATGCATGCATGCATCAATACCTAACTTAGGTAATCTATCGTGTACCGGCATACCTACTATTTACTACCTCCATACATATGTAGTCTATGATGATGTGTCCAAGCAGTACCGAGCGAAGGAATGACGACGGACTGGCCGCTGTTTTAGTGCACATAAGTACATAGTAGTATGGGCGGTACCTAACGGTTAATGGCCGTGCTACAGCGGATAGGTGAGCAGCGGTGAGGTTTAAAATGTGAGTGAGACAGTGATAGACAAATCAGTCATCAGAGATCCAACACTCCATCACTCCATCACACTGCATGGAAGATAAACAACTCATCCATCTACTATACGTCGCATCAGTAATAAGATGCCGACCGGTCACATCGCGGTGGTGCAACACAATACCTAGAGGTACCTAGGTAGTGCATGCAATTAATTAATTAATTACTGAATCTTCGTCGATGCGCGCAATCCCGCGAAATGCAAATCGAGAACGGGTTCTGAACGGCACCTGCACAGCACCTGCACAGCACCTTGGATACTTACTGCCTGTGACGATGCTACGCAAATACCGATCGTGGCACACACTACCCGACCAGCTTCCTGTTCCTGAAGACCCTAGCGCATTGACCTCCCTGATCCGCCTGCCGATCAAAACACCTTCTACGCCCGTTAGAGAAATTCTTGGCCTGATCCGAATCTTGATTCCTCTTTCGACTGTCAGTGCCGCCTGAGCCACCCGGCTAACTGTAAGTACACTACCTAGGCAGTAGCCCGGGTAGCATGAAGAACATCCTCGTAGCAGTACTCGTAGTTGTCCGCTACTACTTAGTACACTACTAACCTACAGTAGTAGAGCGTACAGGGGTGGGATCACGCAAACTCGGCTTGCATCACGGAGGGTGAAGGGGGTGAACGTACGAATGAAGCCAAATTCGACGTCGTCGTCGCTGTCGCGTCGCTTCCCACTACAGCTACACTAATGCACTCGAACTACCTACAATACGTACATTAGCCGGTTTTTCTTCATCAGTCCGGCAATACGCTATATCTATGGTGCTATAGTAGTGTACTTGGTAGAGATGAGAGAGGTGAGTGTAGGTAAGTACCTAGGTACTTTTGCGGGCTTTTCAAGGCTTTTAGGACACTACCCAGGTACCTAGAGGTACTAAGGCCCTCCTAATTTTTCTCTCCCTCGGATTTTATAGTGTATTTTGGGGGGGGAAGAGGGGGCCTAGAAGGGGAGACAGAAGGGGGGGATCCGCTTGTCGCAGGTGTACCCCTAGATAACGCCCTAGCGCATCCTCAATGTAACCTGGTGTAGGGTTTAATCCTGCAAATCACTACCGACGCCTTCCATTGGTCTCGTCCATCGCTCGCCGACGCAGGTACACGATCAGTAATATACTCGATTTCTGCACGATGCTCACCTAGCCGGCCCCAGCTAGTGCCGCCTGGGCGAAAGAGCCATTCAGAGCCTTGGCTTCTCGTGAGGTGTGGCTCATTTGATGCCAATCCCAGCCCACTCGACCAACGAGGACCAACAGGATCAACGAGATGGCGAGCGTCGGGTCTGAGCATGGGGGCGTACGTCTTCAACCGCCCCCTTTTCCCACACTCCCTCCCTGTCGCTCGGTTATGAGAAGCTGCTGTTTTTAATTTTATCCAGGTAATTGTAGCGTAGACACGGCCTCCTCCCCTTTCCTCTACACTAGGCAAGGTGGCAAGGTAGCAAGGTAGCAAGGTAGCAAGGTAGTCAGTCAGTCTAGCCCTTCCCTGCCGGCCTCTCTGACTTTGGGCTTCTGGCTTCCAGCTTAATTAACCCGGTCCCTGCTCCTGTGGTATACACGGACGCTTTGTCGAACCTCTTCCTTACCGGAAGCAAAATCGCAATTCCTCTCATTGTTCTGGTGAAATTGTCACCACGCCGCTCATTAAAGTTTTTTGCTGGAGATTAGGGTTGCTCTCATTGTCGGAGTAGTCATCTGTAATTGCCACGTTCATTTTATCGCTTGCTATTGCACTCGCCTCGCCACGGGTTTCTACTAGTACAAGTAGTACATTCCAGCCTCTCTCTCCCTTGGGCTTTACCCTTTACACACCACAGTCAGCGAAGAGCGTGATATCCTGTCTCAAATTCGGTCGCATACCGTACAACGTCATTCAAGATGAAATACACCTCCGCCATCCTCTTCGGCGGTGCCGCCTCCGTGGTATCTGCCAGCGGCTATTGCTCCGATGCCGTCCAAGATCTCCTCGGCAACTTCTTCTGCCCCGGTGCTGTGAAGCAGATCAAGTACGATGGATTGGACATTCCCGGCAAGTACCGCGCCGTCGCAACCATGGACAACTCGGGAGCCTGCACATTCGAAGACAAGGCATACTCCGGCCCCATTGCTCCCTATGACGAGGATGTAAGTCCGCAAGTCTCATTCTAGCCTGTGACTGCTGCTAACGCTAGGCGCAGCTCTCGCTACACTTCCGTGGACCTCTCCGCTTGAAGAACGTCGCTGTGTACACTCCTGGAAAGAACAGCAAGCGGGAGACCCCCAAGACCGCCGCCCACGCCAAGCGCCATGGCCACCAGCACTTGCACAAGAAGCACCACGAGCAGAAGCAGGAGCGAGACGTTGGTGATGTGGTCACTGCTGTCATCGATGGCCAGCTCGTATCGTGGATTAACACCTGGGCCGGCCCCACTGACGATGCCGGCGCCGACGACTCCCCCGCCGTCACCACCTCCTCAGCCAGCTCCGTGGCTACTGCTACGACGTCGTCGAAGAAGGCTGCCACCACCACCAGCAGTGCCAGTGGCAGCGCAGGTACCATTACCGGAGACTTTGTGCGATCTGCCTATTACAACGCCGAATCTGCTACCGCCGATGGCTTGGTTTTCCTGGCCAATGTCGGCAGCGCCGGTGTTTCTGGCACCTGGGATACGTGAGTTGGGTCCTGAGAAACTTATGCGGGATATATTGATGGCTAACGCGATACATTGCAGTGTCTGGGGTTCCAGTCTTGCCTACGTTGATGAGGACGGCTCCAAGGCTGCCGCTTCTCCCACCGTACTCAAGGACAAGCTACTCAGCGATGAGCAGGAGATTGCCATCTTCTCTGACAACGAGTGCGATAGCTCTTGCGGCACCTACCGTCCCGACTCGGTCGCCTACAGTACGTTAAAGCCCCTTATCGCATATGTAAATTGCAATCAGATAGCTAACTAGAGTGCAGAGGGATTCGCCGGTTCTTCCAAGGTCTTCGTCGCCGAGTTCCAAATGCCTGACAGCGGCAAAACGGGCACCAACCTGAACATGCCTGCCTTCTGGTTGCTCAACGGTGCTATTCCCCGAACTGCCCAGTACGCTGCTTGCAGCTGCTGGAAGGGTGATAACGAGAGCCCTCTGCAAGGTGGCTGCGGTGAGCTAGACGTGGTGGAAATCCTCAGCTCCGGTGACACCCGTGCCAAATCTACCTTCCACTTCGCCAACGGCGTCGGTGACTCCCACTACATTGACCGCCCCGTCGACAGCCCCATCAAGGTCGCTGTCGTCATGGACGCCGACTCTTCCACCGTTTCGATCAAGGTCCTCGACGACTTTGAGTTCCCCACCAGCCTCACTTCCGACGAGGTTCAGGACATGGTCAACGACGAGAAGGACAGCCTACTTACGAGCTTGATGTCCTTCGTTCAGTAGAGGAAATAATCGAAGGAGCGGGGATGGGGGGTAATGTGGGAGAGGGGCTGATTTGGGGATCGTATATTTCTGCACATAAGAGATCCATATGGTACATTATTCCGGGAACTAGAACCCTTCGTAGTTCTTGGATTGCAAATAGGTCTAAATGATACGTGGTGGATGTCTTTTTTTTTTTTTTTTTGATTTCACAAATGTTAGAGCAGGCGCTTAGGTGAATGAAAGGTGCAGATTTTCTTGACTGGTTACCTCACTCTTGCCTCAAGTTAGCGGGGGTCCGGTAAATCTCGATCCCATACTTCCCACCCGTTGCTCATCTTTTAGCATACTAGCCGCAGTAGACTTATTAATTCGATAATTCCTCCCCGCCTACAAGTCTTGACGGAGGTGCGTTGAAACTAGTTAGTGGCTAACCTACGTCTGCCGGCAATGGAGGCCTGCGAATTGGTGCGGTATGTTCTTACGCGGCGTGTCTACGAATAGATGGTAGGTATCTGTGAGTAGAGACTTAGATAGACCTGCATATGAGGCTAGTTTCTGAACACCCTATATACACGCATGCGCAAAGGGATCTGCAGGCTGGCTGCCTGGACATGCATGCTGCTTTTCGCTCAAATTACCGACGTACGGACGGCGAGCGATGTAGGCTGGCGAAGGACTTCGGGCAGATACGTGCTCACGTGTACGCGAGAACGTACGGCGCGATGGAAGTATGGGGAGTTCGTGATGTAATGGTATAGACTGGGTAACGTAAACGGGCTCATCTTAGATACAAGATATATATAGATCGTATTAGTCTTAGTCACATAGTAAGTTTTCTATCTAGCCATGCATCGGTATATCCCATTGGGGACAACCCGGCGTTTCTCGACGAGGGCCTTCACTGGGGTACCTAATTCTCTCGCCCCTCGCCTCTCGGTTTTCCCTTCCTACCTATCTACCTACCCAGACACGGAGAGACAGAGACAGAGACAAGAGAGAGTTTTTTTACACCGAAGACAGGTCGAGGACAACGCGCCCGGTGATCTTCCCCCGGCCCATGTCCTCGAAGACGGACTGCAGCTCGGGCATGCCGACGGTGCGCACCGGGAAGCGGACGACGCCGCGGGCGGCCATCTCGAGCGCCTCGGCGGCCTCGCGCCGGTTGCCGACCGCCGACGCCACGATCCGCTGCCCCTTCTGCACCATGCTCGACGGGAACGCGTCGGCGATGGGCACCTGGTCGCCCGTCGGCATCCCGACGCACACGAGGGTGCCGCCGAACCGGAGCACTGTGGGGAGAGACGCGCTGCGTTAGAGGACGGGTCGCGCACGGGGGGGGGGAAATAGGGTTTGTTATACGCTGCTTCTTTCTTTCTTTTTCTTTCTTGCGTGCTTTAGGGGGTGAAAGCAAGCGTGGGCGTGTATATGATAGATAGGAGAAGGGAGATACGCTAAAAGGAGGAAAGGGGGGAAGAAGATAAAAGGAAGGTGGGAATACATACTAGACAGCGCCTGCCCGTACGCCTTATTGCTCCCCGCGCAGACAACGACAGCGGCGGCCCCGAGCCCCGTGACCCTCTTGACCTCGGCGCCGATGGCGGCGTCGTCGAACTGGGTCGCGTCGAGGAAGTGCTCGGCGCCGGAATCCAATACGCTGGCTTCTTTTTCCGGCATGTCGATGCCGAGGACCCGGAAGCCCATGCCGCGCGCGGCGAGGCTCGTCGCGATCGACCCGAGCCCGCCGCCCGCCCCCGAGATCACGACCCATTGCCCCGGCGCCGCGCCGCACTTCCGCAGCGCCGAGTACGTCGTCACGCCCGCGCACAGCATCGGCGCCGCGAGCGCGCCCGGCAGCGATTCGGGGATCGGCGTCACGTAGCTGCGTGCGTTAGCGCGGGCTGTGTCTTGTGATTGTCGTGGAGTGGGTGAGTGAGAGGGGGAGGGGGAGGGTGAATGTGTTGGGCAGGTCGGTAAGGTGCTTACTTCGCGGGCCCGAGTACGTATTGCTGGAATGTCCCCGGCGTGTAGTACCCGCTGATCCGCTGGTTGAAACAGAGGCCCTCGAGGCCTTCGGTGCATGGTGCTGGCGGGAGGCATGGGTTAGCTTAGGCGTTTGATCCCCGTGGTAGCCCTTCATCTTTCCCTCTATCTCGCCCTCCCCTCTCTTTATATATATATATACACGTATAGAAGGTATGAACTGAGCTAGATAGAAAGAGTGCGGAAAACACGGGATACGTACGGCATGACAGACACTAGGTTGGGGCACTCGGGTTAGTCACGGGTTTTCAGGTATCGTCTGTGAGTTCCTTTTTTTTTAAAAAAAAAATACAGGGTTCTAGGAAGCTTCTAGGGGTTCGGTTTGAACTGGATTGGGAAAGAGTCCCGTGCTGAACATTGCTAAAACGTCGCGAAAGAAGCGAGGGAAAACGACCCCCGGGGAATGGCTTGGCTTACCGCGGACGAGACCCATTTGATGCCGACGCGGTCCCCGACCTTGACACCGGCCTTCTCGCTGCCGGCGCCGAGCTTCACGATGTGCCCGAGGCCCTCGTGGCCGCCCACCTGGCCCGGCTGCGTCGGGAAGGGAAGCGTTCTCCACTGCGGGCGGGGAAGATCTTGTTAGCAATAGCCGGTGGGTTGGTTTTGAGATACTATAGCGTAATCTCGCCGTCTAGAATGTGGAATTCTGGATGCCTACGCTGTTCATCACTTTTCGCGCCGTGTTAGCGCAGCTGGAGGGATTGGGAGGGGCGGAGGGGAGGTCACGTACTTATTCCGTGGTCTGAGTGGCAGATGCCCGAGTGCGTCAGCTTCACGAGCACCTCGTTGGCCCCGGGCTCGGGCGTGGGCACGTCGCGGATGGCGATGGAGCACGTGCCCGGCTGGTCGTAGACGCACGCCTTGTGCGTGGCGGGTATCGGCGACGCCGCTGCTTCGGTCGCGGTCGACATCGTGGGTAGGTACGGCCGGACTGCTGGGGGTTAATTCATTGGGTTACGGGACTATGTTGGTTTCTCAGGTTGGAATCTGTTCCCGTGGAGTGGAATGGGAGATAATGGATATCTGAAGTCTTCGTTCGCGATGGTTGTCATGCTCGAGATGCTGTACTAATACCCCGCGATCTCCGACAGCCCCTCCCCATCTACTACCTAGGTAGCGGTAGCGACGTAAGTGTAGTCCGACATCGAAATATCCGGCTGGGTACTTACGCCGACCGCACGCCTATCAAGGTCTGTTCGCTCTGCCTACCCCTCACCTTGGCCTCGCGTCACTTCCGCCATTCCCCGGCAGGAAGTGGGAACGTGGGAAAGCGTATCGCTAAGGTGTTTCTTTTCCGCTCGAATGAGGCCCTGGCCAGTATAGTATAGTACACAGTATTACTGCCTGACCTATTCTGGGTAGTGAGCGAGCGAGCGTGAGTAAGTGAGTGGGTAATGGCAGATCAGCTGGAGCCAACGCGGTCGAGACTGAATAAAGCTTAGCTTGATTTTCCCCGCGAATTTCGATGCGGGTTGCATCGCCTAGGGCCAATAATCGCCCTACGTGTGGACGAATAGCCTGTTCCGGCGACGAGTCTGCCCCGCACTACGCGGAGGTAGGAGGTGAGGCAGAAGTGAGGGACGCATAGTATTGTAGGTCTGATCGCTGGATCGATGTAAGGGGCCTGGAATTGAGACAGTGGCGTTTGGGATCGGGGAACCTTGCTTGGGCAGAGTCCTGGGGTCGAGAGCTGATTATGCAGGTATTCTTACTATTCGCTTTAAAGCTGGATGGGCTCGCCTGCTTCTCGTTCGTACAATTCGCGATATCTGAGTAGAACTTATGTTGCCGTTATCGCCGAAGTCGCTCTGGCTGTCGACGTCTTGTGGGCCACGTCGGGGTTGATGCGCTTGGCATCCTACCGCATCGTATTTCTCAATACTATCCTGCTATTCAACGACCTAGACCAGGTAGTTGTGTGAACACGGATAACTCATAACTCATAGATGGCGCAGCCGATCGTCAATACATCGCCGAAACTAAGGCGCCTAGTATAATGAGGCGGGATGGGAGAATCTATAACCCCGAGTTTTCAGTATCCGCGTCCGGGGTTTATTACCGCGAGTACGTATATTGAGGCTGCTTATAAGAAGGGGGAGGCACTTTATTGCAGAGTGTGAACGCCACACGTGTTTACGAGCTGCAGCTGCCGCCGTAGTGAGTGAGATCTATCGTCCTATGGCGTCTTTACTAAGGTTCTGGGTAATCTATACGACAATGAGGCTACGAACTAAGATTAACATTGTAGCAGTGGCGGACCAACAGACCAATTGAGCAGCAGCCGAATCCGGCCGATGAAGAATGGGAAAACTGATCAAGCCTCCCACCACATCGTTTCCCCGCTTATTCGTATTTCCACTGGGATCAATATCTGAGGATCTCGTATAGGATTTGATGGGCGATGCGTGCTAACATGCGCCCATGACTTCAAGCAACAATCGGGCCTTCTTTTTAGTCAGACAGGCTTGGATCCCCAACCCTCACAAACCCGGCGAACTCTCCCTCGTATAGCTTTTGAGCGGCGTCGGTCAACAGGCGGATGCGGTAGTGCTGAGACTGACTATCGAGCAAATACGCCCAGGTCGTGGAATTATTCCACCCGAGGAAAGCTGTGAGGGAACACCAAACGTTAGAAATGACCTAGACATGTTCTGGCGTATTCTCGGATATGGGATCCGGGGGAAGGCTGTTTTTCTGTGTTTCGAATACACTGGGATTACTTACTGCCGGCCTGGCGTGTGCCGTTGGCATAGTAGTGCCAGTGCGGCTGGATAGGAGCGCCCGGCGCCACGGTCTTGACGAACATGAGCCCGTCGTACTCGTGGTAGATGTACTCGGAGATGCTGAGCGGCTGGTAGTTCCCGTCGACGTTGACGGCCAACATCTCGGCCGCGCCAAAGGCCTGGCACTGCACCTGTGGAGTGGCGTACCCCTTCTGGGGATATATGCCAAACTTTCCGTTATCGTTAGCGATATTGTCTTAAGCTATCAGAGGGGCGAGGTTCGTATGTTATGAATGAGCCTTACCCAACCGGTCGCAATGTCGACCTCGGAGATGGTCGTGTAGGTCCCCTTGTTGCCGTCGATCTCCGTCCCTGTGGAATCGGCGAAGATGCTGAACGGCCCCGCCACGCTCGAAAACTGCCGGTAGAAGGGGAAATTGCTGCATTTGAGTTCTTTGGGCACCACGGTGACTTCCGGAACCGCGCTGACGGCAGCCGCCGCCGCGAGAGCGAGAAAGAAGCGCATGGTGAGAAATTGACTTGAGGGGTGTTTCTGAGGAGAAGACGATAGTATGTAGGTGAAGATCACCTCGTAAAGAGGGTCATATTCGAGCGCTTCTTATAGATCGCTTCTTTTGTGCGAAGAGGCGGGCCCCAGGGCTGGGGGTCTTTATTGGTCTGGTATAAAGGGGTTTTTCTTATTGTCACGCCGTATTGAAGCCTAGTGGTTGTTAGCTGCGCGTACAACAAATAGGCATACTCGGCCCTGCGAGATTTGATTAACCTAGCTAAAATGTAACTAGTCTTACATGTTGGAGCATGGCGCAGCTACGCTTGGCACTATCGTGAGATTCGATAATGGCGGTATGACATGCTACGAATCGAATGATTCGGCTCACACCCATCAATTCTTGACCGAATGACTCGATTTCCGCCACGGCACCGCAAATTAATAGACCACTCCGATTAAGATTCTGCAATGATTATATTATTGGATTTCGGACCGTGAGTCACTGCTCCGAATGCCTCGAGGAGGGTTAACATAGCAAGTCGATTGAGAAAAGGCTTGGCACCAGCCATCAAACTCTAGAGTAAAGGCTCTATCTACCGGGGCTTAACATCTCAACTTTGTGAAAAGAAAGAAAAAGGAAAAAAAAAGACGATACTAATGAGAGAGGCAGTGAACTTGGTTAGGTGACTTACATTACGCCTCCATCACTTCGTTGCGGCGCCGCACCTCTAGTACACCAGGGCAGGAAATGCTATTTTAAATGAAGCAGGTGCAGGGATGACAAGCTTATATAGTAATGGATAATGAATGTTGTTCATGGAATTTGTAATTGGTAGTATGTGGTGAATTTTACTTATTTACGTTTATTAGAAGACAATAATTTTCATAACTCCCGATGGGAGAGTTGGGAGCGCGTTGGAGAGGTCGGATGTTGGATTCACCCTCAGAAGAGTGTCCGTTTGCCGCCTCGCCAGTACTTCTACTGTGCCGAAGCAGATAGTAACCGAACTCACTACCTACATTAGACAGACGGAGCACTAAAGATTTGTCATAATCTTAAGAACCTTTCTTCCCGTTTGCCAATTCCTTTAAGATGGTTGGCTGGTTTTTTATCGGCAAGACTGACACCCTCGAATCGGAATCTGACCTTCTATCAGGGCGTTCTCTTTACCTAGCCTTCCCCCGGCAACAAAGTGATCGAAGCTCAAGGAATATTGGGGATTACTTAGACACCTGAGTAATGCAAGGGCGGCGCAGGGGTAATAATGCTGCATCTCACGGCTCACAACGCGTCTCCTGCATGGCCCTTCGACAAACCTTAACCTCGATACCTTTCGCGTATGTCGGAGTAGCACGGGTGATACACGCTCTCACTAAGTTCTCGCTCTTTGAACCGTGTCTAGTCTCATGGCAGCTGGCTAGAGAAGATATTGAGCTTTTCCAAATCACTGGGAGCTACAGCCGCTCGACGATTTACGCGCGAGACTCTGCGGGGCAAAGCCAACGATGTGATTCAGTCGGTGCGACGCTGCTGCGGCAGGAACTGTATCACAATCCCGATAGACCGGTTTTGTCTCTTCCCAGCACGATGGCTTTCAGCGTCACCGCTTTTCCGGACTCCGAGGTTTGTCTAGGAATCACCTGTTGCCGTGCCGTTTTGATATGAATGAGGCCCTCCTCGCTGTCTTGATCGCCAAATCCTGCGGTAGCAGTGGCCTGGTGAGAGGAAGATCGGTCAAGACCCCTTAACTGGGCTATGTGTTTGTGTCTTTTGTATCTACTCCCCGCGCACCCGACGGGTCAGACTGACAAACAGTTGCTGCCTTTCTCACTTGGAAGCTCCATCACGCGAATGAGACTCCCCCAGCTGCCCACGTAACCCTTGGCCGCGCACAAACCGGAGAGTGCTGCGTCCTGCGGGCTCCCGATGCGAAATGTCGCCACCGGGCCTTAAAAGATTCCGATATTGTGTACACGTGGGGACTCCCGAGACACAAGAGCTTGTTGGCATGCGGCTAGCTACCGATTCAGTTACTATTTCGGTATAAGGGGTAGAATGCCGCCATGTTGACTATGGGTTTGGTTTCTGCATTGAGCAGCGGTGCGCTAACCTAGGTGCATTTAGATCGAGGTATCGAGAAGGATCTGGATCATCGACGCTCACTTCTGAATCCCACGTATGATCATTCTGGGCCCTAGTGCTTCGCTAGGCAGGTACTGAAGATTCAATAGTTCATAGTCTCAGACGTGAGAGGGTTTAATTTGGGAAGATTGGATACCGGGAGCCAAGACGGGACTGCGAGACAAAGCTTAGTCTGACAGGGGCGCCACCACCCCATTCCCGGGTAGGGGGCCCCAGAGAAAAAGGCGCCATTGAGGGCACTAACCTGAGGCTGGGTAACTGTCTATTTTCCCCCAGATGGAGAACCGCAGGCGGGCGATTCCGAGTCTGCTGCGCCTTTCCGGAGTCGAGCGAAGTTCGTCGCGGACATCTTCGCTATGTGTGGCTAGTCTCGATGTCTACGCCTTTTCCTTTTCTGGTCTCTTTCCCATCTCTAATATTTATTGTTGATCATTTCGTCTTATCCTTATCAGCCCTTGACGTGCTAGATAATGAAATACTACCTGTGAGCTAATAGAGGAGGCTTTCCAACATGCTCGGCCAAGTCACCCTTGATAAGCCTTTATCAGGCAAATCCTTGCTTGTGCAAGACGCCCTCGTAAGATGCCCGCGCGAGATGTCTCATTTTTCAAGATACATATGTACTAGTATAGACCATGGCGCTGTCCTAAGCCTTCACTATGTCATTCAAGATGAGCGCTGTTCTCTTCAGCTTGAATCTTGCAGGGTACCCTCTTGTCTCAGCGCGCATGGTCTCGAGTAAAAAACGATGATTTCGGCCCGTCTGCGCAGCCTATGGCGGTACCTAGGTACTTGGGCGGATAATATTATTGCATAGCTTTTAGTTAAGGACGACGGCATGCACTGATAGCCTAATTTTCAGCTACTGAAGTGAAGTAACCTCGCCGCATTGGGCGCTGTGAAAGTGATCCTTTGTGGCATCTACTTAGGTACACGAGGACCCGACCCTATGATAGCTGAGGGGATGTTCATGCCACACCATGCAGGTGCATGGGGTTTCCTATCGTTATCCCCGTCATTGTCCTTCCTTATCTGGAGATATGAGCCAATGAGTGCCGCGGGTGTATCGTGAATGGCGGCAGATTGCCTGCATGTTCGCGCGTGGACTTGCCCGCGCGCAGAAATGCCTACTTCAACCACACCGGCTGCCACGCCGGCTGTCAAGTACCTCACTCGCTCTGCCTCTGCGCTGCCATTGGAGCTCCTAACCCGCGGCTCCTCCCACTCTCGCTCCCTTCGTAGCCGGCCTGTTCCGCTTCTGCTAGAGCTTCAACTTCCGCCAGCAATGACTTCGGCGTTGTCCTACGCCCTCAAGAGCTAGATTCTCGACTTGAGTTACTTAACAACTGGGGACGACTCGTGTCGTCATTGCATCTTGTGTGGCTGCAGTCTCGTAACTTTACTGGCCGCTTTCGTTGGAAATACGCCGCCGACTTGCAACTCGCCCAACACATTTCTTTTCTTCTTCCTGACAACATCTCCCTTCTGCTCCGCGCCATGTCGTCCGTTGGCGAAAAGCACGACGAGGACACCTCGAAAAAATCGGATTCCGCTGGCACCGACATTGAAGTCGGTCAGGTTAGGGAAATCGACACTGCCTATGGCTACTCCATCACGGAGCGCAACTCGTTGTTTGCTAGGCTCCAGGTCTTTGCAGGCAAGTATGGCGTCGAGCAGCGAGGAATCGAGAGAGTCCCGAACGATGAGAGAACCGACTCTAGCATGAGCCAAATCGGTACATTGGTACGTCTTCTGCGGAAATCCCATCAGTGTGATCCCCCCTCATCTAATCTACCTGGGGTATAGTGGCTTTCCGCCAATATGGTTGTCTCTTCTTTCGCCATAGGCGCTCTCGCCATCCCTGTGTTCAACCTTGGTTACGTCGACAGCGCACTCACGATTATCTTCGTCAACATCCTCGGCATCATGCCGGTTTGCTTCTTCTCGACCTTTGGTGCGAAGTTTGGTTTGCGGCAGATGGTACTGAGCCGTTTCTACTTTGGCTACTATGGAGTTAAGCTTGGTGGGTATTCTACCTTGCGTATGTTGTTCTAAGAGTCTGCTTACTAACTGTGCGATACACAGTGGCCTGCTTCAATATCGTAGCGTGCGTGGGCTGGTCGGCTGTGAACGTCATCGTCGGCGCGCAGCTTATCCACGCCATTAACTACGACGTGCCGGGCTACGCTGGAATTCTCGTCATCGCCTTCTCGACGCTCTTCATCTGTGCTTTTGGCTACAAACTGGTTCATATGTATGAACGTTGGTCGTGGATCCCGAGTTTCGTTATATTCCTCATTGTACTTGGGATATTTGCACACTCCGGCGACTTCGACGCTAGACTCCCGTTGGCCGCTGGCCCGGCTGAAGCTGGTGCTGTGCTCTCGTTCGCGGCGTCCGTCTTCGGCTTTGCGACAGGATGGACGGCGTATGCGGCTGATTACACCGTGTATCAACCCGAGGACAGGTCTCGTGCCTCCGTCTTCTTCTGGACATTTGGAGGGCTGCTGTTCCCTCTTGTTTTCACCGAGCTCCTGGGTGCCGCAATTGCAACGGGAATAACCTCAGTGCCAGCTTACGGTGATGCTTACTCCGAATCTGGTGTTGGCGGGCTGTTGGCGCAGGTTCTTGTCCCGCGCCTTGGCCGTTTTGGGGAGTTCTGCGTCGTGGTGCTCGCGCTGTCTATCATCGCTAACAACTGCCCCAACATCTATTCTGTGTCATTGTCTCTCCAAGTATTGGCGCACACTACAGAGCGCGTCCCTCGCTTCGTTTGGACGGCGGTTGGAACGGCCGTATACATTGCTATCGCAATACCTGGGTATGAGCACTTTGAGGCTGCGCTTGAGAACTTCCTACTGCTCATCGGTTATTGGCTTGCTATATACGAGGGCGTCTGCCTTACCGAACACTTTGTCTTTCGTCGTGGGTTCGGGGGCTATACGCTAGAGGATTATTTAGTTCCACAGCGATTGCCACCTGGTTTTGCGGCCATATCAGCGTTTGCTATTGGAGTAGTTGGCGCTGTACTCGGAACCGCCCAGACGTGGTACACGGGACCCATCGGAAAACTATGCGGTGCTGAATTTGGCGGTGATGTAGGCTTTGAATTGGCATTTTCTTTCACCGCTGTTGCATATTTGGGCTTGAGGAGCTTGGAGACGCGATACTTCCGCAGATAGACTGGGTAAATTGTGTACATACGACGCGGCACCTTGAGATTAGCTATGAAGGAAGCTCAGAAACTCTTGTGCCACTACACCG
The DNA here is from genome assembly GCA_002003505.1 of Xylariales sp. No.14919. Taxonomy (NCBI): domain Eukaryota; kingdom Fungi; phylum Ascomycota; class Sordariomycetes; order Xylariales; species Xylariales sp. No.14919. The sequence continues at coordinate 638,400 of BDMC01000014.1, forward strand.
TTCAAGAGCCTTATTCATGATCGGCTCCGCCTTGTTCGCCTAGGATCGAGAATAGGACGTAGATGCTACAAATTGAGAGAACATTACTGTCTATTATTTGCGTAATTATAAAGTTAAACCATGAAATATATTCATATATATCTAGTGAATAGATAGTGTCTTCGTGTTCTGAAGCCATTTAGGATAATTATTGGTGGCCGGTTATCTCAAAGGTTCACATTGCCCCCCTGTACTCTCTCTCTCTCTCTATTTCCGTGATTATAACCGAAAACTCAAGAACTCCCCAACTCCGTTCAAATCACGCCTCAATTACTGAATGGTCGAAAACAGCACCTTGCTTCGCTTCACGACGCTCTTGGCCAATTCAAGCAGAGACGGGCTTCCTAACAAGTCGAAGATGCTCATCTCGATGCGCGCATTCGGCACGAGCCAATTGCGCAACTCGACAGCAACCAAAGAGTCGACGCCGTATTCGCTCAGCGGGAGGCCCGGGTTGATCTCGCTCTCCTGAATGACGAACATGTCGGAAATCTTGGAGACGACGGCCTGCTGGACGGCTGCGGTGGCCTCGTCGGCTGTCTTGGCCTGTGCGATCTGCTCGCTCAGCTTCACCTCTTTGCCCGCCCCCGCGCCACGGCCGGCTCCTCCCGCACCAGTTTGCGCTGCCGCGCTCTTCAGCAGCGCGAAGCGAGGGTCGGCTGTAATCGCTTGCATAAGGCCCGCGCCTACCTGAGACGTACGGACGGAGCGACGAGGGTTCCTGATGGCGTACTCCACTAGACCTATCACTTCAGCCTCGCTAAGGGGTTGATGGCCAGCTTTTAGTAGCCGTTCTTCTAGGGCGGCTGTCTCCGCCACGACCCCAACCGACTGGACAACCCCCAGATCGATGGTGACGGCGGCTTGGCCTTTGCTGGCACGGCGACGGGCGACGGCGTCCTGATACGCGCCGCCAGCGCCGTAATTAGATTGCGAGGGGTTGCCCACCATACCGACGCCTGACGATAACATGACGTAGAAGTCTAGCTGGTCGCCGAATAATTCGTCTATGTTTCGCGTCGCGTGAAGTTTGGGGTTCAAGGCGCTCTGCCACTGATCCCAGGTCATGAGCTCTAGAATGGAGTCCTGTTTCTGGTATTAGTACGGCTGAGTAATATCGACAGCACCGTGTTGGCATCATACCTGGAGAACCATGCCGCCGTGAATAATACCCTTGATAGCAGGCATGCCTTCCTTGGCGCACTCGTCCACCAAGGCTTTCAGGGCAACCATGTTGCCGACATCGCAGTTTTTGGCGACAGCGTTGCAACCCGTAGCCCTGAGCTCGTTTATTAGGGCTGTGGTCCCTGGCCGCGAGGTAGCGTTTCGCGAAACCAGAACAAGGTTCTTAGCATTGCGGTCTACCAAAAACTTCGCTACCGAGGCTCCGATACCCGTGAGACCGCCGACAACCATGTAAGTAGCTTCAGGATGTAGAACGGCAAGCTCACGAGGCCGAGTAGCCTGTTAATGAGAGATTAGTATGTACGTAATTAAGATATCTATTAGAACACTCACCTTCACCATGTCGGTTGCGGAAGGCACCAAGACAAGTTTGCCAATGTGTTCGCCGGCTTGCATCATGCGGAACGCGCGGCCGACCTCGGCTAGCGGGAAGGTCTTGATAGGGCCGATGTTCGAGATGATCTTTTGATCGAGCAGATTCACGATCTGCTTCAAGATTCTCTGCACGAGGGCGGCCCTGTTGTCGGTAAGCTGGATGACGTCGACGTGGGCGAAGGACACGGCCTTTCGGAACGGCTCCATCTCGAGAGACTTGTTCTCGTGGAGATCCCGCTTGCCGATCTCGATGAAGCGCCCGTGCGGTTTCAGCAGGTTCCAGCTCGCGTCTAGTAGCTTGCCGGCCAACGAGTTGATGATGATGTCGACGCCTTTGCCGTTTGTGGCGTTCATTACGTCCCGGGCGAATGTGGTGTCGCGGCTGGAGAATATGCGCTCGGGTGGGATCCCGTAGGTGGTGGTCAGGAAATCGCGCTTTGCTTGCGAGCCGACTGTTGCGTAGATCTCGAGGCCGCGCCACTGTGCTAGTATGATGCACGCCTGCCCGACACCGCCGGCCGCCGAGTGGATCAGTACCGTTTCGCCCTCCTCGCCGTGGCCCTCCCAGAAGAGCGAATAGTAGGCGGTGATGAAGACGACCATCATGGAAGCGGCCGTCTCAAAGGACATCGATTCGGGGATCCGCGCCACGGACTCCCATGGCACGCGCACGCGGCTTTGATAGTGGCCATGTACGGTCAGAACGCAGACACGGTCACCGACTTGCACCGATGATACGTTGCTGCCAACGCGTGTCACGATACCAGCACACTCGATGCCCATTTCCTGTTTGAGTTCCTTTAGTGCACCCATGGCCGCCATGACGTCACGGAAGTTGACGCCGAAAGCCCTGGGCTCGACCTCAACCCAGCCGTCGCGTAAAGGGAGCTTGGCGTCTTCACTGTCCCTGAAAATGATGCTGTCGAGCAGGCCCGGCATATCGACATGCAGGCGCAGCTCACGGTTGGGCTGAATAAAGGGCTGCATCTCCGGCTCCTTGTCCTCTAGGTTGGGGAATAAGTCTTCGCTTTCTGCTGAATCAGGGCGCATCCTCGGGTTCAGCAGCACTGTCCCCCGCTCGGCGTATTCGAGGTCTACGGTACCGGCGCGGTTGTGCATCGTGGCGCGGAAAACCCGCATGATGGCGTCGGTGCTCTCCACGCTCCATGCATCTCGGCTGGGGTCAAGATCGAGCGAGACGTAGGTTTTGGTGCTGTACTCGAGCCGGGCTGTGCGTAGGAGACCCAGATGCATCGCGTTCTCGGGCACGGGGCAGTCCAATGCTGATCCCGTCGTCACCCATAGGATGCGTTTTGAGTCCAGCACTAGGCGCTGGATGGAAGTGAACTTCTCCTCGTCGTAAAGCTGGCTGAATCCTTGGAGGCCGGAAAGGAAGATGCAGTCCTTCCCTACCGCATCGTAGCTCGCGAGGTCGGCAAGGACTGGCGTGGAGCCGGTCTCGCGCACGATCTTCTCCATGAGGGATAGAGTCCAGTCGCTCGGAGGCGGGTCGTCGGCGTAGACGATCGCCACGCTTCTTTCGAACTCGCGCTTTTGGTCCGACTTGGCTGTCGACACGATGCAGCTCGTAGTGCGATGGTCTTGGTCTTCGCAGTCCCATAGGCTGAGGTCTATCCCGGTAAAGCCCGTCCGGCGCAAATGCCCATCCCACGTATCTAGGGACATGTTGGGGCTTAGTTTCCGATCGGTCTCCTCGCTGAGCCACCAGCCCGGCACCGCGCCGAAAACGATTTGTATGTCGGGCGTGTCCCGCGTTGTTTCGATGAGGATCAGCTTCCCGCCGTCTTTGAGCAGCTTCCTGACGTTATTCATCGTGTTCTTCATATTCTTTGTGGCGTGCAGCACTTGTGCTGCGACAATAACGTCGTACGATCCTAGTTTGAAACCTTGCTTCTCGGGGTCTTTCTCGATATCTAAGGGGGCGAATGATACCGCCTCTCCCCACGGGTCTAGACGCTCGCGCGCAGCTTGGAAGAACCCCGCGGATATGTCCGTAAAGTCATAGTGCTCGAAGCGCCGGCAATCGTCTGTGGACAGGGCGTCTAGGATGGGTAGCGTGGCGCCTCCGGTTCCTGACCCGATCTCAAGGATGCGGAGGTTCGGGTTCTCGTTGGCGATGGCGCGGACTATGGTAGCCGCTTGCGTGGCAGATCGCTTGAAATGCAGTACGCCCTGATAGTAGCGGTACAAGAGCTGGCCCTCGAGCATCAGTTCGAGCGGGGCGACCTCTTTGAGTAGAATAGGCAGGAGATTCTTTCCGATACGAACGGCCAGCTCGCCGTTGACACTGGCCTGCTCGACTTTATCCATCAGCCTATGCTTCACGCCGTCGGTGGTCTTGGACCATCGCTCGCTCTTGGGGTCCAACTGGTTCGTAGCGCCTTGCTGGTCGAGAGCGCGCATCCAGTCGTAGAATCGCTGGTGATACCATTCGAGGTTCTTGGTGTCGTCATCTGTAAGCTGAGAAAGGGCTTCATGCACCAAGTTGTACGTTACTCGGACTAGGTCTCTGCCTATCTCTGCCTCGCCGGCCGGGGCATCCATCTTGAGAGACTCTCTGAGCGGTGCCAAGTCGTTTAATGAGAAGCTCTTCTCCCAGTCGTTTACAATACAAAGATCTTTACGGCGCGGCGTTGCCTCATCCGCTGTCCGGCCCAGACTTTGAAAGAACATGCCTTCTATCTCGATTACAGGCGTCTCTGTGGCGCCCCTAACGGGGACTACGGAGGCGGCTGCGTTGAAGCCCTGGAGGTCGTGGCGGATTAGATGGCTGTGTGTTTCCAGGCTGCTCCCCGGCTCACTGCTGATTTGCGAAGACACGCGGAGTGATCGAATGGAGCGAGGAATGGAGGCCCCTACTGCCTTGCGGCTTTCGGGTGATAGCACTGGATAGATTGCCTGGAAAACACCATCGAGGGTGATGGGATGGATCACATGAGGCTGTTGGTATCCGTGCGGCATTGTTGGCGCTACGTCGGGAACCGTCATTGTGGTCACGGACGCTCCGTTGGCTACGCGGATCTCATCCAGGTTCTGGAATAGAGGTCCATGTGCGACCCCGACCTTGTGAAGCGACTCGAAGAGCGTCTTGGGGCTCATGGTCCGGGGGTAGTTGGCACTGGAGACTTTCAGTGAGGAAGTAGAAGTTAGGGCGAAATCGCCGACTCCAGAAAACTCAACTCCAATTAGACCCCGTGCATTCTCAACCCACGGCTCCTCGGGTGATGTGGCTGAGTAGATGCGGAACTGGCGCCAATCGCGCACGAGGGTGTTTTCTTTCACGGGCTCAAGGAATAATTGGACCTCAACGCCTTGACTAGTCTCTGGAATGATCAACGCCTTCAGGATATCGATGTCGCGCAGTCTGTACTCGCGGATCGCTTTGCTATCCGATTCGTTTAGTTGGCGCATCGCTTCGATGGCCATGCAGATATATCCGGCGGCGGGATACACGATCTCGGATTGGACTACATGGTCGCGAACCCACGGCACATGCTCGGCTTTCAAATAGAGCTTCCAGATGGGCGAAAAGTCACTGGTCCCCGGTAAACGTATTCCGAGGAGATCGTGAGATGGGTGCTTGCGGAACCTGTAATCCAGGCTTGCCCTTGGCTCGTTCCAATATTTTATGGAATGATTCCAGGGATAAGAGGGAAGGTCGAACATGGTTTGGCATCCCGAGTCGCCGGTGGGAAAGTTGATATGTGCCATGTTGACCGTATAGCCCTTTTGGAAAAGCGTTGCGGCAAGGCTCTGTGCTGTCTGTACGGCGTCCTTGCCTCTCTCCAGACAGGACACATACGTGATTCCAAGGCTCTTGAGATCTGGCTCACTAAGACACTGCCTAATAGGGCCAGCTAAAGCTGAGTGTGGCCCAATCTCGACGACGATATCTATGTCCTGGCGTGGCGCGCTACCGGTCTCCGTAACGACCATGTTTCGGAATGAATCCGTGAACTGCACGGGCTGAACCATGTTGGTAATCCACTAAAATGAGGAGTCAGTAATCATCATTGTTTATCTTCTGGGGGGTATTTCAGGCTGAATAGATAAACGAGGCGGAACGAGAATGAAAATTGGTGTCACTCACGTGCTCTGGGCCGAGCTCATCCGCATCGTTAAGCACGTCGCCGCTGACGGGGGACGAGAACTTCACATCATGTTCAAATGTCCTCACCCCCGACCTCATGTGCTTGGTTAACGCTGCACGGTACTCTTTCTGTAGAGGAAGCATATGATGCGAATGGAATGCCGCCTGGACCTTGAGCTTCCTGGCGAAGATTCCCTCGGACTCGAATCTTTTCTCCAGCTCATTGATAGGATCTACGTCTCCCGATAGGGTCACGCTGCTAGGGCTGTTGAAACACGCGATGTTGACTTGGCCGCTCTTCACTTCCTGGAGATATGGGTTGACCTCGTTGGGACCTAGGCCGACGGCCATCATAGCCCCGCCCGAGGTTTTGCGTTCGACCGCTTCCGCGTTGATTTTCCCTCGGAAGTAAGTCACCGTAATAGCTTCCTCCAAGCTTATGGCCCCGGCTGCGAAAGCGGCCGCAACTTCTCCCGTCGAATGTCCTGTCACTGCTGTCGGTTGGATACCCCAGTGGTTGAGGAGCTGGACCAACGCTAGCTGAACTGCGCATGTAAGTGGCATGCTGAACCGAACCTCGTTGACCCTGGAGCTTTTTTGGTCGCGCCTGAGCTCCTCTGTCGAAAGTTAGCTGCGCCCAAGCGCGTGAATATTCGCTTGAGAACTTACCGACGATAGACCATTTCGCCCCATACTCCTTTATGGTAGAATCGCATGTCTCGAGCGTACTGAGAAATACGGGGTATGCGGCCATAAGCTCCCTCCCCATAGCATACCACTGCGCACCCTGCCCGTTGAAAACGAAGCCGAGCCGAGGAACACGACCATTCGTTTGAACCGGCTTCGAGCTCTTGTCAGAGAGAGCGCTGGTTAGCTCTTCAGCCGACTCCGCTGAAACAGCTACGCTCCAGTTGAACTTTGACCGCCGCTGGCCAAGAGTGAACGCCAGATCTTCCCAGCGGAGATCCGTTGATCGCTGGAGAAACTCCTTCATGTTGGCGGCCAGCGTGGCGGTGGTCGTCTCATCTCGGGCACTCAGGACAAAAAGCTTTCGAGCGAGATTGTTGTGCACACCATTTACACCATTGGTCTTCGGACGCCAACGCGCGGCTTCTTCTAGGATGACGTGGGTATTTGTGCCGCCGTAGCCAAAGTTATTAACGGATACTCGTCGAATGCCGGTGGAGGGCCACTCGATGAGTTTTTGCGGTACCTATATTTCGGCGTGAGATGTAGAGCATATTTCGGTTGGGATTGGCAACTAACCTGTAACCTCAATGCCTCGAAATCGATCTCCGGATTGGGCTTTTCGAAATTGATGCTAGGCGGGATCTGTCCGTGTTCAAGAGATTTGGCCGCCTTAATGATACCCGCCAGTCCCGATGCTCCCTCAGTGTGCCCCAGGTTAGTCTTGACTGATCCTAGATAAACAGGTTGCGTTTTCGAGCGACCTTGGCTAAAAATAGCGCCGATAGCGTTCGCCTCGGTCCGGTCTCCTATTTTTGTACCAGTGCCATGCGCTTCGACGAAAGCCGTCTCATTGACGGGTATACCGGCCCTGTCGTAACAAGCTCGGATCAAATTCCGTTGAGCCTCTAGATCAGGGGATGTAATTGTAGGTGTCTTTCCATCCTGATTGGCACCTGTCTCTCGAATGACTGCGCGAATCGGATCTCGGTTTTTCACAGCATCCTCTAGTCTCTTTACAACTAAGACCGCGACGCCCTCGCCGCGACCATACCCCTGAACTCGGTGATCAAAAGCGTAGCATATGCCGTCAGGACCACATGAACTAACCAAAGTCAGTACAGCCAAGAGTCTTACGTGTATGTGATATCGCGCACCCTAGACTTGACAAAGCGGAAAACATATCGGGATTGATGTTAAGGCCGGCACCCCCAACAATGGCGCAGTCCGACTCGCCTGATCGTAGACTTTGGCATGCAAGGTGGAGTCCCACCAATGAGGTTGAGCAGCCGGTATCAATAGCAGCGCTTGGCCCCTTTAAATCGAAGAAATGGGATATGCGATTTGCTATCATGGCCGTATAGTTGGCGGCAATAAAGACGGGAGGCACGCGTTGAGGGTCGGTGATTAATCGGTCATGGTAATCCTTAGTAAACGACCCCGCGTAAACAGAAGTATTGGAGCCCGTCACATCGTGCAAAGGTATACCAGCTACGTCACATGAGCCCTATATCGTCCATACATTGTGGGGGTTTACTTACCACTTTCTAACGATTCAAACGTAAGTTCTAGCATCATCCTAATCTGGGGGTCCATGGCCTGCTCCTTTGTTAGTGTACCGAAGGCGCATAGTACATGAATATCGTGCATACCGCAGCTACATCAGCCGAAAAGTTGAAGAAAGAAGGATCAAAGAGACCAATGTCCTCTTCCAAAAAGTATCCGCCCTTGATATTAGACTTCGGGAAAAGTTAGGACAGCATCACGTAGGGCTAGATCCGGCTGCACTTACGGAAGCGTTCATGTCATTTTGGGGATGATAGAAGCTCTGTTGAACGAACCTCTCCTCTGGAATCTTGGACCAGCCGCTTCTTCCTTTAGCGACGAAGTCCCAGAGTTTCTCCGGGCTTGTGACTCCTCCAGCAAAGCGGCAGGCCATACCCACGATGGCTAACGGTTCAGTCTTTGGGCCGGCATTGGCGCCGGTGTCGCCGTTCATGTAAGGCATTATGGAAGATTAAATTAGAGGATGAAGGAGGACGGTTTCCTAAGTGTACAAGTTGTGGGTTGTCTTTACTATCCTTTTACTTTCTTAACAATAATAACCACTCCTACTGATATATCGTGGAATACGGCCTTGAATCTATTATAAGTTTGAACCACTCACTACATGTGGAGTCTGGTCGTATGCTTCGGATTGATCTTATTCAGGCCTCCCTTAGCCGGCAATGTCTTCTCCGGACTGGTTCAGTCGGATTGAACCGCAACTCGTGCCGCCCATCGGCGGTTGTTGAGATGCCTCCGGTCCTTACCGCTTACGGTTATACCCGGCTTTAACTAGCCTCGTATATTGATGAAAGTCCCTCTAGCCCCGGGCGCATTGAAGGTAATTATTGATGGCTATCTAATCTAAATACCATATACACTCTTCGACTGGAGATGCGTGTGTTGTCCAATAGTCGCTCCGATAATTTGGATGGTCTAGAAGTAGTAACCCGATCCTGAGCGACGCTACCTTAAGCTGGGGCTTGGCGCTGAGTTGCAGTCCGAACAGCGTCGTCAAAATAGCTCTAGCACTTTTATGCACAGATAGCTTTTAGTAAATTGGGTAGTGGTTGGCTGCATTCTTCTTGGCCCTGGTTAGCATGAATAGACTTTTTCGCGGAGGACCTCCGTTACGACTTGCGGCGGAAAAGTAATGCAGAAAGCGTAATGACCTGTCCCAACTAGGAACGTCCAGCGTCATTCCACCCTCTTGAAGTGGTTAGACAATATATTCTGGAGCAGGATAAGTCTATTGTTGGCCCGGTTGAAGCTTTCTGTTCGGTCGGGGATATTGATGTTGAAGTCGAATCAAGTCGAATCTGAGTAGGATTATATATCTGACGGAAAAGGCTAGCTTTTGGGGGGGTGCGACTCGAGCACATCGAGGGCGGCCCTGGAGGCGGAGAATATTGAGTTATGTTGATTGAAAAGGAGGTGTCTGAGTATGGTACCGTCGAGTTAATAGCTTTGTTGCCGCACCTCTGTAACGCTAGTTGACAATAGAAGTTAGCTGCCTCAGTCTTCTTATGAGTATTAGAATAAGTCACCTTATTATTCCGAAGGATACTGGCGACACTTTACATCTTGTAGAGACGAGTCTCACCCTGTATTAAGCCCATATGCAATCTTTTTATAACATTCTAGAAGGGGCTCGAGTGATTAAAATACAACATAATAGATTTAGTGGTGAATATTAACGAGAAGAGAGATATCCTGCTAATATATACAGCCACTCAGCGGCGGCACGTAGGGTCCTTTTATTCTCACTTATCTGACTCGCTCCGTTTTAGTATCGTCTGAAGTAGGCACCCTCTAGCTATTTAACTCGACTCGGGTGTACAAAAGGACGTTAGGCCACGCCACTGCCTGGTGGCGGCACAGGAGGGAGCATCCATCACAGATTCGGTGTATAATACTCGTTGAAAGAGTATTCTGAAAGCGAGGATAGAAAATTTCCCCAGCCTAGCTATATTGAATATCACAGTTGCCAAAGTCTCTAACCCACTAAACTAGAGAGCCACGAGAAAGAACATACTTTATACACGCCAAGTGAAGTTATCCTTGAAAAGAATGAAACGAATGTCTCATGAGGCTGCTGCCTGTAAGAACTTCTACCCATCCATCGGTAGATGGATGAACAATGTGCGGTTGCTCCGGAGATTTTGAGTACACAGAGGCCTTGCTAGAGTACCAATACGCCACGTATTTTACTCTCGGCACTTTCCTGACGGCCCGTCTGCCCACTTGTAGAAAGGACAGAATAGCAGTGTCATCCCCTAGGCTTCTGGCTTGACTAGTGCAGGCTATCCTAAGCCAGGGGCTCAGTACCATCGGGCTAGGTCTCACTAATTTGTATCCCCCAAAGGAGCCACAATTACTAGATGCGTAAAGTGTCACTGACCCGATAAAGTTAGAATAGTTACCGTAAATCCGGGCAAGGCCCAGTCCTGATGTACTTCAATCGCTTTCTATCTCCATAGACTTCCCTCTACGTCTAGTTTCCTCTTACAATGGTTTGTTGTCTCTGGGTCTGTATTGAATTTGGCATGGTTGAAATCAATAAGAGTGGCCTGATCGTTTGGACAAATGATGGAGCTGTAACGGTTGGTATCTTCACGCGAAATACCTAGACGGTGAAGACACCGCAAGGCCGCCTCTCAGACCTTCAAACCCCCTAAGCCAGTAGGCCCACCCCCAACCTTCTCTAAGAGGAATACGATCGCCCTGCCTTCCTTGTGTATGTGGCCCAGGAAGGTCGGTGCCATTCTTAAGGGTTGTAGGAGCTGGTGGATTTTGGTCTCCGCTTCAATATACTGGATTTCCCAGTGGAATAGAGCATTTTGGCAATCATGGTTTGATGTGCCTTTTTCTCGAGCTAGCCCCCCCTTGAGCCTAGCTTTCACACACATTCCTCAGCCAGCAAGGCGAACTGTTTGGTACTCTTGAGGTCAAGAGAATTAATCATACGAGAGTGCCATATTGTCTGCGTGCATGGCAACTCGGTTTAAGACAGCGTTGTTTCCAACTCGCCGGACACCGCATTACGAGAAATGTACGCCCGTTTCTAGTGATCCTCGTAGTACGGCAAAAGGGGAGGATATTCTGAAAGTCCAGCGGTGCTTCCAGCACCGAATCGGCATCAAACGCCCCGGCTTAGGTGGTAATATACTTGATGTGGGTTCTGGCCAAGATGAGATAGTGGCTTGGGGCTCTTAGAGATACGGGGGATTCCAAAGAGATAATGCGAGGAGACTCCATTGTTGTCGTCATCTTCAACACGGAGGGGTATGGGTAAAGGGTAAACATCGTGTACTGCCTTGAGATGACTTATATTCCGCCATTTAAAGTTCCATCTAGAATACCCGGCTACCTTTAGTATAGTATGTACAGGCCGTACTTAAGAAATTCAAATAGATCTGCGATTGATATCATACAGGCCTTTAAAGTTAAATGGGGGAAGGGTCGTATAACATAGCCACATAGCTTCCCATCACATCCAGCACTTGGGAATATGCAAGTTGTACAAGACTTTTTTTTAGAATTTAATAAGTGACTGAATGGAAACGTACCTCATATCCCTTGAAACTCATCCTCTGATGTGTGTGACGGTTCCAAGTGAATACTGAACCTCCAAACCCATTGCTGACTGATATCTCCTCGTCCACGATACACCAGTTCATCATCATTAAAGATTTTAACCGTATAAGTTATCTGATCTTGCTTCCCGCGATGCATGCTCATGCCCTTTTCCAGAATATAATCTTCTTCCACCCACTCCTCTTCAATACAATCTTCTTCCATCCGCTCCTCTTCGATCCAATCTTCTTCCGTCTAACTCTCTTCCGTCCAGATGCAAACACAACGACGCCGTCATCTGGTGCGTGGGGCCGCGCCACGCTCTGTAGTGCCCCCGTTTCGAGACTTTGCGGCTTCTTGGTACATCTCATCGGCGTTTGGATGCACTGCTGACAGGGCTCGAACAGGCTGCTGTCTTTGAATGGCCAGTCCAGGTTCGGGAAGCCGCCTGCCACTAGGATTCTATTACACCGCAGACTGACTGCTAGGTACATATTCGCCAGGCCGCCTGGCAAGGGATGCCACTGCTGGCAGACCTGATCCAGTTCCTTAGGGGCTATCAGGTCTCCCATTTGCCGGCCAAAGAAAACTGGGATGGATTCTGTGAAGGGGAGCCAGCAAGGCTTAGCTTTGAACCATTTTTCATGAGAACGGACCTGTCTTCTCTGAGAAACCGACTGCGCAAAGCCATCTATCAGTTCAAGCCAGTCCCAGCCAACTATGCGGTGCGAACGCAAACTCAATCCTGGAGTCTCCCATGCTCCGCTCCCAATAATACCCTGACTTATCATTTTTCTCATCCTCCCGTATAGTAGCCTTATAATGTCTCTGATCTTGACATCTGGTAGACTTGGATCAAAGTCACGCTTTTGGTAGTCGCTGTTAGATAAGACATCAAATGCTGCGGCGCCTCCATCGGCTTCGGAGCTAGCATATCGGATATCAGGTAGATTGTCACGCAATGCCCATATATTAAACAACTCCAGAATCATCGATAGCTGCGACACCATCCAAGCGCGCTCATTCCCTTTATCGGTATCGAAAAGGATCACGGATTTCCTCTGTGCATAGCGTAGCATTTGTTCGTATTTCTGGTCCTTCTCCTTTTCAAGGGCCAGTTGGTGGGCTTTTCTCCGCCTGATTCCTAACCCAACCCCCGCATTGACGACTTTACTGAAACCCAAATTCAGCGCGTTTATAGTAACTTCCATGCCCTTTTCGATCTCTGTTATGGATAGTTGTGGGCTATGGTGGTGCTGAACCTGCACTTCCGTTCCGAGCTGAACCGCGGCTGTCTTATAGTAGCCCAGGACCGTAGTCGCAGAGCTGAGTTTGTCATAATCTGGGATCCTGGTCCATTCGTCATCGCGTGCTGGAGGAAGTGCCGGGTCTCGATCTTCCCCATCGTCCATTGACTTTTCCTTGAGGTGCCATTGTATGATGGACTGCTGGCCCTGGAAGTTCTGATAGAAAGTCGGGTAGAGCAAATAGGAGATGCCGTCCAGATATATGCCAGAACCCTTTTCTTCGTGTTCTAAAGTCACATCGCAAATGATATCGGCCATCTCGAGCATTCCCTCGAAAGGTAACTGCAGGCCAAGTATACCCGGATATACGGGAACGTCGAAGCCATCCGCCATGACAGTGGATGGGAATAGAGGCGTCCAACACGTACCCGGGGTTCCATCGTTAAGTGGTTTCATACGACTCAAACTAATCTCAAACTCTTGGACCTTGAAGGTCGTATCGGTGATGTGCTTGAAGCTCACTGAGGAGCGTGTCGTCTTACCTGATTCAGGCAAGCGGAAGGTCGCGGCTATCCAGGCGAGGAATTGTGCGAGGGCTGAAACCTCCCTTACTGAACCACGGAAGCATACAACCGTAGGATCTCCGTGTATGAAACTTGGCTGGGGCTCTAGAATCTTCTTAGTAGTAGCTGTATTTTATTAGCGATGAACTGCGGAATGGCCATTGGCCAGACATTGTTACATACCCTGGGGAGGAGGTTCTTTCCCTAGCCATGTCTCGAGTCGTTCGAGAAACCGCTTGCCTTCTTCTTTCCACGTGGCTCCGACGTACTCCAGGCAGGACACAGCCCAAGAGTGCGAGGGGTCCCCTGAAATCGTAAGGATTGGAGCAAGGTCAGGATTGCCCTCTAACTCTTCCTCTAGGCATTGTTTCAGCTGCCAGTGGACGAAGAATTTTGCATTGCAAACTTCTGAGGCCGAAGAACTTTGAAGAGCACCTCTAACAGTCGAGTTTATCATCTCAAGGACCGATCGTGTTTTTTCTACTAGGCTGGGCTCGCTGTGGTCTAGCCGGACTGACCTCTCTTCTTCGTACGCTAGACTGATAGAATCCAGGCTCGTATCTATTCTACCCAACTTGTCCCAGACCGATTCGTAAACTTTGATAGAGTGGCGAGTGCTTGCTCGGCCGCGCTGCGAGAGCCGTTGCGTCAACCAGGTCCTGCCTTCCACCCCATAGGCTCTGGGTTTGGCTTCCACAACAAGCACAGTGCTGGTGTTGTTTGATGTTGAGCGTGAGATGGGGGTAGGTTCTAAGATGTACTCCGTATTGTTATCATCCTGTACCCGTTGATGGATGATTTCCAGTCGTCTGAGCAGCTCATCGGAAGAAGCCCTTTTTTTGCTATCCGTCTGCACAATTATCATGTGCATTTCGACTAGATGGAGAAGATCATGAACATAATTTGTGCATCTTGGATGCTTATGTAGTCTTCCTATGAACTGAAGGGCTAGGTTAGTTCGGCTACTTTGGTTTCGGAGCTGCACTTACGTCAGTGACTTGTTTCTTTACCATAAACTTGTGCCGTTCGCCGCTCTCAAGTTCCACGATGGAGAAGTAAGTATCTTCCCGAAAGGCGTTGGGCGTTTCAGCCCGCAGCCGAGCGTAAGAAAATTTCTCTACCAATGTCCAACCACCTAGTATCCAGCATACCATATCGAGGAGAACACAACCGAAAGACCATATATCCGAAGCCCGAGACACCGTGCCCCCTTCGATGTCAACCTCGGGTGGACGGTAGGTAGGCGAGAATCCGATTTCGGTATTGCGCACCCTCGACCTGGTCTGTGCCCGGTGGAAAGTGGTGAGGCCAAAATCTGTCAGCGCAAGGACACCTCGAGGCTGTTGATCCGACTCGAACCACAGGATGTTCTCCGGCTTGATATCCCCATGACGACCAAAAGCATCTGCTTCCCCATTTTGAAGGTCATGAATCATACTCAAGGCAGTAGTAAGTCCAAGTAACTGTGTCGAAACCCAACGCAAATCCTCGAGGCCGAGGCCTTTCTCTCGTGTTAGGGGACCTTCTCGCCAAAAACCGGAAAGATTAAGTCTCGCCCAAGGAAGTATCATATGGTACGTGCCATTGAACTCGTAAGTTGCCAAGAGGTGGGTGAAGTGTGGTTGAATTATGCCACTGAAACGTCGGAATGCTGTAACTTCCTTATCAAATTCATTCCTATCTTCGGCCATTAGGGACTTGATAGCGAAGATACTGGCTGAAATAGAGTTCTTGTAATTACTGGCTTAGCATACCGAACTAAGTTGGTATATCAGGAGAAACCTACCCTCTTCAGGATTTTGCCGAATTCGTGAGAGAAAGGGTCAATATGGACGGGCTTGACGGTTGCAAAGCCGCCTTGCACGAGCCTTGTCCCTGTAGCCTCATCCTGAACACACCATGGTAGGATAGTTTCCGGGGGGAAAACATGGTGCACCACGGGCTCCTCGTCTTCAGCCACATTAAAGAAAGGCACAGTTACACGCCATTGGAACATGAAGAAGTATTCCTTCTCAAACACACGCCATTTTGAGAAGCATTCTAGCGGTTCCGTATCTCCTCTTCGTGAGAGGTAAGAATTATGTCCTCCCGATTGCAACGGGAGGTCATTATCACACACTCCATCCTCGAGAAATAGCCCGATGTCGCTTTCTTTGCCAACTAGCACTAAGAGTGCGAAAATCCTGAGATATGTTCTGCCCGTGGGAGGTTGTAAAAATGGTCCTTTTGTGTTGATCTCGGAGTCATCAGTATATAAGGGTCCAATCTTGTTGGTGTACTCTTTTGCGTCGTTCCCGCATATTGGTGTCAGAGAAGCCTCGATGCGCTCTCTCGTCAAGAGGCGGGATAACGTATTGAATGGCCAGAAGGGATATGGCCTATCTACATGTTGTACAGCACAGTCTCTAAGTAGTATCTCGAGTCCGAGCTCAGCATCATGGGGTCGCATCATTGTCATGTTGGCTATGCGGTTGCTGGGAGGTTGCTGCCAGGTTTATCCAAATTTGTGGGTAAATCGACAGACTCAGAATCTGGAAAAAAGGGATAGGAGTTTCGGCTAAGGTGGGAGGCGTAACTATATTTAAGCTGTAGCGGCGATTGAGTGGACGTTGAGCACAATCGCGCTCAAAAAACAATGCGAATCATAGCAAGCGAGCCAATCAAGATATTACTGATAGATCGTAAAGGCAACGAACTGCATGCTTAGCCGAATCAGTCAAGTTCTAGATCACCGAGGCGCAGTTCTGCAGTGCGACATTACTTAATAGGACGTGTTTATTAGCTATTATCCTGTTAATAAGTGGTTCTACAGACCTACAGGGACCCACCACACAACTTACCATCCTACATCACACTTCTCAAGGCGATTTCGACGCGTACTATAGCATTTTTTCCCTCCTACCGTCCCTTTCACATTAGTATTTAGTTATAGATAGTTATTTGTTTTTATCCTAGTTTGGGCAGTATTAGACCCTTCTGCGAGCCGTATACAACTCGCAGAAAGGCCTAAAACGCTCACGCTCCCCCAATATATGCGTTATTACTACCAACTAAATCGCCCTGAAGTGTGCTGTAGATGACCAATCGCTTATCTCCTACCAGGCAGCAGGCTGGGGGCGGGGTACCGCATTGAGAGTTTTGGATGTCATGCATCCAGTACGCTGCGCAAATGATGTGTTGTTGCTTTGAGATAGGCCGCTGGCGTTGTATTGGATGACGCCAGTTGCGGGTATTACATAGTCTAATGCTCAAGACCACGCCAGCATCCGCTGCTAGCAGCGTCAGCATGATCTTAAGTATTTTCCCATGGGATGCCAAACAAGGGCTAATATCAAGGGTTTGGAACATAGTCGATTAAACTAATAATTCTCTGGGGGACTCCAGGGCCTTGGTCCTTCCCTTCCTTCGTCTGGGAGATTCTGGCCCTATTTATGCCTAAAGGGCTACATACGATCTATTCCTTTCCTTCTCGTATCTTCTACCTGTTGTCTTCCTGCATTGGGCTATCTTGTCTGCGGGCGCGTGCGCGCCTCTAAGTCTTGGCAGTCTTGGCCGTGTGGCAATACCTAATAGTAAAACGCGATCCTACTTCCAAAAACACGCACCAATCTCTGCTGAGAACCGGAGACTATGACTGGAAGTGGGATAGGCAGCCGCAAGCCCCTGCTTCAACCCTCATCGTTTTACATTCGACTCTTATGCTAAAACATGATCGCACTTCAGAATGAGCAGGTGTGGTATCAGAAGTCGCTGTGACCTCGTTGTCATCCGTCGGCCTCGGCTCGGGTAAGGTTGGTGACAATCATCCAGTCCGCGTCTGCATCGGGTTGAGAGAAACACCCCCCCTCCCATCAGCCTAGGTCCTCACAATATTTCGAATAAATAGAAAGTTCTGAGAACCGCTAATAGCAATTTCGATGCTATAATCTGCGCCTCTGTTGGAGACGCTATATGACTGGATGACGGTGGTCTTCAATAAGCTCGTTGCTTCTGAATATGTAAGGAGGTTATTGAGAACGTCGAGGGCTACGCCCTGTTGATGAGCTCCGGCTCCGGCAAAGAGTCCAATGACTGAGGATTGACAGTAGCCGAATGTTATCGCGCTCTCTGTACATGAAGGTGTTCGTAACTTAAACGAGCCGGTCGTAGTTTAACTTGGAACTGTCTAGATAGCTACAAAATAGAATACGGGGACAGGGGCTTAGGCCCCTTCTAGTGACCGCTTCTCGGGGGTTACCTGGTTCGCCTCTCGGGATAAATTCATTAAAGTTCGACTTAGGTAGACTGGTTGACTGGCTTGGGGCCTGGTTGATTGGCCGAGTGTATGTGTGGTCACCTAAATCGGAAATGTCCTAATTTGGTACGCTTATCCAGGATCTTCGACCGAGTCGATTTAAGCGCTGTAGATCAGATCTCTTAGTGGAGCGGCGTTCAATATTCAATGCACAGTATTCCAATACCTATTCACTCATCGTTACGCGTAACCGAGCTGAATGCAAATCTAATGTACGCCGTACCAGGCGAACATATAGACCTCATTTTCGGCGATGTAATCCTACGGCCTGGGTCAATGGTTGAGTTCCTCGGCGACTCATATCCTTATAACCTACTTGTAGGCGTGTGCCCCCTTGCTAGTTCCAAAATCTAAAGACCTAACCTAGGTAATCGTCAATCGACGTAAGCTTTGATTTCCGACATGCATCAGCTATCCGTGCTTTGGACTGGAGAGCTATGGGCATACTCGGCTCTTCTGTTCGCTATCGCCGTAAGTTTCTAGTTTTCATACTTCATTACTGAGATCGAGCCTAACATGCTCAGACCGTATCGAGTGTGGTAGTGAATATCATCTATAACCTGAATTATCATCCGCTAGCTCGTATCCCCGGACCGAAGCTCGCCGCCGTTAGCAACGTAAGGCAATCCAACTCATAGCTCTTTCTGCCAAGTATTTACAGTGTTTCCGCAATAGGTGCCATATAGCTACTGGTTTCTGGGCGGCCGTCAGCCGTTTAAAATACACGATCTGCACCTCAAGTATGGTGAGTCTCGGCGCTATATGATTGATAGGGATACGTCATTCGGTACCCTCCGCTTCTAACGACGCGATAATTAGGCCCCGTTGTGCGAGTAGCTCCGAACGAAGTTTCCTTCAACACTGCAGCATCCTGGAAGGACATCTATACCAATCGTAAAACGTTCATTAAAAGCGAGTTTTACGATGGAGGCAGCTTTGCGGGCCGGGGAGTTCATTCGATTGTCAGCGAACGCCAGCCGCAAGTTCACGCTGAGATGCGGCATTACCTCTCGTCTGCATTCTCTGATCGCGCATTGAACGAACAGGAGGATCTCGTTGCGCAAAGTGTTGATAAGTTTGTGGAGCTTCTGCCTCAGCGGCCTCGCGACTGGGACTTAACTAAGGGCTATGAGATGCTCACCTTCGATATCATCGGCGATCTGGCATTTGGGGAGTCTTTCGGCGCAATTGAGAGCCGTAAGTTTTTACGTAGTTATTTGTTGCCGTAACACTAACATGGATCCGTGTAGCTGAACCACACCCCTGGATTGCCATCATCCTCGGAGCTCTCAAACAAGGTGCCTTAGTAGACGTGTTGAAGCGATTTCCCACTGCTGGCAAAATCATCAAGTTTATTCTACACTACCAGATCAAGAAATTAACAGCAGAGACCGGGTCGAATGAAGAGATGGCAATAGAACTTGTTGAGAGGTCAGTAGACACTTGCCCTTGTCATTATTCTCGACGCACCGGGCTGAAAAGTAGTCTAGGCGTATCGCACGTGATTCCTCTAGGAAAGACTTCCTGACGCGGCTTCTCGAAGATCGGGTCGAGAAAGGCGTTTCCGTTTTGCAGCTTGCAGCTCATACGTCCGACTTTGTGATAGCCGGAAGCGAGACTACGGCTACCGCCCTCGCGACAGCGACGTACTACTTGCTTCGCAACCCGGAAATCATGCGAAAGCTACAGGGAGAAGTTCGATCGAGCTTTAATAGCTACGACGAGATCAATGGGAAGTCTACTCAGCGACTTCGGTACATGAAGGCGGTCATGTTGGAGGCGATGAGGATTTACCCTCCATTGCCGTTCGCCACCCCACGCGTCGTGCCTCTAGGTGGCGAGCCGGTTGATGGTCACTTCCTTCCAGGAGGAGTATGTTCCCTCTAAAAAGGCCCGTGGTGTCATTCAGTTTGACTAACGTATTTTAGACGATCGTCTATACAAGTCCCTATTCCGCTAGCATGGACCCGGCAAACTTTCAAGACCCAACACACTTTATACCAGAGCGTTGGCTGGGTGAAAAATCGGGAGACATTCTCGATGCGACACAGCCATTTTCTCTTGGAAGTCGAGGATGTATCGGGAAGAGGTAAATTGAGCCCCCTGAATTACCTATCGTCTTGAGTAGAACTAATCTCATCCGTCATAGCCTTGGGTTATTGGAATTGCGCTTGATCATGGCCAAGGTCATCTGGAAATACGATCTAGAACTTCTTGATAGGTCGATTGACTGGCATGGGGACTCTCAAGTGCAGACACTTTGGCAGAAGCCTAAGATGAGAGTCAAAGTCCGAGAGAGAACTGTAGACGTTAAACGAGTCTAGGAACTCTTATGAACGTGGCCATCTACACATGTATTAGGGGGGCACGGATTTCCTAGCTTGGTCGTTGGGTCTGGTATGTTATCCTAGGAATATAGCTGAAATTCATAAGAATCTGCACTCAAGCAGAGATGATATACATAAGTTTTTCTTATCCTTTCCAACACGTATCGATACCTAAATGAAAAAAAAAAAAAAAAAACCAATTTGTATTATCTCATAGCTAACCCTGCGTTGTCGTCGTCTTATGGCAACTCAAAAAGCCGAGTATAGATCAGCACCAGCAGCGACGACTGCCAAGAAGTACGATAAGTACCAAGTTGTCGCCTAGTCGCACATATCGATTAATTTAGTGACGGTTCCGATGCTTGACGGAGATATCCCGAATAGTCAATGTCCGCTGAAATGGGGATAAAAAGAACCACGGACCTACAGTGATGCCCGTCCTATGTACAAGTATTAGCTAAGCAAACTCGACCTCAGGCACAAGATTAGACTATGGCGGCACTGGTGATTAACGAAAGCTCAATTCCGACATTAGAGGGCAAAGTGGCTCTAATAACAGGTTCGTTCCAATTGAATAATATAAGTCACCCCTTTACTGTCTGTTAACGCGCCCCCGAAGGCGGTGCCTCCGGAATTGGGTTATCCACGACTTCGATCCTGGCGAGAAAGGGCGCCGAAGTGCACATCCTCGACCTCAACGAAACATCCGGTCCCTTGCCACTGGGAAACATTCACTTTCATAAATGCGACGTGACCAAGTGGGAGCAGCTCCGTGACGTTTTCGACAAGATACCCCGCGTCGACTTCGCGTTCGCCAATGCCGGCGTGTCCGAAGAGATCGACTACTTCGCCGACGAGTTCGATGACAATGGCAGACTGCAGGAGCCGGCCTATGCGGTCCTCGATATAAACTATAGGGCTGTCGTCAACTTGGTCAAGCTGGCGTGGGCGTCGATGCGCAAGAATAGGATCCATGGGAGTATCGTCATCACGACCAGCGCGACGGCATACGCGCCCGAGCAATCGTTGCCTGTCTTCGCAGGGACTAAAGTCGCTGTATGCTTTTCTCTTCGTTTTCCCTTCCCCCTGTCTCCCCAATGTGCGCCACAAGTGATACATGCTATCAATACTGACTTCCCAATCAAGCTAGTAGGACTGATTCGAGCTCTACGATCCGTCGTTGTTAAAGACGGGATCACCATCAACGGCGTAGCCCCCGCAGCCACTCTTACGAAGCTGCTTCCCGAGCATCTGGCGGCGCCGATCGTGGCAATGGGGCTGCCAGTCAGCAGCGCTGACTTCGTCGGCCTTGCCTTGGTCCACTCCGCTACCGCGAACCAGCGCAGGCGCGTGGAAGTGTATGGGAAGGAGGCCGAGGCAGAAGTCTGGACTGAAGAGAGATGGAACGGCCGGGTCATCTTGACGCTTGGAGAAAGCTATACTGAGATTGAAGAGCCGTTGGCTGACCTGCGCCCGTTCTGGTTCGGCCGCGAGAACCTGCGCTTGACTCGGTTGCAGCAGGCTGAGACTGACTTCCGCTCAGTTGGGGGACACTCTGAACTAGCTGCAGAATGATGTAGACGGTTTAATTAGGCTTCTACGTAGATATGAGTGTATCTAGTGTCTCTATGTGTGTATCTGAGCGCCCTCTAAGCAAGAGGCATCCTAGGGCTAATTGATTTCTTCCGAGTTTAATGCGATTACTCAATACTGCACAATAAAGGCGAAGAATTTATATTATTTGCTTCTTTAATGTATGCACTACTATTATGTATAATCTTCGCGCATACTAGTTCCTTCTCCTAATAGCATTGTCATCTTAATATACAAGACGACTAGTTTGGTACCAATATGCTAAAATACGGGTCTGAAACTACTGCTTAGTTTTTAAAGACCTCCATCCCCAAAACAGAGTCAATATGAGACCGAAGCCTCCTGTCGCGATCGGGTAGATGAAGGTCGTCATAATTGCGCTGTCGTACGCCTCCAACACATCCGGTAACAGAGCCGGCGGCGTAGCGGCTCGAGCCCCAGCGGCGCCGGCAGCGATGATCGCCTCCGGGTCGATCCCTTCAATCCCGCCCAGCGCGCCGCGCAGGCTGCTAGAAAATATGTTCTGGGCAATCGAGACACCGATACTGGAGCCCAGCGTCAGGAAAAACCCAACGAGTGCGTTGCCGACTGGGACATCCTTCTCCGGAAGCGAGGACTGCACCGCTAGCAGCGGCATCTGGAAAGCGGCACCAGCGCCCGCACCGGCAAGGACTTGGTACCCGATCCATTTGGGCTGCGACGTGTCGACTTGCAATGTATACATCAGCCCTGCACCGACTGTGAAAGCGGCCGACCCGAACAGCGCTGGCGGTGTATAGTAGCCGATAATCCTCACCCCTATCCCGGCTAGGACGGCCAGAAGGGAGAGCCCAGCGACGTAGGGTATTGTTCGTATGCCCGAGTCCATTGCGCTCGTCCCCTGCACAACTTGGAAGTAGAACGGTAGGTAGTAGAAGTGGGCATACAGTCCCATGGAGAAAATAGCTTGGAAGAATGTGCTGGTGAGAACCGTGCGTCGGGAAATGATCCGCGGTGGAATTGTAGCGCTGCAAGTATGTCAATGCTAATGCTGCAACAGTGCCTACAGTTTTGCTTACTCTTCGCCTCGATACAGTTGTGTCCCGATGAATACCGCCGTGATGAGCCCAAAGCCAAGAAGGGTTCCCCAAACCCTCGAGTCGCTCCATGGATAGTCGATGCCGCCCCAATGAAGGGCTAGGAGGAGGCTGACGACTCCCGGAACTAAAAATGAAGCTCCCACAACGTCTAGCTTTAGTAGGCGCTCTTTGACGGATAGAGTCGATTTTGCGCGTTTGGGTAACCTGAAGACGAATATGACGGTGATGAAGGCTGCGGCTCCAAGAGGCAGATTGATCCAGAAACACCACCTATAAGGGGTTTGAGGGTCAGGCTCATGGTTGTCAATAGCGTAGGGTTAAGACACTAACCTCCAGGACAAATTGTCAGTGAGAACACCGCCAAGAAGCGGGCCGACGACTGACGCGACTAAATCCACGTTGTTAGTATTCCGTGATCAACTCAATTCCAGGTAGCTTAACGCTTACTGCCGAATGTACTCGCGAAAGCGCTGTTAAAGACTGCTCGTTTATCGATAGATACTGCGTGTGTCAATATCGTAGAGCCACCAGATGTCAACCCACCACCGCCCAACCCCGCGACAACTCGGCCAATTATTAGAACCATGGAACTTTGGGCCGTGGCCGCGACGACGGACCCGACCTCGAAAGCTACCAGGGCGCCAAGGTAGACCCATTTGATGTTGAAGTGGGTGTACACCTTTCCATACGAGGGCTGCAGCGCTGTGCTCGCTAGAAGATACGAGCTCGCGTACCAGCCGATGTCGTCGAGCGAGTGGAACTCTTCCGTGATGCTGGGAATCGCAGTTGCTGCGCATTATGTGAGTCGCTCGTGTAATCGTGGCCTCTTCGGGCTTGCGAGGGGATAAATACCAATTATCGTGTTGTCAACTGCAGTTGCAAAGGTGACGAGACATAGTCCAATGGTGAGTAGTGAGGCCTTCCAGGTGCTTGGGTATTGTCTTGATTCAACTCCTGCTTCCGTCAGACGGCTGATGGGGTCTGTATATTCTAAGTTGTCTCGGCCTGACACTTTACCCTGCTCAGTCTTCTTCTTATCTTCATCTAGGGCGGTTGGGGCGGTGTCGCCAGATTTCTCGGGCATTTTCTCGATATTTGGCGGCCGATAATCAGTGGCTTCGTCGCCTGAGAGTTCTATTATTGGCTTCCCATCGGCCCCTGGATCTCTGTGCTTGGTGATCTGAACAACACCCGGTTGAGAAATATGCGGCTGAGTGCTTAATTCGGCGTCATGATGCGATGATTGTTCTGTAGTCTCCATCACTCAATATGGGTAACAGAGTTGGTCGGCGAAACCAGTCGCGACAAATTCGACTATGTGAAGATAACACGATAGATCGATGGTGAAGAGGAGTGGAAAATGCGGTAAGCAGATAAGCGAACAACCCAAGATGCAGCTTTCCGGGAAGCAAAGCCCAAGGACATTTAATGTTGCACTGCGTGGCGTGGAAGAAAGTTATCTAGTCCAAATGAGGGAAACTCCGGAAATAGTTGTTGGGTCTAATGTCATGTATTGGAACCTAACCGCTCAGCTGTTGCGCACACCAAATCACGAAACCTGGTCGTGCATATTGCCGACCGGCATTTTCTTCACTCAGGGCCTTTCATAACTTCTTACCCAATAGAGTATCTATCTCGTGTTGAGCAGGAAATAGTTGCCTGAGAATTTTACGTTTCGAGACGCAGATCATTTACTAGTTGGTCTCTATTGCCTTCCTTAACCATCACTGGTATTATTGAGCAACTATGAGTTGTGTACCGTCGATCTGGCAACCAATAGAAATTCTGCACAGACAGGTATAACTAATTTCTAAGAACCCCGCGGGACTAGCCTGATATCAACTGAGTGTGGCGGAATTAATGTAACAGGTGATCCGCCACTAAGCAGACGCAAATTTCGCTCGGTCTCTCTAGGATTCACGTCACCCCCGGCCTCCAAGCGGTGATTCTGCAAGAGGCGCGAAAAGAAGGCAACGAACTCGACTTTAGCAAAGTTGCGTCCTAGACACGCCCTTGGCCCCTCACCGAACGACATGAAAGTCCCTTTGGCATTGCTCTGGGTAGAAAATACACATTTTTGAATATCCGCCTCCTGTTCTTCCGTTGGTGGCTTTGAAGGGTCGAAGGCTTGCGAGTCGCGGACCAGCCACCTTCGTGGGTCGAGGATATCAGGAGATGGCCAGTACGACTCGGAAAAATGAATAGCGGTATTGTTGATTATAACATCCATACCTCCGGGTAGAGTAAAACTTTCACTACCAGATATCTCTGACCGAGTAGTTAACTCTTGGCCCGATATGGTTTGGCGAGCAATGGGTATAATAACAGGAAATACCCGCAGGATCTCGTGCTGTGAAGTGTCAAATTAGGAGCTCGCGCACATGTCTCGTCAACTCTGGAATTGCTTACCATGAAAGCCAAGAGGTACGGGAACATGGCTAGATACTCCGAGCTAGATTTATTAGGAGAGTCACCGGCGTCCTCTCCCTTGTAAAACTCCCCGACTTCGTCAAGAACCTTGCTTTGAGTATCAGGGTATAATGCTAGTATTACGCAAGCATATATGATAGTATTTGCAGTCGTATCATACCCTACAGAGACTCATATCAGCCTAGATCCCTACGGGGAAACATTGGGACACCTACCTGCGAGGAGGAAAATGAAGAGGTTTCCTTTGATCTCTTCATTCGTCAAACTTACTTTGGCGCCCACTGCGCGAGGCCCCTTCTCTTCATTCTCCTTACTTGACCTCAGCATCGCTTTTAGGAGATTTTCCTTGCTCCTCGCGCCGTCTAAACCGTTGCTGAGATCCTTCATGCCTTGAAATAATAGTTCGTCCATATATTGATCCAACTCAACATACGCTGTGTAGACCCCCTTCCATGTGTAGCGTAACAGTGCCTTAGGAACTAGAAGTATATGGGGTAGGTGCATGATTACTCCTCGGAGGGCCCCGAGCAAAGATAAACTATGTCCTTCAGGGAGACGGGTCTTTTCGTCATTATTTTGGTCGGCTTGCTGGCCAAAGCTTACGCAACCCATGACGTCCATCGTCAGTGTGTAGACGCCCTTTTCGAATTCGAAGCCCCGATTGCTTGACCACATGGACATCAACGTAGATGCATGGCGCTGGGTCTCGGTCCAGACAAGCTTCTGAGTATACTCATCGAATGACGGCGAGGCAATTCGAGAATGGATTTTCCAAAGATCTCCCTCCGTTGACCCGATATTAGGACCAAAGGGTTCGAGCATCTCTGTGAATATGATCAGTATGGAGATTTGACTTTAGAGCAAACTGACTGTAATTACTCATTTTGTCTGGTGGTTTGACGAAGAGTCTCCGCTTGGTGCCGATGTGCAGCGCCGCGTGACTATCTGCAACATAGCACACCATTCCGCTAGGGGAAACGACGATGAACAACGGACCATATTCACGATGGGCTCGTCCCTTGTCCTCGTAATGCCAGTCCTTGATCATAAAACGGGCCCATCGTGGCCACCCATTCCCTTGCAAGAGGTATCCTCGACAATACCAACGGAGGATTGGATCTGCCACATATGCCCAGCGTTCGAGTTCATGGATTGGGCTCAACGTATACGGCAACCCAATTGCTCTGGCTTTGCGGATGTTGTTAACTAAGCTGAATAGAGTATAGACAGCATGCGCGATAATAGCGAGGATAACTAGGAATAGCGAGAACGAAGCCATCACAAGCACAGCTTGGCCCTGAAGTGCCCATTAACGATAATCTGGAACATCTTCAGTCTATTATTGAGAATGGGAACGGGGGATATTCGATACTAATGGCTGTGTCGGCTGTTGCTAAATCGGTATAGGTAGGACCCAGAGGGTAAGTTTAGTGACTAGCCAGGGAAGATCCCGGCCCTAATGCATGCCGCATCTATCCCTGCTACCAATTGCATCCCGCGGCGATCTCCCGATTTGGCGACACGTCTCCCGGTCCGATGTGCGCTACGTCTGACGGGTAATAAGTCGACACCTAAGGCGTGAAGTAACCGTTCACTGATACTATCACTCTCGTTTTAAACTACTTTAGAGAGGCAGGAAGGGCGAAATTTTCTTTCCAATTGTGATGACCATAAAAAGGTGTTGCACCGGACACTAGAAGTAATACCCGTTCTAGGTGACTACGATCTAAGACGAAACTACCTGTCAAGTCTGAAGGCTAAAATAACCAAAATGGCGATCGCTCGTACGGACTATCTCCAGTTCATCAACAACCTGGAAAATGGTTCTACTGGTGCTACGTTCCAATGGGCTATCATTACTGCTGTATTTTTAGTAAGCTCGTCAAAGTTCGCATCGAGGTTGACAGCGTCTAATTAGAATCTTCTATGTAGTCTACGGTCCTGATAATAGGAAAGGGGGTTTATAATCTTTATTTCCACCCCCTTGCGAAATTTCCCGGCCCATTCTGGGGCCGTGTTTCTTTAGTACGTTCATTTTGTGCATTTGGCTACTCAATCTTCCGAATGGGTACAGTCGAGGAGGCCATACTCACAGGAGATCTAGTTCTGGCGGTTTTGGCATACCATGAGTGGCCGTTCTCACCGAGCAATCGAAAGGCAGCACAGGAAATACGGTAACTATATTGTGACCCCCTTGCTGCCTACCTGGATGTTGCTAAACGGAACGTGACGCACAGGACCGGTTTTCAGGGTTTCGCCGAATGAGCTTTCGTTCGCATCGGTCGAATCGTGGAAAACTATCTACGGGTTCCCACTTCCCGGCCAACCCCATCTCGTGAAGGGCGAGTTTTACGACATATACGGGGCAGGATTCAAAACTGGCTGCATTGGCTCCGAGAGAGACCCTCAGCGACACGCTTTGAAGAAGAAAAACCTTTCTGCGGCATTCTCTACCAAGGCCCTTAATGCTCAAGAGGCGCTTGTCCAGAAATGCTGGAACGAGTTCGTTGAGAAGGTGGGGCCTCGAAGTCGTGAGACACCCGGAGGCATTGACATCGTGAAATGGTTCGAGATGGTCACATTCGACATACTTGGCGAGATGGCCTTTGGGGAGAGCTTTCACTGCGTTGAAACTGGTAAGCTACCCAGACAAGGTTTCTTGCGCCATTGATTAATGTGTATACCTAGGGAAGCACCACTTTTGGCTTGATCTAATTCTCGAACACCTCCTTGAGATCACGCTGGTTGACAACCTACGACGATTTCCTTTCCTAGCTACTCTCGGTAGATGGATCTTACCATCGCTTACGGTCAACGTGCGCAATAAGCACACAGGGTATAGCCGAGATAAAGTTCAGAAGTAAGCAAAATCATTACCATGGCCATGCTTAAGTTACTAACAGGTGAGTTAGGCGACTTGATGCCGAGAATACGCGGCACGATTTCCTAACGAACATGGTAAGCAAGGTTAAATCTGGCGAAGTCTCCCGTGAAGAAATGACAGCCCACGCCTCTACCCTGATGTAAGTTCTACGACTATTTTTTCCGGACTGAAGCAGAGCACCTCGTTGATATTTCCACAACTGGTAGTATTGCAGGTGGCGAAACCACCGCACATACTCTTTCGTCTATAGTCTTCTACGTACTCAAGACGCCCGGCTGCCTGGAAAAGCTGGTGGGCGAGATCAGGGGTCGATACAAGTCATACGAGGAGATCGACGCGACCTCAGCATTACAACTCCCCTATCTCCAAGCCGTGATACAGGAAGCACTCCGCATGCATCCATCTGGTGCCCAAGGGTTCCCACGCACTTCCCCAGGTATCCTCATCGACGGACATTACGTGCCGGCTGGTGTAAGTGATATGAGGGGCGCGTACTGAATATAGCCTACTAACTTGCATCTGAAGACCGAGGTGTACACAAGCGCATGGACAGTAGTGCACGACCCCGCCAATTTCCACGATCCGTACACTTTTAAACCAGAACGTTGGATCGACCCGGCGTGTACCGATATCAAGGAAGCAAGTCAGCCATTTTCCCTAGGATACCGTGCCTGCATTGGCAGAAAGTAAGTGAAATAGTCCATGCCCACCTACTTAACAAGGTTTGCTTACAGAGATGCCTCGGTAGTTTTGCGTTTATCGAAATGGCGTTGTGTTTGACTAAGATGGCATATAAGTACGACTGGGAGCTGGTTGATAAAGACCTTGACTGGGAAGCTGCATCTAGGTGCTATATAATGTGGTGGAAAGCCCCTATTATGCTTCGTTTGACTGATAGAAAGGATCTATAAGGTGCTAACGGCGTTGGGGAGTGATGGCACTATTGAAATTATGTGAGTCGTTACGGAAGTTTTCTAACAAGTATAGTTATGTGGCAGACGAACATCTATCATCTAAATACAGACGGATTTTAGTACAAAATGCTATAATGCTATTATGGAGAGTGTAGGGGTATCATTGATTGCAATAAGTAGGTAGCAAGAAGTGTGTCATGAGGGGCTCTCAGTAGCTGGGAAGCGGCCTAGCATAGGTATTCCGTGGTTTAGAAACGATTGTCCTTTGACCGAAGTGTCCTGAGGTGAATTGCGATAGCACCAAGCCAACGCAGGAGCCCGTCTGCTTAGAAATACATGACGTCTTCAACTCCATACATGGTCGAGAGAGAAGTAACACCAGCGATGTGACGGGAAACGAGCCATCGTTCTCACGTTGTTAGCCCACTCACCTATATGACTACTCCTCTACCGCCCCTAGAGTATGACTATTCCTCTTGCGCTATTATCAGCCGCATAAGTGGTCATACAATCGCCATAACGAATCAGTATAAGCCCGAATTCCAAAGAGGCTAGGCGGCCTGCTTGGCTCTCACGGACTTCCAAAGTCAGCGTGGCTTACACCCGGCGTTTACCAGATTGGCGTCAGTAACTAACTAAGCGCCACGGCTGATCATCATATTAACCTCTGCGCCTCATGTTTTCCTCACTCGGCGATTGAATTGGCACTCTCCTGGGCGTTTTAATCACAGGTCATCCTGCTTTTATGCGCGGGACTCAACACCTCAGTGAGTAATTGCGAACTCGGCACCTGTCTACTAGGCGACTCGAGAATTGACGGTTCACTCATACAATGATAACCCCAAGCTTGATTCTTGGCCTTCTGCCACTACTGGCTGCCGCCGGAGTGGCGACGAATTCAACCCTCGCGAGCTCTGGGGCTTCCGCAGCGTCAGGAACGCGTGCCTGTAACCAAATCGCAGCAGTGTATCCCAATGATGTTTTCTGGCCGCAGTCGGAGACATTCCAATCAGAGTCCACCGGTACGAGCCCTCATGCTCACCGCAAAGCGCATTGTTCCGATAACTTACAATTCCAATACAGCTATCTACTCGGACACCTGTATCTTGTCACCGTCATGTGTTTTTGAGCCCTCTAGCGCGGCCAATCTCGGATCGGCCGTCAAGATCATCAAAGCTGCGCGCTCTCGGTTCGCTGTGAGAGCTGGGGGCCACATGCCTGTTCCAGGCGCACAGTCGGTGCAGTCGGGAGTCATGATATCGCTTAGCAAACTTAATACCAGACGCCTTAATGCCGATAAGACGATCGCTAGCATCGGGCCGGGACAGGTATGGGCCGACGTTTACACCTGGCTTGCACCAGAGGGTCTGGCCGTGAATGGCGGCCGCTATGGGACGGTTGGAGTTGGTGGTCTTCTCATTGGCGGCGGTATAAGTTATTTCAGTAGCACGAAAGGCTGGGGTTGTGATACTATCGTCAGCTATGAAGTCGTGCTGGCCGATGGCTCGGTTGTAGAGGCTAGAGCTAATGGCGAACATGCGGACCTTTTCTGGGCACTTCATGGTGGTCATAATAACTTCGGCATCGTCACTCGCTTCGACACTAAAACGTTTCCCGTCACGTCGGCATATATTGGAGGCGCCTCATGGAATGGCAAAGACAGAGCCTTCCAGACGCAATTCTTGTCGGCCTTCGAATCGTATATGGCGCCCGGAGGAGGTGTGGACGACCCTAACGTCGCGATAAGTGCCATCATAGGCCTCACGCCAAGTACCGGCCTCACACAGCTAACCAGCATCCAATTTGCCCCCGGAACGGATGCGAGTCCCCGAGCGTTCGAAAACTTCACTGCTCTCCATGCGCCCGTCATACAAGCACTCCCGGACGCTGTCTTGCCGTCATGGACTGCACTCCCTATCTTGCTGGAGCAGCTCGGCGAGCGCGGGAGTCGTCAAATATACTCATCCGTCAGCTTCTTCCCCGATCCTCGCGCCATCAGAATCGCCAATGAGACGGTTGTTGAGCTAGCCGTCCCAGTGCTGTCAGGGATTCCCAACAGCACCATTGCCCTGACGTACCAGCCTGTATCAAAAGACTGGCTGGCGGCGTCCAAGGCTAGTGGGCACAACGTATTAGACCTCAACCCCGAGCTAGGCACATTCATAGGTTTGTCTCAGATTGAACTCTGCCAATGATGCGCTTGCTAACAATTCCCTACTACAGCTGGTCTCCTCACAGTCACGTGGAGCGAGGCCGCCGACGATGTGGCCGTTAATCTCTTGGTGAAGAGAATAGTACGCACTATTGAGTTTAGAACTCGGGCTCTCGGATTATACTACCCTTTTATATACCTGAACGATGCTGGCCCTTCCCAGAGACCGTTTCGCACGTACGGCGGAGGGAGAAGTCTGCCCAGACTGCGAGAAATTAGAGCAAAGTACGACCCTGATAGGTTTCTCGAGTATTTCCTAGGTCATGGGTTTTCACTGGAGTGAAGTGATTTAGGTGGTATCGCTGAGATCAGACATGACGAGTATTACTAGACTAGCGACAACTTCACGGGTGGGCTTACGTTTTACCTTTCGTTTCCACTTAGGTGGCGTAGCTATTATATAACTTAGGTTTCCTAGACAACTAGTATAACAGACAGTAAAATAACCAATTCATTAATTACAAACTAACGGGAAACGAAAATCGATTTCTGTAGGAGGGCCCCGATGCACCTCATTACTAGATCGTCCCGTGTCTACGTACCCCTAAGGTAACTAAAAATTCCTTATACTCACTCGATAATGAGACCACATACTTAAGCGCTATATAGATATGTTGCAGGGAGTGTTCAAAAGTCTATAGAAATTGTCACGACTTTGAGTTCTAGGTACATTAGGCGGTACGCTAGATATTGAAAATCAAACCCCAAGAACCGAATGACGCGAATGATACCAAACACCAGGCAAGCCTATCGAGCTTCAGTGACATACAACCTTAGCATACTGCACGAACTCGGGGTCTCGCTCAAGCAAGCTCATCTCCTCCTCTTTCAGTGTGATTAATATCTCGAAACCTCCCGACGCCTGCATGGGCAATATCACACAGCGCCGGCAGAACGCATCGAACTCCCTCCGCGGCGGCCGCAGGTAGTCGGCGCGGCCCTCGTTAGCGAATAACACGTTGCCGAAGCTGATGTCAAAGGCACTCAGTCCAACCCAACTAGTGAAACAGGCCTCGGCCCCCGCGAAAGTGGCGAACGGGAATCTCAGGCTGTCGCCGTAATCCGGCAGGGAACGTGCTAGTGCAAACGCCTCGTGCATTCGCTCAGAAGTCACGCTGTCAACCGAGAGGCGCACGGCGGTGGCGATCTCCGCGAGGGTCGTGTCAATGCTTGTGAGCTTCTCTATAGACATCTCTGTTGTCGTAATAAACACTAGCGTCCCCATGTAACTCGAGGGCAGACTAGGTGAGAACCGGACTCGGCCATCAAGTGTGAGATCCAGCAGACTTGTCTTGCCAGGTAAATAGTCGACACAAGACGGACCTGCTGCTGCCGACCGCGCCTTCATGATGCACCTCCAGAGTTTGGCCATGAGCGCGTCGTTTGCCGTATTGGGCGACGACTGGATCCCCGAATTAGCTTCCGCGCGTAACGCCTTGAAGCTCGTGGCCGGCACATAGAAGATCGTAGTTCGCATCTTCGGCGGGGGAGAATGCAGATCAGGTTCTTCGCTCGGCTCCGAGGGGGGAATCAATCCGACGAGCCTCCATGTCTCTGGCGGGGCGGTTTTGAGGGTTATTTCTGCCGGTTGCTCGACGTTCTCGGCCTTCCAGATCCTCTCCACGAGGCCATAGTCGGCAGACTCCGGGTGAAAATGGAGAACCGGCCCAACACCCTCGCCTTCTTGTAATGCTTTCGCATGTTTTGCCCATAGTTTCATGAGCAGCGAGCCACTGTGCCCGTCGATGAGAGGATGATATATGCCGAACGCAAGAATCAGGCCACCTTCGACGAAGTTCGCTTGCGCTAGGAATGCGCCGACGCCGTGTTCGTAGAGGTCGCGCTCATATATGCCCCGCGGAAACAGGATTTCCCCGTCCAAGGCGTCCTGCTCGAAGCCGGAATCGACAAGATCGTCGTAGTCCGGCCACACACCGGATAAGTCGTTGAACACCAGCTTGGGCGTCCATTCGACGGCTTCCTTGACCTCCAACGCCCCGGTAGCTCCCGAGTCGCCGTCCGGCTGTGCGATGAAGACCTTTCGGCGCAGAACAGGCAACTCATCGCAAGTACGTCGGAGGCTTTCTTCAAGCACGCTATGAACTGTCGAGAACGACCCGGGGTTCAGACGAAAGGAGAGAATGACGTTTGCATAAATGCGAGGCATTACGTTGTCCATAGGACCAACACGTATCTTCGGCGACTGTGCCATGATGAAAGGCTCAGGATTCACTAATACCAACTACAAAACGATCCCCACCCGTCTATCAGGGTATACGAAGCTCGAATATAGAGGTGAATATGGACTCATTAAGGACATAGGATAGGTACTTATGTGGTACTTATACCGGCATCCTATCTGACCAATAGAAATTTTTATTGGTAGCCGGAATTGTCCTAATCAGGCTAGTTCCGGTAGTTCTCAAGAACCCTCGTCGGTACTCTCTCCCTAGACCCACGTTCAATTAACCAATTCCAGTATACGTATATTACACTACATTCATAGCATCCATAGTCTCAGCCAGATACGGTCCTATTTATGGTAAACGAAGGGGCCCGGGTAACTTCAATAGTTAGGTAGAGATGTCTAGATAGTAACATCATTATTCTCAGAAGAGCGTGTATATTTTACCAACGTATATGAGTGAATCCAACAAGTGGATTAACTATGATCTATTGATCTAGTGGAACGAAACATCTAGACTAAAACCGTGCCTAATACCAACATTGCAGCGCATACAGGGGGCCGAGCCCTATTACACATCCATCGATGCCTCTTATTCCGGCGCCAAGTATCGCAGCGTCGTCCGGCTCCAGAGCTCATTGCCACACATCTGTAGCTCAAGCCCATCCAAGTACGCTCGCAGCGAAGGAGTCGGGAATAGATTTAGGATCTCCGCAACCTCCCGCTTGAACACAAGTTCCCATTCACGGCAGATGTTGTACAAGATCCGTTTAGCCGCGGGAATCCGGAGGTCGGTGTCTTTGGACATGACTAGCACTAAAAGTCAGTAATTTCTCACTCTAAACCCTCCTCGAGAGGGATCACGACTTGACTTACTGCTGACGCAGGTGCAAAGCACCCCACCTTCGTTATGGAGCGTCTCTGATGCGATGTACTCTTTCTCGTAGCTCCAGATGTCGTTGATCACGGACAGATGCTTGGAACAAGTCATGTCCGCCGGGCGTGCGACAGCGAGCTCCTCGGGGGAAACCTCGAGGGCCATGGAAAACCGCATCAGCGCGCCGAGCAGACTGAGTGAACAAAACAAGTCAGCTTGCTGAAACAAAGACTCTCGGCTTTTCACCGCTTATGCGAAACTTACGCCTTCCCCACGTCTTTCTCCCTGTACTGGAGGTATTCGTCTAGGGTCATGGGCTTCAGTCGCGTAGGGTCCGTTTGAGCCCGCATGAAAACGAAGACGGGCTCGAGGACGTCATTGGCCATCTTGAGGTCATGGGCTCGCATGCTCTCCCACAGATCGTAGAAGATGTACTCCGCTGCGACGGTACGGTCGGGTAGCACGTCCCCGCGAGCGATATCCATGAGTCTGTTGTTGTACGCTGTGCCCTCTTCCAAAGACATGTGTTCCAGAACGTCTGGTAGCTGGTTAGCTCTAGCCATCCCATACACACACACTCGCAACAAACTCACCATCAACCAAGAAGAGAATAGTCAGCAGTCGGCATGCGAAGTGAATCCTGTCGTCAAGAGCCTTGGGGAAGTAAAGGCATGTCACACGAGAAAATCCAGCGTTAACAAACTTCTCTCGAGCTTGCTTGTTAGGAAAGGGCCAGTGCTTGAGGAAATAGCCATCTACTTCCTCAATGACTTCCTTCGCATGGGGCTGTATTTGAGCCGCTTGGAGGTAGGTAGCCGGCTCCGTTTCGATCTTAGAAATCATGATTGGGTGAATTAGTGGCGATTCTAGGAGTAGGAGGGTGTCTACACAGATCGAAATTAAGTTGAGATCAGATAAAGTATTGAATCGCGGAACCAAGAACTGTTATAGAGTTGGATGTCGAGTGATGAGCGTGACTAGCATACCATAAGTTTTTTGTTTATTTATTTATACCTTGATTATTGGCCTCCGAGAATAGTCCATTTTCATTCATCGTTATCTCAATCAAATTAACCTGCCTCATACTCTGAGCTAGATCTCGCGCTGATCAGACCATTCGTCTTAATTTTGGTGATAGACTACGAGCCAGCCGACAATAGGGCCATACACTTGTCCTTTACTTTCTGTATTTGGCTATTACCGACATTATACGCCCTATTCAGAAACGTCCCGAAGGCATAGTTGATTTGCGGCAACCACCCGATTCATCGAGAGCCGAACACCGGCTCCCTCCCACAGTCCTACTCCTGTGCAACAGAAACCCTCGACTTTGCTAGGCCGGCCCTGGTGTTTCAGCTGAGGCCGGGAAGAGTCTTACCAATCCCCATGTAATTAAACAATTCCATGAAGCAATACTGAACAAATGTTGTGGCGGGGTCTTAGACAATTCCACTCCCCACGCTAGTCATGATCGCGTATGTGTGCCTTTTTCTTGCAGATCAGGGATCTGCAACACGAGCAATGCCAAGCAAGACTAACACTCTCAACGCGGTTACTCGAATAACCCCGTTTCCGCCCGGATTCCGGGATCGGGAGTATGTATAGTGCGGCGTAGTGTGGACGGGTTTAGTCAACCAACGCAACATAAGCATGCTGCATTTGGCTCGCCCCCTATTCGATGTCGCGGGGTATCATATTATAGATTGAGCGGGTAGTACTTCACTATGGAATTCGGGATATATAAGCTAGGGTATCAAGCGGGCCCTGCTGGCGGAGAGAGGGAGCACTTGATGTAAAGGCAATTACCATCGCATCAGTCACAAGTCGTCATATCTTTAGCGATTAGGCTAGGGGTAGGTCAAATAATCATGGCTGCCAGCATCTTCGACGAACACACCTTCGCGCCGTGGCTTGAGGCAGCACGACAACATTGGAAGCTTTCTGCGGGTGTTGGTCTGCTACTGGTCCCAATATTGACTTTCACGATTACAACTGTCATATCATGGATAGGTTGGGCCAATAATCGTGACGGTCGTGAGCCGCCCCTGAATCCATACTGGATTCCCTTTTTGGGAGACTGGGGGTCGTTTTTACTGGCAAGGAAATCGTTTGTTCATAGACTCTAGTAAGTTTCGACTTGAAATTGAATACAGAAGCAGTTGCAACATGCGTTGAAATTGACACTGCTTTCTAGCCGTCGGGTCGGTGATGTACCAGCTACTATCAAGCTGGGCCCCGCCAAGGCTTACCTGCTTACGAAACCTGATACATATGGACCTCTCCTCCGAGACACGAAGTCATGCACGAACAAAGCCTTCGCGGTGATCATAATGGAGCAGATGTTTGGGATGCCGGAGAGCGCTATGCGTTCGTGTGCCCCTACATAATTATTGTCTTTGAATGGGAGTGTCTGACAGGTGTCATACAGACATATATCGCAACGACAAGAGCGGCGTAGGTGCAATTCCTTTTCCCGGAAGCACAATACCCGCTCATCTCCGCGTCGTAAGTGATTATCAAAGTTATCTTCCTGTTTTACAGGCTTTCAGAGTACCTAAGCCCCCTTTTGGCCTGAAGTCATGTCTTGAGGGCCACTCATACCCTTATTCACGCGCGGATCGCAACAACTAACTCCGAGCGTCACCCATTAGTGGCACCATCACTACAGAACGGCAACACGATATCTCCAAGGCGATAGCCTACGACATTTAAGTTCCCAAGTAGTAAAGCATCTCTCAGATGAACTCGCAAAGATCGACCCCAATGACCCGGTCGACTCGGGCGAATGGGTGGACGTACCAGATTTCTTCACCTGGTGGACGCACCGTTACTTCGCAGCCACCATCACGGCGCTCTGCGGGCCCCATCTCATAGCCCTGAACCCGGGCTTCGTCGCGGACTTCTGGGACTATCTCAATTCGTGGCCGAGCATCTCCAAATTCTACCCGCGCATCTTCGCGCCGAAGGCGTACGGAGCACGCCAACGCATTCTCGACGGCATCAAGCGCTGGCACGCGTACGCGCGCCAGCACTCCGACTACCGGAACAACGGCGCCGACGCCCCTGCGTGGGACGAATACTGGGGGAGTGTCTGGTTTAAGGTGCGGCAGCGATGGGGCCAGGACACCGGCGGTATGAACGACGACGCGCTGGCAAGCGAGGACTTGTTCGTGCTCACAGCGTAAGAACCCTTCTATTTTTCTCACCAAGGCGTTCAAGCAGCACCATTAACTCGGCAGTACTAGTGCGACTGCAAATGCTCTGCCCATGGCGTTTTGGAATCTAATCGAAGTATACAATGACCCAGCGCTTCTAGCGCGTATACAGGCCGAATTGTCAAACGCAATCGTGCCCCCTGGCACCAACGAAGACAAGCTCCCATATCGCTTCGACATCAACACCATCACGTCGTCTCCCCTCCTGCAATCGGTCTACGCGGAAGTCCTCCGCATGCGCGTATCGCTATTCCACAACCGCTCTCCAACGCAAGGCGACTACTCGCTCGGGCCGTACAAATTCAAGCAAGGCGGCTTAGTCTGCGTCTCGACCAACATCGCGTCGAACCACACACACGCCTGGCGCGACCGTGTCGACGGCGGCCGGCGCCCCCTCGACGAGTTCTGGGCCGACAGATTCCTGGTCCCGAATCCGAAAGATGGCACTGTGAAGTTCTCGACCGACGGGCTTGACGGCGCTTGGATCCCGTACGGAGGCGGCGCGCTGATGTGCCCCGGCCGACACCTGGCCAAGCAGGAGATGATGAGCGGCGTGGCGATCTTCGGTGCGTACTTTGAAATGAAATTATTGAAGGGTGTCCCCCGTATGGATGATGACTTTTTCGGCCTCGGCGCCCAACCGCCGGGAGAGCCGGTGCCTGTCCGTATGCGGCGCAAGGTTGGGATCTCACTAACAGGTGCTGCCATCACTATAAAACAATCTTAGGATCCAATATGAGTTTATAATAGTGAGGGACATATGTTTTTAGTAGGTTGATGATGTCTGCCAAGAACAGTCATTATAGATCTACATATGAAAATGGTAATAAACGGTACACTATTTGCCACATCTCCAGGACAGAGAGATTTTACCATGTATGTTAGTTAGTAAAAACCACTTAGCATAGGTAGTATAAGCTCTCTACACAAAAACAAGGGTTCATTACAACCCCATACTAAGATGATCACATCATGAGACTAGCGTATGGCAACTTGACATTTATTTAATTAGATACGATGCCTACAAACCCATAAATTAAAGATCTGATCAATAGGATTCTACTACTTCAGGCCAATAGAGGATACTCCTCGTCTTACACCTATATAGCTTGACCCATAAGCACATAGACAGGAGCACGACTTGAAATGCGGGGGAATGGATCTTAAGGCAACGAAATAGGTAATATAATAAACGCCCAAGTTGAAGTGCGTAGAAACGATAGCGCTGGGTGCGTGAAAAGCTACATCTTGAGGCCCTATGACACCAGGGATTATTAAGGGTAGAATAATCGATCGGAGGTCGCGAGCGAATTTTCAATTCTGTTCTGAGTTTCTTCGTCCCCTCCCGGCAATTTCGCAGCTATGTTTTCAAGCAAGCCCCTACATATTGGCATCCGGCCACAAACAGCCAGCAGTGCTTGAGTATTGTCGACCCCTTCCGTTGTGGGAACCCATACTTTGCCACGAATGTTGAAGCCGAGTCTGTTGTTGTATAGCTGAAAGGTGGCGAAGCTAGAGGGGAGGATGCTAACATCGGCGAAATCGATAACTGTGATATCGCCAGCATCATTGATCATGAAGTTGTCAGGATATACGTCTGATTGGCAAAAGACTAGAGGTTCGAGTGAGAGGTTTTTGATGCGAGACTTTTGTTTGGTTCCTTTCAAGAACTAGTAGTTGTTCAGTAAGAAGATAAACGTATGCTGGTTGCAAGGGGCCATGTAAACATCCAAGGAAAACGTACCCCATTCAGGTGTGTTTCTAATTGATCGACATCCTCATAGTGTCTCGGTGCCCTTTCCTCATCAAAACACGTATGTCTGATATAGCCTCCATTAACAGCGGCGGGGCGAGAGCCCGGGGCGATAGTGATGCGGTGAAGCTCACTTAGGCTCAAGGCGACTTGGTCAATGATGTGTTCCTTTTGAGATTGGCTTGTAGCTTGCTCAAGACATTTCCCAACCGTAACCCCGGGGATGTACTCCATCACGATGAAGACTCTATTTCTTTTCTTGACGGCATAAAAGACCGCTGGGGCCCGCACCGGCGATCCGAGGCGCCGTAGCTCGTGGTATGCCATGTCTTGGGCCACCACCTCATTCCAGTACACCCCCAAGCCGTACTTTACCCAGAAGACGGGCGCTACCGACGGAAGGGCAAAAGATCCCCGGTGTTTTTCGTTACCACAGAGATCAATGAGCTCGTTAGCTCTGGGGAAGTGTGCGCCATTCGGGGGCGGGACGCCCACGAATTCCGCATCGAGGCTTTCATCTTGCGGCTCGGGTGCCATAATGGCGTGTTCAAGGGGGTAAAGCCCGGTAAAGTGATTGTGAAAATGGAATTGATCTGAAGGCAAGTTGCAAGTCCCGTAATGGTACGGGCAAAAGAGTTATTTGAGAGGTGGCACAACGAGGATAGACACGTATACATATATTCTCGTCCCCAAGGAAGTACGTAGGTTAGGTTTAGGTACCTGGAGGGTCAAACTCGCGACCGCTGACTCAGCCTACGAAGAGTTCGTGGCAGCCTTCGTGTGGCTGTTGTGTGGCTGTTAGTCATTCCTACAAATGGGTTATTGTTGCCGGGGAACAACAGACAATGGGAACGCTACTGCCATTCCCATTAGGGAGATGTGTAGCAAATACCTACCTAGGTAGGTAGTAATCGCGCTGTCAGGAGCCGAAGTCACTTGATACGCCGCCCAATGCAACATATGCAGTTGCGTGCCTACCTACTTGAGGGGTGGTTGGACAGCCGACTCAAGGTCGCGATTCAAAAGTTGCCTTAGTTTAGTACAATATGGGTACCCCCTAGAGGCAGTATTCATACAAGACCGGAGTCTGGCAAAGGGAAGAAACCATAATAGCGTATTAATGGATGAGGGTAGTGCTGGTTATATGCCAGTTTCGGGTCCTAGTTCCCAACACGCTCTTCTTATTCTTCTTCTTCTTCTTCTTCAAAAGCAAATCGACACAGACCAACGGCTACAATGTAGTAGCACATCACTAGGCAATCCTCACATAATGCTTCGCTTCCTTCCTTTATTACTCACCAGCTCCTGCAATCTTCCAGACAAATTTTCGAAAACTCGCTCTTGCCACCCACGTATGTAGCAAATAGAAATGACATCAGTACGGCGTACAACAAAATCCCGCTTGTAATGAGGTTCAGTACCGCCCTCGCCCTCTCTTTAATAGTTATCAGGAGATCCAGCTTATTCCAGCACACTTTAGGTGGCTTGCGTATGACCCGACAGACTTAGAAGCCGCAAGCTCTGTGAGCATTTCAAAAGGCATAATATTATAATTCCGGTGAGTCCCGCATAATATTCTAGGGGGATGCGATCTTGTCCCTATCTCTATGTCTCCCTGCTAACGGCTTTCGCTACTAAGTCCTATAATCATAATCACTGAAAATAATGGGGAGTCTGAGTCTTAGTTTCATATTCCGGGATGGTCGGCGGGATATACCCGATTGCCTTCGCCATCAAGAAGTCAGCAACGTATATGTCGAGTTCCTACAAACTGCCTCTGAGGGTACCCCAGTTGAAGAAGCAAATATGGCCGCGAATCACTGCGTTATCAAAGCCGACTTCTTCCCCGGCCGTTGTAGTTTCGGTGGCGTGCGTCTTAACATGAGTGTTGTATACCGGAACGGGGAACCGGTCGATTCACCACAAGACGGCCCTACATGCGTGCTCGGCGAATTTATTGTGAAGGCCGTTACACTTATAGGCGTATCCAGAAGAACGGCTCGAACTTGTCAGATCGACTTCATGCAGGGCCTCACCCTTGACGATTTGCTCTCTCAGATAGAGACTAAAGGCTTGCACCATTTCTGTTTCGTGGAGATAGACGAGAAGTACTTCGGCTGCCGCGACTTCATGTAAGTGTTCAGATGCCATTGGGCTGGTTTTCTTCCCCGGCCTAAAGCCCAGAACCCAGTCATATATACCAAGGTATATACAGATACAAGCCTTTTCACTGACACATCGGCGGTATATCCTTAGAGCCCAATTTCTATATCTCCTCTTCAACTCACAATACACAACGGGAAGAATAGTTTCGACATTCCCGATGCATCCAGCACTGCCAGTTACGAATATATTTGCCAGCCTTGGATACCGATATATGGTTGAGCCCCTCGGAACGCCGTGCGCATCTCCCATCGATAGGGGAAGTTTTAGGTACCACCAGCGCGTTGAAGATCACATTCCATACCAGCAATAACTATCCAAACTTCAAAGCGGTTACTTGGGGGATAATGAGGGGATAACATAAGATTGAGTCATAAGCTATTCCAATTTTTGGGATCAATCCTCTTGCAGCCATACGGCTAAATAGAGCATGTGAGATAGGTGTAGCTTGGGGCAGTATGCAAATTCCCCCAGATTAGCGATAAATAATTACTGTCTCCAATTCGATGCCCCAGCGTCGTTAATAGACTCTAAACAGACGGACTGTTGCGGATGGGCAAATTTGTTGCATTTGTAAGGGCCTTCGGTATAAGAGCGTAATGAGCGCCCTTGCGCAGAGGGCCTACCTTAACTCATATTATCCAGGGCTCCCTGCCTGCGATATACATAGCCTCTTCTTTGTTATAGAAGGTGTGATAGTTTAGGCGTTGACTATAGAATTCCGAGTCTATTCTGGCATGGCAAAACCGAAGGTTTTCAAGGCACATAAGGGGCCGCGTGTGCAGAATAGAATTTGAGGTGGGCGGTAAACATCAAACCATCCCAAAAGCAATCGGGGCGCAGCAAGTATAGCCGGCTGTCGGGGCTGGGGGAAACGTAAAGATAACTTAGTGATTCTTAGTATTACCCGAGGGATGTGTACGAGTCCTCTCCTGATGCACCCAGACATAATCCTATTTAAAAGGTAATAATATGATACCGATATTAACTACAGACCATTTTCCGGATTCGTCAATCAAGAATAAGGTGTCATGGATGGATTCGCACATCCCTCTTTTAGATCCTGAAATCCGCCCACCATGGCAGGTAGCTGTATGTTGTGGCGGAGTGGGTGTGCAAGAGAGGGGTATTATGCGTTTCAAGTCACATCGTCTACGACTCTGCTGACGTGGGGGCCGTCAACCTCTCATACAAATATACTATCTGGCACCTCGAGAATGTTAGACGTCTTGGATGAGATCGATCGGGGCGTCAAGTAGGATCCTGAATCGAGCATATTCATCAATACGCCCCAAGGGCAATAGCATCGAAGACATGGTCCTATCTTACGATATCGCGCCTTTCCGTTTTGAAAGCCGCGACATTTCACTGTCGGACTGGATATCCCTGCTCACATTAACTCTGGCCCCGTTGCTCGCGCATGTGGTCGCCGGCACCCCCCGCCCGATCATATTGTCCAGGACCGAGCCCAAATGGCACGACATGATCTGCCACTATAACCCCACATCTATCATATGGCGTTATGCCGCCATAACAGATAGGCGTATTAGGGCACGTGTATGGGATGAGGGCAGCCTGGCCACTACCAACGCCTTGTTTTGGACGAGCCACGGGTGGGACGGAACCGAGGAGATGGCGGCGAGCGCGCTACGTTCTTGTACCCGTTTGCCCCGACGTACCAGATTGAAGCTGCTGTCCTGGGAGACTGCCAAGACCGTCATCATCACATTGCAGGGTATCCAAGTTACCACCATTGGCCTCAGTAACCTGAGTGGCCCTAACGACCTCACCATTGGCTTTGCTATCGACTCGGTATTCATACCTCTCGCAGCTCTTGGGCTGTCGCGGCTCCTGGCGGCCTTTTGGCTCACGGATGATTACGATTTTACCCGAGTTGAGGACGCAGCGACGACAAAGGAATTCTCTGGGCTGTCTAGAATGTCGATGGATAGTTTACTAGAACCTCGAGAAGTTGGTGAAGTCGGTACCAATTCTTTTAACCCGACACATCTTTGGAGCAGCCGATTGTTTAGGTTGTTTTATCTTTTGCTTTTACTCGGCTCGGTTCCCGTCTTTGCCCTCTACGTTTCGCCTGGGCGCCAGACTATTACATCCTTGATATATATAATATTTTATCTTATCCTGCTATCGAGCTCCCTCGTCCTACTGTCGTTTTATTTCATTCATGGACCAACCACCACAACGATCATCCCTTGCATTTCATCGGCTTGGTACAAGGTTTATTCACTTGCCATATTTACCATGATGCTGACGGTTCTCATTGTTTCCGGTATCGAAACCAGGAAGACTCCCTGTGGTAAATATACGGCTTGGCCTAGTCCCTACGGCGATACGTTACTTTGTGAGACCAAGGACTCGTCGCTCGTCTACGTCGGCGATGTCTCTCAAAATCTCGTCTTTGGCCTCGCCTCACGGTATCCGAACCATACTATCGGAACCATAACAGAC
Organism: Xylariales sp. No.14919; assembly: GCA_002003505.1. Taxonomy (NCBI): domain Eukaryota; kingdom Fungi; phylum Ascomycota; class Sordariomycetes; order Xylariales; species Xylariales sp. No.14919. The sequence continues at coordinate 682,123 of BDMC01000014.1, forward strand.
CACGGCGTGTTCTGGGTCAGAAACTTCACGGGCTCATGCATGGGGAAATGGACGGATGGCATTCAAAGACACGCGTCTGCAGTCACCAATATCTGGAAGCAAGACTAGCGATAATAGCAGTGCAGCTCTCGACAAATTGAGACAGTATGGCAGAATATATAGAATTCATACGAGCTTCTACAATATCCTGAGCCAAGTAATCAACCACCTGAGACCGCGGCTATCATTATAGCTCTTGAACGGGCCTTGTCATTGCCCCCTGTTACGGTCCCATATATAAGTGCCTGCAAATGGTCACGTCCCAACTTGACAACGTTCTACTTTTGGTAGTGTTGTGGCATAGTGTTGCAGTCCTGTCCCGTGACACCCCCCTCAGGATTGCCACGTATAAGCAAGTCAATTAATCTACGGCTATTCCAGTGACGTCCAGTCGTTTATTCTTATATTATATTAAAGTATATTAATTGAAATAGTTCATTGTTAACACTCTTTACCACAAGTCGGCTTTAGCCACCAAGGTACCGACGCTGCAAGATCTAGCAGGAATTATATATCTTTCCGCTGCTAGGCTGCGTGTTTTTGTCGCTTACTTGGTATAAGAATCATCAGGTAGGACGTAGAAGTCCTTCTCGTCATAACACACGCAGCTTATAGGAGAACATATACCAAAGCCGCCCATAGACTCATAATAGCCAAAAATACAGTATACAGCAATCTTCCCCATCACAGAAATTCCAGCGTGATAGGTAAATTACAGATCTACAATCAGACAAACTCAGATCAAACCGGACTAAATGGTCACTATGCCTCTACCGCAAGATTATCCATGTGATAGATACTGAAACGCACGAAATCACTGTCAACGAGACCCTATTTAGCCCGTCATAAAACTTGCTAGCTCGAGCGTTATCGACGATGATCGATTTTCCCTGAGGCTTAGATCTTCGATTCCGGTTTAATGCCCCTACAACCCACTATACCCATTATAAACATGTACACACTCGCTCAAACGAAGCGGGTACGATTCCATACACGCTACTGGTTTACCCAATACATCAGAAGCTGCTCTCGGGGACTGAATTAGACCGAAAAATCTGTATTGAGGCATACCGAACCAACGGGCCCCGCGTAAGCAGACCGCATCTACCTACTCAGGAACATGCGCGTCCAGAGTCTAACCTAGCAGCAATGTTTAATACAGTAGAATACGTCACTACACCCCGAGATTGTCTACCAGTAGAGAGTGGCGATCAATTGCCAATTAAGGTTCTTGTTGGCCTTGAGTAGTAGGTATAAGTGCGGATATACGGCTTGGTTATACGCAACGAACGACGTTCTAACTGCAAATATCTATTTTGAGTTATATATCGGGCCATAGGTAGTCTAATAATTATTAAGTACCGAGCCAGTATTAGGTGCACATATTACAACTAACACCCGGAGAGCCAGCAGACGCGTAGTTAAGCACTTCCACATTATCTATATAAGAGCTAGGTGTAAGCCAAACTCCGTCCTAGAGTCGTATTCTCAGCCAATCTACTCCTCTATAATTACTCCATACAACCAAAAACCGGTATTACCGCAGCATATATGCCGCAGGGTGGTATGTACCTGCACGTCGGGATATTTGCTAGGACCTATCGGCAACGTAGATCCTGAGCGGGATCGCGTGATCTACAACTTGCATACCCTCGGTGGGTTACCCTATAGGCTAGATGAACGAACATCAACAGCCCCGACAACAACTAGATAGCACAGTATTACCTAGCAAACCCCATATCCTGATGCCAGCATATCCCACACTGCTAGTCTAGGTACTTAACATATATTATAGCTTGTGACACCACTGTCAGCATCGAAGTCGAGTACCCAGGTCCTCAACGTCCTCAGTGTAAGCACGTTATATAACGCTACTAAGACGCCGCAACTTTCATAATCCCATCTAGGCCCAACTCAGGTAGGCTCGGCAAATTAGGTAGATCCCTGCTGTGGTATTGGGAGCCCGCGGTCACGGTGAGTAAGCCCGGACTTTACTAGTTCCGTCGAGCGACGACCGCATATGCGGTGGTGTACGGACGCAGGAAGCCATTGGCCAGGGGCGCCTCGCGGCACACCCGGATCGCCGCCGAAGGGGGGCCACACCAGCTCGGAAACTACCAATTCCTGTGGTTGGTGCCCTTGACGATATGCAGGACGGTACATGGCATTATACGCAGGAGCTAGGCGGGCTAGTGGCTAGCTGCCGGCATATCACGACAAGAATAGGAGACTAGCAGTTTAGTTTTCTCTGCAAATCACTCTGTATTTGTATTTATTTATTTGTTTATTTTAGTATTCTTTTCACCGCCCCGCATCAGACCGTGTACTGCAGGGTGGCGGTGGCGCTACGAAGCCAGCAGCGGGATCCCGGGGAGGCGGATCGAGCTTCTCCAACAGCACCAGGATCCGCGCCTGGGTGGCGTCCGCCTTCCTGCGGACGCCGTCGCCGCCGACGGACTGCAGCTGGTCCTTGAAGCGCGCCATCAGCGCGTCGAGGCCCCGCAGCTGCATCACCAGCATGGTGCGCACGAGCGCGCTCCACTCGTGCGGCGAGTCGATCTCGAAGTTCCCGACTGACACCAGCCACGCACCGTCCCGGTGCCCCATGGTGCTGTGGTTGCTGCTGCTGCTGCCCCCTTCCAGCGTCTGCAGGTACGCCGTGACGACGTTGTCGCAGATGGCGATCAGCCGGTCCGTCAGGAACGCGAGGATCGTCATGTGCTCGGGCTTCGCCTGGCAGAGCGGGCACGTCAGCAGCGCCTCGCTGTAGCGGAGCGCCTCCTTGTGCCGGGAGAGCCAGGGCCCCAGCTCCTTGACGTTGGTATCGAGCGCTTCGGAGTCTATCTCTTCCAATAAGAAAACTACCCGCTGGAAACACTGGCAAGGCTCGGGGGTTTGTGATTGTAACCAATGGCAGTCGTCTAGGCCATTAGCAACCGTTTGTGGCGGTAGGGGTAGCGGGGTTGTTTGTATATCTGCTATGATGGACTCTGAGAGCGGATTTCCCGTCGTGGGTGTTAGCGGAGTTTCGTCGTAGCCGTGGATCCCTGGCTCCCACCCTCCAAAGGACGGTATTGACAACGGCAGTGCCGCCCCCTCCCAGGGCATTTTGGTATGAGCTAGGTGGCTGTCCTGTGTTGGCTCGGGCCATGATAATAAGAATGTGTCACCACTCTGGTATGTTTCGAGGCCCGTCATTTGTACTGTGGACATGTCTTGCATTTGCAAGTAATCTCGCGATTCAAATGGCATCATGTCAATTTCCAATGACGCCGCATCGTCCAAGTTGGTTCCAGGCCGAACTTGGGCCCAATGTAACTCAGAACTTGGTGCACTTGGAACGGAGGTAAAAGGCTCCGGGCGAGGGGACACCGGCTTGGCCTCGGTAGTAGGCGTCGGCGCGGAGGAGACCAACGAAGGAGTGGTTGATATGGATGACCGGCGAGTATCATCGCTAGCTTTAGATATAGACTCCTTGTTCTTGCGAGAGCGCGCCGACCCTCTGGTGGTATTCTGGGCATAGACGCAGTCTTGAGAGAGTGTCTGGCAGCGGAAACAGCCAGTCTTTTCTCCTGAGCACCGTAGCTATAATAAAATGTCAGCATGAAGTATGCCCTATTAACAGAAAGTCCAATATAGGCCGAAAGTTTTGGTAACCGACCTTTTTAACACGGCAGCTATTGCAGGCCTGCTGGACAATTGGTCTGGCTGTTTCGGGATCAAAAGCCTGCCGCTGATGTGTTTCGTTCTGGTCCTTCGCGTTCAAGCGCCACGTCTGTAACATGTCTGTCACCTAGAAGCCCCCGGGGATGTCCTTGGATCGATCTTGGTTTGGTATCTTGATTTGGTATCCTTGTAGTGTCGCGGCCGATTAGAGGATAAGTGATTTGGAATAGACAAGGGATATTTACGATTAGAAACAGAGAAGACCATCAAGGACATTTAAACCAGTATACCAAGCGATATCAAAATGATCCCCGTGGGTTGTCAGGATGTTGACGTCTGCGAATCATCTCGGGGACCCAATTTACCTGCAGCTGCCAAAGCATGCACGTTAATCTGATATCGCTGAGCGAATAGCAGTTTAGCCATTTCCTAGTTGGGATGATCTTTTACAAGGTAGGTGTACCGTCTACCAGAAGAGTGAGGATATTACCTAACCTGGGCACTTGGTTTCCTCAACTTCATGTCGTGTAACGGACCGATAAAGAGCAATAGCGGATGGCGTTCCGTCGTGACCAATTCTGTGGTAATAGTGTACGCTATGTTAGTTCTGCGCAGATCATTGCGGGGATCGCAGAGCGCTCTTATGATAACAATACATAGTACGTATTAGTATCAAGGTTGCGAGTTGCGTAGGACCTTGGGCGGATACCCCTGATCTACACTTGCTGCTCGCCGTGACCCATTTTCAGCGGGTCGGGCCGCCGGCATGGTGTGTAGCCGTGCCTAGACTGCCTATTGGATGTGTTCATCATCGTATATGACATTGAGCTCAGGGGCACAATACAGGTTTGGTAATAGTTTTGCCCCAACCATATAGATACAGTTAGCCTCCCCCTACCTCGATTCTGAATTAGGTAGTCACGTACCTTGTTGGTTGGATGTTGATGGTAACCTGTTGGAGTGTTTTGTGCTAGCCGCTTATATGTACATGGCGGCACCTTATCAGCCAGCCACAGTCCTTCACTATCGCCGTTTTGCGTTTTCTCTTGGCTCGTAAAGGCTTAGCACCAGTGTTCCGTGCTGTCGGGATGCACTATTTGCGCTCTCGACCACTCAACTCGGGGGGAGCTCGCTGCCGACCCTGGCATCCACGATTCCGCAAACCGGGTTAGCGGCTCTAGGACAATGCTGTAAAGGTTATAGGGCCTATACGTTCTGGGCAGTCCAATCTCTCTAACCTTACCCGAAAGGATAGGGCACAGTAGTGTCTCGGTAGTTGGCGCATGCTAAGGACGTCGGGTAGGCAGTGTGAACAGCGGCCGGTCACAACTTCGGTAGTATACTTCATGGGATCATTCCGCGGAAACCCCCCATGGTGTGTCAGTAGTGCGTATATAGTACACTCACTACTTAGTATAAGCACTAACTTACCTCGCTGAAAGCAACTATTAAGTTTGTACATGAGCTAGGTTAGGTAACCAGTGTAGTTGGTTCAGGCCTCCGTTTTCCTTCACTCGTGGTTTATGTTTCGCAGATTAATATCAGTGGCCATGTGTTTGTTTAATTACATGCAGCTAGGTCCTAACCAATGGGACGCCAGCGTTAGTCAGTCCATTCTGTTTGCAAATTTGGTGGTTTATTATATCCCGATATAAGATGACTAAACCTACCTAGTCACACCAAAAACGTGATTAGTTGATGATGGATTGATTAGGGCTGCCATGCTATTTACAATCCAATTACACATTAGCATATTGGTCCTCATACAAGCCCAGTCTAGATGGGTCTTTCTTCTCGCTTAGGTTGTACCTACGTGCAGACGCGGATGCGGATCCCACCCAAGCGCTGCCCCTCATACAGACGCCCGGGGTGTCGTGGGCCCGGGAGTCGGTATCATAACTGATCACCCAAATCACATGGTTGTAGACTCCGGTGCCTTGGTTCCTCCGTGTCAACTGCCGTTAAATGCTATGCAACCCTGTATGAGGTAATGTCGGAGGGTTGCCAAGTGTTGATGTAACTAGCATGGTTGACATCAATGCTGATTGGATCTAAGTCATACATTTATTTAGCCACCATAATCCCATATGTCACGATATCCAACTCTATAGACACACAGTAACGTCGCTACACACGCAAGCTTGCCCTTCCTCCAATCCATTTATTATTCTATTCAACACCTAGCTTACCCATCAGGGGCACGTAGCCTCCAATTTGCCAATTTACGCGCCCTCCCCCTTCCAAGTCTCCAGTACCATAAAAGACGATAGTACGGCAATCACAAGCGCAGTCCGATACATAGTAGTTAATAGCTTCGCTCACAATACGAGGCTCATATAATGTGATCAAGTTGCCACACCTAACCTAATACCCCAGCGGCCCGCGGAGGGAGAGGGTTGCCCCGAGCTTACACTTCGATATAGTTGCTTGATTCCACAGCCGGCAGGCTAGGCAAGGTATCCGAGCGCAGAGCTAAATAAGCTCCCAGTGCTAGCTCCATCCAAGCGCGGGGACTTTCGACAAAGCAAGATACCTGCTATCGTAGACCAGGGCAAGAGCCTTAAACCGAAGCGGCCCAATCCCCTCAGCCGACGGCCCCGACTATCAGCTAGCTAGCTGGAAATCTCAACCATTGCGCCACATCACCGACACACTGTCTACACTACCTCTAACACATACACAGGAGTTTCCCAGGCCTTCCTAGATAAAGCGCCCGCGTATTAACAAAGGCCAGTAACTCTCGTAAGCCAGACGGCGAGGACGCGCAAACAAACCACGAGATCCGGCTCGCCTATCTTGATCGGTTAGATGCCTAACCTAGTCCGATTCGCATTCATTATAGAAGATAGATAGCAGTGCTTTAGGCGGCGACCCTTTAGGCAACGATGAGCGTTGAAGCAGGCTTCGGATTTCCGCTTCGGGCGTGGGAGAGCCAGTTCATACCCTCCCTCACTCGGATTTTGCGTAGCCGCGCGCGCGTGTGCGATATTGCTGTCGCCATGTCGCACGCGCCGGCGATCACAGCAGACACCTAGGACTATGGGAACTGATTATCTGGACGCCGATGCCGGAGGTGATAAAACAATCCGGCCGTAGCAAACTATACTCCATGGCACGTACTTGGGACAGATGTGAGGAGCGAGATGAGTGCCATTGAATGAGCTATCTCTTCTACTCCTACATGTCTACATAGAGACCTGTACCCTTTGTTCTACCAAATGGTTGCCTAATATGCATGGACTCTGCCAGAACAAATAAGTCACGTAGAGATGCTTCTTGGATGTAGACTTCGTAGTTCTGGCCCGAGGGCGGGTACTAATTAGTGTGCTGGTGACGAACCAAGGGATAGTCATTACGTATACCCATTCTCTGTCACGGAACACAACCGCGGGACGATACTACGATACTACTGGTAAGTAGAAGATTATCAAGTCGGGCACCTGACGGTCCGCAGTTGCTTATGAGCTCACTATTGAAACTGTGAGATGCTCCGGTCGTACGTATCTTTAAGCGTCGAGGGAAATAAGAGGATTGACGTTAAACCCAAAGCTCTAATTACTACCGGTCTATTGCCTACGCATCTACAGGGGACCAAGTAGTATTTCCCCGAACAGCGTCTCCAACCCATGTGCAACGTCAGAATCTATATTCATCAGGGCGCAAATCCAACCATCCGGTCGCACCACCACAACACCGCCCCGACACGGATCAACGCCATATCTTTGGTAGCCCGTCCTATCCTCCGTGTCGAAATACGCCCGTCCAAGAGATCCATATACCGAGGGTACTTTCGTTGGCAAGATCGTCAAGTAGGCAACAGAGCCACCTATGCCGAGCTTAGCATAAGACGATCAAGAAAGATGGGTTGATTGATTGATTGGCACTCACTTCTAATGTGCTCTTCGAGCAGCCTTGATTCCTCCACTCCACGGAACACGGTCCCTGGGAACCCTTCCGAGCTCTCCGCGACGAAGAAAACCACGTAGAAAGAACCGACGTTGGGCGTTTCTCGATATAAACGCGTGCGCTCGAAAGTCCCGGGCCGCAGCAGAGGGATATCGGGTGCCCTCATTCCAGGCCTGAGGGGCCCGGACGAGCTACTAGCAGAAATGAGCGGGTTATCTACCCGGGGCTCATAAGAGATGCCTAACCCGCTACTAAAAGCCCCAGCCTCATCCATTACCCTGCCGAGGACCTCGTTGACGTCGGCGGCGGGATCCCCTTGCCAGTTCTCCGGCAAGCGGTTCGTCATGAGACGGCTTATGTCCGCATCATACTGTATGAGCTTCTGGACGTTCGGCCGCCTCTCCATCTCGTACGTGCGCAATAACGCAGGGGCCGCCAAGCCCCTCAGAACCAGCGAGAGCTTCCACCCGAGGTTCACCGCGTCGTGGATCCCAGTGTTCAGCCCCTGTGCCGCGCCCGACGAATGGGTGTGGCAGGCGTCGCCGACGAGAAACACGCGGTCGTCGACGGAGAAGCGCTTCGCGACCCGCTGCCCCACGGTGTATATAGTCCACCAGTCGACCTGCTCGAACTCGAGGGTAAACGGCTTGACCGCGGCAGCGGCTTCGGCGATGGCGGCTTGCTCGTCGAACTCCGCATACGCGCTCGCTCGATCGTCGGTGAAGGCGTAGCCGATGCGCGTCGCGCCGCGGTCTAAACCCACCCACAGCACGTTGCCGTGGGTAGGAGATTCGATAGAGCAGTAGGTGCGGGGCTTAGGCAAGTTGGTCTTGACGTGGCCGTCTATCCTCACCCACCTATCCTCGCTCGTGGCGCCTTCGAACGGAATCGCCAGCAACCGCCGGACCGAGGAGTGCCCTCCGTCAGCCCCGACAAGATACCTGCACCGCGTGACCTTTAGAGCTCCGCTCTCAGCATCCCGCGCCGTCGCGACAACAGGGTGTCGGCTCGACGACGCATCACCGACATCCACCCCGACGAGCTCGACAGCGGCTTCGACCTCGACCCCGTGCCGCCTCAGGGCAGCGCGGAAGATCTCCTCCTGGTACTTCTGGCGCAGCACGAGGGCGAAGCCGAAGGCGGAGTCCTTCATGGCGTGCAGGAAGCTCCAGCCCCTGCCGTGGACCTCCTCGCCGCGCGCGTCGTACGCGGCGGTCTCGCGGCACGCGAAGGCCTCCTGCAGCAGCGCGTCGGCCAGGCCCAGCTGGTCCAGCATCTCGCTGGTGCGCGGGAACAGCGTGATGGCGCGGCCGTAGGCGTCCTGGACGGACTTGGCGTGCCTCTCGATGATCCGCACGGAGACGCCGCCGAACCGCGCCAGCTGGTACGCTGTGATCAGGCCGACCGGGCCCGCGCCGACGACGAGGACGTCTACGAGGCTTTCGTGCGCGGCCATGGATTAGTCCCGTAGGCACTTTGCGCACGTTAGCAGATGGGCGAGGTGAGGAGCCATCTTGGTGATTTGTATGCGTTGCGGCGAATTTCCGTGGCCTGCGGGTGCGGGTTCATTGCCCGATTGGAGCGTGTCCCACCTGTGGTAACACATTACGAAACATATTCCGATGCCAGATAAAGGCAATATACCTAGCTCAGGTACATGGGTATCTGTGGCAGACGCGGCTGGATAGGGAGGCATACCAATAGACTTCGTTTGCTTGGTGGGTTGAACAATGTTGCCGTCATTATTTCATGATTTATAACGTATTAAAAGGCCTACAGGAGTTTATTTCCATGAAAAGGAGACTAGAGAAATACCTAACCACGGCCCGCCGAGTAGAATGACATCTAGAGCAGGAGAGAAGATGAGCACCAATACACGGCGGTGAATAAAACCCAAGCAGTTTCGGAACAGCATGGTGCCCTACCCTGCCTCTACGCTGGTAACTTGTAAACACTGCATAGCAGGTATCAAACCTGATAGAGAAAGAACCAAGACATATCCCGTAGATCGAATGCATCTAGTTAAACAGCCTCCAAACTCCACTCCCTTTTTTTCGTGTTAATCCCGTCTCGTCCGCCCTCATCCACGCTAGTCCCCTGTAGATGAGGAGAAACCAAGCTACGGGCGTGTCCGAACTCGAGGCCTCAGAGGCCTCACTGTAGAAGCAGCACTGCCCCGCACACGTCATCTAGTGCTTTTCAGCTCCCTACTGCCACCTAGCTAGACACCTAGGCTAACCTAGGGTAGTGCTGAGCTTGTTTTGACAGTGAGGTGAGGTGGCCTCCGACGTCAAATGTAGGTACTCAAACCCCCAGAACCTGTCTCACGCCAAACACAAATAAAACGTACGATCGATCTTCACCTTCTTGCCATCTTGACCCATCGTTTCTACCTAAAGTCAAGTATTCATTTATCAATCTACCTCTCAGTCGAACGTACCCGATTCACTACCGACCTTCCACCTAAGACCATCCCCATCCCATCTCTTACCTCTTACACCATGGATAAGCTACAAGGTACGTCTTACGAGACCCCTGAAATTACCTACCCCGCTATCCGCGTTACCCCGCCCTAGCTGCGAGATGCGAGATGCAAGTCGGATGATGCTATCAAGTATACCACGCCACAGCATACCTTAGATACTGGGGACAGGATATAGAAGAGGCACGCAGAATATAGTATAGCGTTCAATGAGAAACTAACGGATAATACGACGGCAGGATTCATCAGCGCGACCGCTGGCAACGGTAAGGACAAACATCAGCCACGTGCGACAAGAAACTCACGATTAAAATGAAATTCAACAACGCCACGACGAGGTACTGACACCCCCGCGATCTAGCCACCCACGGCGGCGCGTACCCGGCGGGCGGCCCCCGCGCGGACGACGACGACTGGGAGGGCGCCGCGAGCCACGCGAGCCAGCACGCCGGCGACTCCGGGAGCGCCGACCTGTTCTCTAACCTGCTGGGGGCGCTGGGGCAGAAGAAGCAGCGCCTAGCCGAAGAGGACGTCGACGAGGACGGTGAGTGCATTTTCCCCTTCCCTTCCCTTCCCTTCCCTTCTCTTTCCTTCCGGTGGCGTAATCATACGTGCGTACATTCTTCCCATTCCAAGTATCATCGGCGCATGCAGCGCCGGAAATGCGAAATGGGGAATGGGAAATAACGAGGGGTGAGAACATTCATCGCATCAGGATCCGCTGACCAGAGGCGGCGGGGCGGACAGAGGCCGTGCGAACCCACAAGAAGTACTACCAGGACGACGAGGACCACGACGCCGACGACCAGTCCATCGGCTCCGCGTCCGCCGTGCAGGCGCTGAAGCTGTTCACGAGCGGCGAGAGCGGGAACACTGCTGTACGCTACTCGCCCGCCCATACCTACCACTTAGGATATTAACTCGGACGCAGAAATCCAGCAGCCAGAGCGCCTTCGTCGCGCTCGCCATGGCGGAAGCCAGCAAGGTAAGAGAAGAAGAAACCAGCTCGAATCCCAGACTTCTGGTATCGGCGTGCTGATTTAGCTTGGCGTTTGTGCAGCTGTTCGACAAGAAGGCGTCGCAGGGCAAGGTCTCGGGCGGCAGCAGCAAGGAGTCGGCCGTGATGCAGGCCGGCGAGATGGCGCTCAAGATGTACATGAAGAGCCAGGGCGGCGGCCAGTCGTCCTCGGCTAGTTCCGGTGTGCTGGGGCTGGCTTCCAAGTTCCTCTAGGTCGGAGGCTTTGGACGTATATGTGTGTGTGTGTGTGTATGGTTCCATACCTAGCTAGCTGGCCGTTGCCGAGTGACTGAGTCACGGATGCACCCGGTATTGAAAGGCTTCCACATACACTTATATAACACGGCACGAACAATGCGCGCGCAGGCGACCTAGGCAGTGAAACCATTCATTCATTCATTCCGTTCATGTGATCGTGAAATTCGAACGGGGTGGGAGAAGCCTCGGTGCAACTCCACGCTTGGCAATCTCTCCGCCCATAACTCGGTTCCAAGAAAGAATAATCAATTAATCAACCCATGCGCGGACGCGTGCGCGATGAGAAAATCGTAATTGGGGAAAGCCAACCCCCCAGAACCCCCCCCTTCCCAAAACATCATTTCCGCTTACACTCACCACAGATCGATCAATCAATCAGGGGATCTAATCAGGTCGATCTGTGGTGCTCACCCCCCCAGCAGGCGACCTAACCTAAAGCGAAGCGAGAGGGAAGATCTCCGGGGTATGACGGACCTCGGCACGACTCCACAGCCCCGTCTTGGCTCAAGCTTCGTACCATGTAATGCATCGTGAAGTGTTGTTGCTGTTGTTATTATATAGGTAGTGCTTAAAAGATGTCAGCTACGGCTTTCCGAGCTCAAGAACAAGAACCTGAACTCTTCCTCCTCTCAAGCCAAAACCATCAAGTCGACTCCAAACGTGTGAACAGCACGGCGAGCCGTCTAGATAGATAGACAGGACTTGATCTCACCACTTCACTCAACCAAGCAATCCTACATATCTAGGTCACCTAGGTACACTACACAGACCCGTTTCTTTCTTAAACTTTCCCCCCCCCATCGCACCCCCCAAGATGCCGCCACCACCGCCAGAGTCCTACGCCACATACGCGGCGCTCCCGGAGATCAGCTTCCAGCACGTGCCCGCGACCGCAGCCGCCGCGACGCCGGTGATCGTCCTCCGCCTGGACCGGCCGCAGGCCAACAACGCGTTCACGGACACCATGGTGTCCTCGCTCGTGGCGGCCTTCGACCTGCTCTCCGCCGATGCGCGGGTGAAGGCGATCGTGTTCACGGGCGCGGACCCGCGCAACCGCGTCTTCTGCCCGGGCATGGACCTCGACGCCGCCTCCGCCTCCGCCTCCTCGTCGTCCTCCAAACCCGGCAGCGCGGGCCTCCGCCTCGGCAACGCCGCCGGCTCCGCGGAGGACCTGGCCGCGGCGCGCGACGCGCACCGCGACGGCGGCGCCCAGGTGAGCCTGGCCATCTACCGGTGCGCGAAGCCCGTGGTGGCCGCGCTCAACGGGCACGCGGTGGGCGTGGGCGTCACGATGACGCTGCCGGCGAACCTGCGGGTCGCGAGCAGCGCGGCGAAGGTCGGCTTCGTGTTCGCGCGCCGCGGCATCAGCCTCGAGGCGTGCTCGACGTACTTCCTGCCGCGGATCCTGGGGTCCGGCCGCGCGCTGACGCTGCTGACGACGGGCGCCACCTACGCGACCTCGGACCCCGCCGTCCGCGACCTCTTCGCCGAGGTCGTGGCCCCGGACCGCGTCGTCCCGCGCGCCGTCGAGCTCGCGCAGGACATCGCCGACAAGACCAGCGGCGTCGCCGTCCGCACCATGAGGGACATGCTGTACCGCGGCGCCCCCGCGACGCCCGAGGAGGCCCTGCTGCTCGAGTCCCGCGTCTTCTTCGACCTCTTCCGCGGCCGCGACAGCGTCGAGGGCATCCGCAGTTTCCTCGAGAAGAGGGAGCCCAAGTTCGACGCCGCGTGGGAGCGGGATCGCCCGACCTCGTGGCCCTGGTGGGAGGAGAGGGAGAAGGACAAGGACGCCTTGAAGGCTAAGATTTGATAGGCCGTCGAGTTGTCGCATGATGTAATGATGTATGTAGCTATGTGTACGACGCAAATACTAAGTAGGAAGCACACCAGAGACACTGGCAAGTAAATTGCCTTGTCGGTCATGTTTTTGCATTACTATTCGATAATAGCATATGTCTAAAATAAGCTTTGGACTCCCCAGATCTCGTAACCACAAATTGTTGCCGGTGAGATATCCAGACCTTCGCCGTAAATGCAGCCAAATCAAGCCAAAGCGAGATAAGAAGATCGTAGCCCAGTGTCTCAAGAATTAAATAAAGAAGTGAAAGTTGTCATAATCCAAAAAGGGGCAAGAGAACGTCAATCCTGTCACGATTTTAAGCCCAACACCGTACTCGCCAACGCATAGGGATACTTCCTAGTAAACCGTGCAATGCTGATCTCAGGGAACGCCTTCAAAAGCTGAGATCTAATATCTTACTTCGTAAAACGGCAGGGATGCAGAAGAAGTGTGAATGGTCCATGTTCATGTATCGCCGCCACCCGGTAGAGATAGGGGGGGCGCCGCGGTGTTAGCGGAACCGTTAGCGTTTCTTTGTTTCTTCTCCTTCTTAGCCCACCTCAATCCACATGCATTCTGTAGCACTCGAGGTCAATAACTGTAATTTCGAACGTGGTTTGTGAGGGTCTCGGAGCAGTGGGAGACTTTCAAGACGTGGTATTGAGCAGAAAATGGAGCCCATATACCCCAGAAGTCGTAAGAAACTAAAATGAAATGAAAAGGTTTCCGGGGGTTACTCACGCATAGGGTTTTTGGACCGCTGGGGCCTTTTCTCCATTCTGGAGAATCGAGCGTGCCTACAAATGCACCACAACGTTAGTAACAAATACGCTAGTCTCGTATACTTATGCCACATACCGCAATCTGTGCACACGTATTCTTCCGCAATCTTAAGTTTTTTCTTCTTTTCGCCAGTCTTAGGGTCCCTATCAACTGGGATGGCTATCCCAACATCGCCTTTAATTAACGTCAGGCTAGAACTCCCCGTGGTAATACCACGACTACGCTCTCCTTCCACATATCTTAGTCCGGTGAGCATCTCAATGGTATCTGTGTGACAGGCCCCTTCATATCGGGCCATCTTATCGCCGATAGAATCTGGTCTGCTCCCCGCCGTAACGCCCTCTAGGTTCTCCCGAGTCAGCGCCCCGTTCAGAGGCCTCTCGGGAGGAGGCATTGCATGGGCGTCGGCTGTTGCTTGTCTAAATATTGCGCTCTGTGTGTTGGACATGACCGTATCGTCTGACGGGGTCACATCCGAGCGGGATTCCTGCAGCCAACTTTGCTGTGAGGCCTCATCTTCGTCCTCTTCCCTCCGTAGCTCAGCGATGCGCCGCCGCAATCTTTCATTTTCGATTTTGTGTTCTAGAAACGAGTCTAGCAGCGATGCGTTCCTCGTTGGATAGGGCCGCGACATAAGAAACACGGCCTGGCAGAAAGGGGAGCGGTTGCTGGGGTTGGGGGCGAATGTGGCGGCGGCGATATGTGCATGTCCGACGGCTTCGAATATAGCATACTGTTGATCCTTCTTCTTCATGCGGTAGAAAATGCGCAAGGGATTCCCCGTAGCGATGCATTCATTCAGCTCGGACCTGAAGGTGCCCAAATCGTCGGCGTGGATAATATCGGATAGAAGAAATGTATCGATAAGCTCCGGTCCTTCATACCCGGTAAGCGGGAATATACTAGGCGATACATATCTAATGCGGCTATTCGCATCGAGGATATAAAGCACATCCTTGAGCTCCTCGACGACTTTGGCGGGCCAGTTCCTACGCTTGGTGAACTCGGTCAATGCGCTCCCGCCCTGGGCAGATTGCTGTGCAGGCTGGGCGGGTTGCTGTATTGGGGCCCCCAATGCTGCCGCATCCAGGGGTGCTGCGGGCGGTACTGGTGCCCCCACTGGGCCTGGACTGTCGTCTGCGTCGGGGTTGGACGAGAACCTCGACGGGCCGTCTGTAGGAGCTAGGGTACTTGGCGGGGTCGGATTCGAGACATGCGGGAAGGTTTGGTCTTGGGGTGAAGTTAAATCCCCAAGGTCTTCCAGGTTCATGGATATACCATCGAAGTTAGTCATATCGAACATTGACATCATGTCATTCTGGGCATCCGCATCCAACTGTCACGTAGGCGGTCGTCAGCGAGAGTGACTAGGATAGCTAGGCAGGTAGATAGAGACCGAGATTCATTCACGGGCAGGCAATTGGGGAGGATGCCTCTTGGGTGTAATAGAGTAATATTTATCAATAATGTGCGGGTGACAACAGCAGCGCCAGCGCAAAAAAAGAAATCATAAAAAGGAGAGTGTGGATGAGGAATTACTAAGTAGAGCAAGAGTGGTATCGTCTCAAGACCAAGTAGATTGGATGAACCTACTGGATGCATGGGTGATGGGGCTGAGAAGCCAAAGAACATGGGGTTTGATTGTGCGGGATCCATGGTTGCTTCAAGCGATTGATTGCTTGATTGCCAGCTTTGCTTGCTTGCTTATTACGACTGATATCGATAAGCAGCTTGGTTTGCTTTTGGATTTGGGGGCGTGCGTAGTATATGTGTGTGCGTGTAGTGTGTGTGGTTCTTTTGCTGGCGACGATAGTTGCAGCTCTTTAGTGCATCGGTAGCAGCAGCGGCAGCGGCAGCGGCAGCAGCAGCAGCAGCACGGCACAGCGCAGGACAGCGCAGGACAGCGCAAGCTTTGGTGTCGATTTAGTGTAAGCACAGCCCGCAGCAAGCAGCTCAGGTACGGTTGATAGTAAGTTAGGTAGGTTTTTTAAAAAAAAATAATAATAAGCAACGGCAGCGAGAGTCTCACTCTAGCTTGCTTTCCGATTACCTGCTACATGTAGGTCGACGATCTCGCATATGGCCAGAGCGGGAATGGAACAGCAGCAGTAGCAGACAGGATAATCTTCTGACCTTGGACTCTGCATCTGGTCGCGCATCCACGTCTGGATCTTGTGCGGTCTGGGCCTTGTAAACCAAAATGCGCAACGCCGGATCCAACCCGATTGATTGAACTAAGATTGAATTGAACCAAAATACGCCAAAATGCACCAAAATGCACTCTCGCTGAAGAAACGAGACAATCTCAGGCGCAACCGAGTTAAAGGGTTAAAGGATCGGGTCCGCCGTCGAAGGATCACAACGTTGTGGCCGGTAGAAAAGAGAGCATGGAGATGTTGGATGCAAGAGAAGGGGCAATTTTGAACAGGATGGGATTTCTCATTTTCCCGATACTCAGTAATCAGATTGGGACTCTTTCCAGATAAACCCCCCCAATTAGTCCATGTAGCTGGGTTGATTGGAGGATTTGGGCGGATTTGGGCGGGTTTGGAGGGGGAAAGTTGGATACCTGCTAGGGGGGACTGGAAGGCGGGGCAGGTTGGCTAATAGGCCAGGTTGTTTGCTGCGTTCTGCGTTCTGCGTTCTGCGTTCTGCGTTCTGCGTTCTGTGTCCTGTGGTGGGCACCTACTGTTCTGGAATAACAGTGGAATAACAGTGGAATAACAGTGGAATAACAGTGGAATAATAGACCAACTACGTCACGTCACATCACAAGAAACAAAACCAGGGAATCTAGGTAAGCAGATAGCTGAGGGATGGGAGGAGGGTATCTTATAGTGAGGTGGTATTGCGGCACTGCACTCAACCCTTCCGGGATTTGGGAGTTATTAGGTATTACCTAGGTATCTAGGTACCTACAACATTATTATTATCAGACATGCACACTCACCTACCGAGGTTGTTCAGCTACCTAGACTGACTGTTGTCATTAGGTACGTATAAGAGGCGGGCGTTTATAACACGAACTCGAGAGATGGCGTTAGATATATTTGGTTCGAGGCTATTCGTAGCCACGAATACATGCCGTATCATCTTTCACATATGATGAATCATATCATTAGATGATGGTTTATATCTACTAGCTACTGTAGGTACAGCATAATGAAGTGGCAGCAACGGCTGCAGGGTGACAACCAACTTCTGTTGGGTAACCCAGCAGGGGAGGAACAAAAGCTCCGCTATCCACTCTTAATCTCTTAATCCCCTAATCCATACATGCCCGTATCTACCTAGGTAGGTAGCTAAGGTTGTTACCGTGTAAGTAGCTAGGTTAGGTATTGTACACGTAAAAGACACTTCAAGAAAGAAGGATGCAGAGGAAAAGAAAGAGAAGGAAGAAGAAAAAAGGGAGGAGAAAAAAGAGAAGAACCCCCAATTGAAGATGGTGTATTGCTTACCTCTTTGCTTACCTACCTATAGTACGTAACTACCTATCTTTAAGTACAAGCGTAAGTAGATACACACACCACGTCTGTGAACTACGCCGAGGTAGGTAGATGATTTACAGGCCGGCCCGCCACCGGTAAGCTGTAAGGCGAAAATATGTGTAAAGTCTAGACCAACCCATCCCATGTTCTGCCCATGGTTGTGTGTACTAGTATACTAAGTAAGTAGATACTATCCCGGACTAGTCTAAATATGAACCTAAGTACCTATAGGTAAATACTGTACATATAGGCAAGGTGAGCCTGAAGATAGGTACAAAGTAGGTTCGAAGCTATGTGGATCGTGGCACACTCGACAGCAACTCTAACCTCCTATGTGCACGTACACAACGAGAAAGAACGGCATGTGATGGATGGCCTTCATTATCTACATATGTACTACGTACATACCTTTACCTACCTATGTACTCCGTACTTGGTAGGTAGTGTGTGTACATTAGGTATCTAGAGTTGCATTCTAAGACGGCAGATGCTTACATCCTGCTCATCCATGCCTCTCTCCCTGGTAGGTAGGTTGGTACCTGAATATAAGGTATAACCTAGCTACCTAGGCAGGTACCTATCTTACCTACATACTGATAGAACGCGCGGGGGATTTACGGTTTTACACACTGAGTGGTCAACCGCGACAGGGTCGGAGGCCCTAGCAATTACCTACAATCTATCCTTCCCCGCGCGTGCCACACCACTTGCCACTTCCCTGCGCCACAATACCTAGTATACTTAACTATACCCCTACGAAGAGGGGCCTTGGGCAGAACCTTGGGGTAGTATATCAACTTAGAGGTCGTATTCAGTAGGTTGTAGGAACCGCCTAGAAATCACCTAACCTTAAGTCACTCTGTACCTGTACCTACCTCGAATACTCACCAACTATTACCTAATAATATTCGCTACCTACCTAGGTAGGTACCTAGGTAGGTACCTTCAGTACACCAACGCGTCTATCTCCAACTCATTAAAAAGTTGCATCACCACACGCGTCCCCCACTTGTACGGAGCTCTATCCTCGGGCTGTCTATCCAGTGTAGATTAGTGGCGTACCTCCTAGTCTTAGGTACCTAGTTCATTGTCTACTTTCCACACGGGGCTAATCATTCGCCTCTCCCTACAATCACATCTCCGTTCCACCACCAGTTTCGCGATAAATCATCCAAAAGCGCGCCCACACAAGCTTCCTCATTCCGGGTTGGTGCCAGGCTGGTGCCCATAGTATGGGTCCGGGTGCCACCTGATCTTACATATAGACTTGATCCCACCTCATCCGTCACCATGTCTAGAATCGACAAGCTATCTATCTCAGGTGTCCGGTCCTTCAGCCACATCGAACGCCAGAACATTGCCTTCTTCACCCCGCTCACCCTCATTGTCGGTTACAATGGCTCTGGCAAGACAACTATCATCGAGTGCCTCAAGTATGCGACCACCGGCGAGCTCCCTCCCAACAGCAAGGGCGGGGCCTTTATCCACGATCCCAAGCTCTGCAGCGCAAACGAGGTTCTTGCTCAGGTTAAGCTCCGCTACATCGTCCCACCCAGCACAAGCTATGTCACTACCCGGAGCCTACAACTTACCATGAAGAAGTTGACGAGGTCGCAAAGAACCCTCGATGGCACCCTAATGATCCAGTGCGATGGCGAAAGGGAATCTGTCTCTTCTAAAGAGGCGAATCTGAACAAGATCGTTTCCGACACACTTGGTGTCTCCCCCGCCGTTCTCGACGCTGTAATCTTCTGCCACCAGGAAGAATCACTGTGGCCCATGAGTGAACCAGGCGCTCTTAAGAAACGATTCGATGAGATCTTCGAGGCAATGAAGTACACAAAGGCAATTGACAACCTCAAGCTGCTTCGGAAGAACCAGGGCGAAAAATTGGCCAAGCTGAAGGCGACAGAGATTGGTGATAAACAGAATAAAGACAAGGCCGAAAAATGCCAGGCTAGTTGTATACATCTAGGAGACGAGATCGAGACACTTCGGGGCGAGGCGATGAAACTCCACGAGCAGGTACAAGAGGCTACCAAGAATGCCAGAGCGCGACGCGAGGCAGCCAACAGTTTCCTCCGTATTGTCAATGACTTACAAACGAAGACGGATGAACTTCGCATTCGCAAAGCAACACTCGAAGAGTCCAAGGCTAGAATGGACGAAGAGCTAAGCGGGCCCGACGAACGGCTACAAGACGCACTTACACAATACGAAGAGCGCGTGGCTCGGTATGTGCAAGACGTTGAGGAGAACAGAGTCCAGTATATAGAGTACAAGGACAGCCTTGATGAGTCCCGCCAGAAACACTCTGAGAAGCTGGCCGAGCAAGGTAGGCTACAATCAGACAAGGCAAAGTACGAACGCCAGCTTGACTCGCGAGTTCAACTTGTGCAGCAAGCCGCACGATTGCACGGTATTCGCGGGTTTGACGGTGATTTGGATAACCGGAAGGTACAAACGTTCTATGAACGCATACAGAGGCTCTTGGTAGACAAAAGGCACGAGCTGGACCGTCTACAGGCGGAGAACGCGAGTGAGATGGACAACCAGACAGCCGTTATAACCGAGTTAGAAGGCCAGAGATCGAGACATACTCAGAATCGGGTCTTCGCAAAGCAGAGAATCACTGCTTGCGAGAGAACTATCGCTGCTCTCCAGAGAGATCTGAACACAGTCGAGGTTGACGAAGGGGCCAAGGCCATACTTGAGTCCGAATCTAAAGATTTAGAGTTGCGACTGCAACAAGCATCTCATGACCTACGGAACGCAGATTTTGATACCAAATTACAGCAACAGGAAATACATCTACAGCAACTTGAGGCTGAAAGCAGCAGACTAAGTCGCGAGCTTGTGGAATCCACGAGACTTCTCTCCGACCGGGCGCAGTTGGAGGTTCGCAAGGAGGAGCTGTCGGAGAAAAACCGAAGGCTCAGTACATTGCAGACTACGTGGAACGACAAACTATGTGCGCTGCTTGGTGGATCTTGGGACCATGCCACCATCGACCGAGAGTTTCACAAAGGGCTGGGAGTGAAGATCCAAGCTTTAGATGAAGCTTCCCGTGAACGTGATGATATCTTGCAGCAACTAAAAACGATACAAGGCAATTTGGCAAGTATTAAGGAAAAGGGTAAGAAACGCGACGCAGAAATCGCAAGGTGTAAGAATGTAGTGGTTACGGCACTCAAAAATGTAGACTCGGAAGCAGAGCTAGGGGTTGACGCCCTTCCTGCGGAGATAGAGCGCCTCGAAACCGATATTGTCGTCCTCAAGAACGACATGTCGTTATCCACGGAGATGAGCAAATACTATATGAGCTGCAGAAAATCTATGAACGAGAAAAATAAATGCGAGCTTTGCGAACGACCGTTCGCCAACGCCGGCGAGAAATCGAGGCTAGCTGCCAAGATCAAATCTGTTCTCGACCAGTTCGGGAAAAGCGAATTGGAAGCTGAACTAAAGGAAAATGAGCAGATTTTGGGTGAACTTCGAGCAGCCCGCCCCCAAAGCGAGACTTACATGCGGCTCCTTACGGAGAAAAAAGAAGCTGACAAAGAGCTACACGAGTCCCGGAGCAGGGAGGCTAGCACTCTTCGTCGCTTAGAAGAGATGGATGACACTGTCCGTGTGAAGCAAGAACAGCGACAAGATTTTGAGTCCATGAGCAAAACCGTCCTCAGCATTTCGCAGACTCACAAGGACATCGTGGAAGCCGAGGCCCAGGTTGATCGAATTATGTCTCAGCAGCAATCCAGTGGTATGATTAGAAGTACTCAGGAAATTACCGAGTTGCAGGATGCATGCGGAGAACAACTCAAAACTTCGAAGAACAGCATTAACAAGCTCTCGATTGACAAACAGCGTATGCGAGATACCATCAATGCGCTGGAACTAGAGCGCAGCGAGTTGAGAAACAAATTGAGCCACGCGGTTCGGCAACTCGAGAGAAAGAAAGACTATGGAGATCAGATCCAGGCCCAGAAGCACGATATTATGAAGCAGAAAGAAATTATTCAGGAAGCAGACAAAGACTTGGAATCCGTAGAGCCTGAGATCTCTAGAGCGCGTGCCCTTCGCGACGACATCTTACAAAGAGGGCGTGAGAAGGAGAAGAAAGTCGGCAGCGAGCGAGATGGTCTCGCGGGCTCCGTAAGTGAGCTCAGGATGATCGACAGTGACATTCAGGACTACCTGAACCGCGGTGGCTCGTCCAACCTCACTCTCAACGAGCAGGCAGTCCAGGAACTGGACAAAACGATCAGGCGTATCGATAATGACATGGTCACTCTGATTGCGCGGTCGAACAAGATGAAGGAAGATATGACGAGCAGTGAAGCGAAAAAGAAGAATATCATCGAGAATCTGACCTACCGCAAGGCAGCCCGTGACATTGACACTCTCGAGCAAGCCGTGATGGAGCTGGAATCCCGGAGGGCCCATGAGGATTTAGAGCGACTCGAAGGAGAGGCTGCTAGCTTTGATTCCGAGCGAGAAGTCAAGAATGCCGAACGAGGAGCCGTCATGGGTGCCATGAAATCCAAGGATGAGGAACTCGCAAAGTTGGCGCAGGAGTGGGAGGACGAATACCAGTTCGCGGCCCAGAAATATCGTCGGACCCATATCGAGGTGGAAACTACCAAGGCGGCCATTGAGGACCTGGGGCGCTACGGTACAGCCCTCAACAATGCCATCATGCAGTACCACACGATGAAGATGGAAGAGGTGAATCGGATCGCCGGCGAGCTATGGCAGAGCACGTACCAAGGCACGGACATCGATACGATCTTGATCCGATCGGACAGCGAGGCAACGAGCGGACGAAGCTCGTACAACTACCGCGTGTGCATGGTGAAGCAAGACGCCGAGATGGACATGCGAGGACGGTGCTCGGCCGGGCAGAAAGTGCTCGCTTCCATCATCATCCGCCTCGCCCTCGCCGAGTCGTTCGGCATCGGCTGCGGGCTCATCGCCCTCGACGAGCCCACCACGAACCTCGACAAGGACAACATCAAATCCCTCGCCGAATCCCTGCACTCCATCATCAAAGCCCGCCGCGCCCAGAGCAACTTCCAGCTCATCGTCATCACGCACGACGAAGAATTCCTCCGACACATGCGGTGCTCCGAATTCTGCGACGACTTCTGGCGCGTCAGCCGCGACGAGAAGCAGAATAGCCGCATCGACCGCGAGAGCATCGCTACCATTGTCTAAGTGCCTGTCGCCCTGGCGGGAATCATGAGGGGGGAGGGGTTAAATTTTACTAGGTAATTTATATCCGATTTGGCCGGCGGTATGGTAGGCGTGTAGCTATCTGCATAGCATTGCATAGCATAGCATGGCGTTCTGATTTATTTATTTTTTCTCCCTTTCTACTTGGCGGTGTAGTTTAAAGAACTAGGTAATTCGTATATTGCGTCGTTTTATCTCAGATGTGGGAAATGGCCGGCCATCCAGCCAGCCAGGTAATCTAGTCTAGCTACTATGCACGGAGTGAGTATAAGATCAGCTTCGGGTCCTTCGTGCTGCGTTCTTATATAGGTTTATGGATCACCTAATCAATAATGCCATCACGTCAACGGCATGCTGCTTGACATTTATGTGTGCGGTTTTATCTATCTAATCTAGATATCCGGTCTAAGATGTGATGTGATATGATAATAATATCTAGTGTTCTCCCCCTATTTCCGCGGAATGTGCATACGCGCTCTCGTTAGATCTCATCTCATCACGCTGTTCCTGTTCCTGTTCCTGTTCCTGTTCACCTTGCTAGGGTTGTAGGTATAGGTGTAGTCGCCGCCTATACGAAAATCCACGCGGGTTGTCGTCGTGTGCCTTCGGTTGATTCCTCACGGTTCGGCTCAGCTTTTCTTTTTCCCATGGAACGGGTATTTACTTTTCCTGAAAGCTCGCTTTCCCCCACTGTCCCCTTCTACTTTCCCGCGCGCCGTCAACAAAGACATGGGCTTGCGGCTCATTGTTAATCAAATGTACTAAGCCTAATGGCCAGACAACAATTGGTGGTGTGAGTTGGAAAAGACTTTTATATACTTACCCACCTAAACCTAACCTACCTACTTGAGTGTATTAGGTACTCGGTTCGTGGGCATGTGAGCGCCCCTCGACGATGTCTCAATATCTCCCCGCGCCATTCCATTCCTAAACTACTACGATCACTATCACTACAGCCGTAACCACCGCACCACATCGTAACCATATCTTTCATCTTCATCTTGTCTCATCTCATCCCCACGCCAACTAGTGCAATCCATACCCGCGTCGGGATACAAATCCCGCCGCAACCCAAGACCGAGCCCCCCAAAGCATTCTAGATTCTGAGGCGTTTTGAAAAGTACTCGATACCTAATACCTAGGTTTCAAGCCAAGCAAAATGAAAATGAAAATGAGGTAAAGGGGCGGCGCCGTCGTCATGCTACCGCGACTGCGACTGCTACTTTATTACAATACATAGGTTGGTAGTTGAGTAAGTTAGGTTAGGTGCTCGGTAAATAGTGCAAAGACCCTGTGTCGCTGGCTATCCTGGATTACTTTCTTCGTTCCTCTAGTGAGCAAGTGAGTGAGTGAGCGAGCGAGCGAATGAGTGAACGATCCCTCCCCTATCTCTCGCGATCGAATCCCATCGCCTCAGCCATTGATTATTCTCTTCATCTTTCATAACATCCTCACCTCCCACCTCCCAACCTAAACACCCAGCCGATTCCCCTACACACCAAGCCCGAGCAACATAACTCCCCTCACGCCAAACCCGCACGACGCCATATTTGCGTCTCCTAGTAAATACACGCATGCACCAGTTCCTTCAAGAGAGGACCGAGAAGCCAAAGGTAGATAGATATCGGTTAAAGTATTAAATGTAATGTAATGTAACTGAATTAATTTTATTCCCGGGCTTTACCCATCCCCAGTCCCGACTAAGCTGCGTCGCGTGGCGTTATACTCGTTAAGACTAATTGATATCTGATATATGCGAATTGTCACCCGCCAACCCATACACCAATCCATACACCTATCCATCCATCCATTTCTCCGTTCATCCCTATTTCGCGGGCGCACCAGACATAGTAATCCTGACATTAGGAGGCCAAAAAAAAAAAAAAAAGAGATTTAAAAAGGGAAGATTTTAAAACACGGAAATGCACCCTTTCTTGTTTTGTTTGTTCTCTCGTTTCTCGCTCTAGGCCTGCTCTATCCGCATTTCCTATCCTCGCATACACCCTGTCTCCATCGCATTATAGATGTTGGTAATCAATCAGCTCGTCGAGTCAAGGGAACCCCCAAGGACTGCCCTAGTCCTTATCCATGGCGTCTCCCTGGCCGTCCTCTCTGCTCTCCGGTCTAGCGTTGGTAGGCTTTGATCCCCCATCCGTAGAAGCTGAACTGGTGCCTTCCTTTACCTTCTTGCTTGTGGAGCCTCCTAGATCCTCTTGTGCGCTACGCTTAGGCGTTGAAGCTCGCGCACCACGTGCATCCTCATCAATATCCATCTCATCGTCTTCACCCTTGGTTTTTTCATCGCTCTTTGACGTTGAGCTGTCCAGGGGCTTGCGGCCTACGGCTGCTTGGATGTCAATCCCCTGCATCCTGCTGCCCGTGGCACCGGAAGCGGGGAGGGTCGATGACGTTGCGGTCTGCGGGCCCAGGTCGTCCGCACCGATCTCTTCGGGGCCACGCGCATGCGGCTTCTCCTCGTCTTCAGCATTGTTGCTATGAACAGACCCTATGGCGACCGGCACGTTGCCAGCACCGGTGTCCACACCCTCGCCTTCGAGAGTGGCCGAGGACGGTGTCGATGCGTTATTAGATGCTGGGCTCGGTGAGTTAGAAGGTTCCGCCGAGGACGGGGCACGTGCTTGGTTTTGGGATTGTGCTAGTGCTCGTTGCTGTAGGATACGTGCTTGGATCTGCTGCTGCTGTTGCTGCTGTTGCTGCTGTGCCGCGGCACTTGCGTTGGATCCCGATTGAATGTGATGTGTAGGTACGAGCTGGCTGACAGGGACAACACCCGCCTCCTGTTCCTGTCGTAATAACTCACCTTGGGTTACGCTCACGCCGCGGGCTCCCATGGACGGGATACCATTGACCGAGACCGAGACTGTCTCAATACTGCCCACGCCGTTGGGGCCGTCGATCGTCTCGGTGCTCTCGGTCCGTACCTCTCCTTCGAATTCTGCCGGTACTTCTTGGGCAGAAGCTGCGGGTTGCGTCTGTTGGGGCTGTGATAATTGCGCCGTTTGTGTGGGTGAACCCGAGACGGATCGTTGGTTGTGTGGAATCCATGGGATCGGCGTAAGTAGTGCCCCTCCTAGGGCTTCATCACTCCCTGGCGACGCCCATGGCGATGGGCGCGACGACACGTCTAGCACACCATTGGCGAGGTTCGTTGTAGATATCTCGGCATGATTCGAAGGTAGCGGATAGGTGTTTAACCCCGACGTGACACGGACTACGCGATCAAGGGCATGAAGATAGGTGGTTAGCGACCGATAGTGCTGTTTCGGGTTTATAACGAGCTCTGAGATACGTTGTATGGTGTGCGGTGGATATTTAGGGAACGTTGAAACGAGGTACGACGTAATATCGGAGAGCATGAGGTCGAGCTGGGGTGGTAAGCTGCCCGGCGGGAGAGGAGCCGAGGTGGCTGGAGCGGGAGTAGAAGTAGGCGCGGAGGTAGGCGCGGGGGGTGGAGGGGCGGCCGTCTGCGGTGTAACGGGATCATTCTCCTTATTTGTGTCGGACGGGGGGCTCGATATATGGGGTTCGGTAGGCGATGACGGCAACGGAGCTAGAAAATGATCGGACAAGTCCGAATCCGGACCGCGAGGGACAGATGACGGAATAGTGGTCGCCGACGACAACAACTGCGGCGGCGGTGGAGGCGGGGGGAGATTGGGTATGGGGAACTCTTGGTGGGCAATCTGTTTTGGGGAGGACATTAGATTTCGTTCACAAAAAGCCGCAGTCGACTCGTCCTGAGGGGAGGTACATCCAAACCTTCTCAATGCGTGCGGTCACGCGCGATAGCAAGGCAGGCCATGAGGAGCTTTGAGCGGCAGTGGTCAGTCGATCGATCTATGTATGTCATGACATGGGACGGCATAGGATGGCATAGGATGGCATAGGGTGGCACGGGGATGGCATGGCCAGCGGGAACAGGGAGGAATTGAAGCTCACAAGTCCATGGAACCACCTGCGGCAAGATTTTGCAGGATCTCGTCATCGTCAATTTCCATCATTGTTGGTATTCCTGGTGACGATAACAGTGAATGCTCGACTCGAATCCTGCTTTGCGATAGCTTTGGTACACGGTCGGTCGGTCTATCTGATTCAGCCACTAACTCACTCTCACGCGACGGGGGACGCAGTCCACGCAGGTCCACCAGTACCTACATTGTATACGTAGGTAGGCAATAGGTACTATTCATTGGATGTACCTAGGTATACTCAGGTAGTGGGGCTATGCACACATGCCAAGCTCTATAAAGCTATAAAGTGTACCCGTAGATACAGTGCTGAAATACAGTATGAAATACGGTATACTCTTACTAGTAGTAGCTAGTATACCTACCTAGAGGTAGGTATAGTACCCAATATATTTAATTGAGACCACTAGCGCTAATAGGATGCGAAGCCGCCCGTACCCAACTAACTGTGAACTACAGGTACCTAGGTAGGTAGGTAGTAACACATCCCTTTGTGTGGTGGCTTAGCAAATTCATAGCCTTCCTTGGCAAGCCTTCTTCGTACGTACTGTGTAGTACAACTACTCAGAGCTCTATAGAATAGAAGTACGCAGAAATTGATTCAAGCAAAAAGGTGAATCCAGGCAAGTTTTTATTACAAGTCGCGATTTGGCATAACAATAACTACCCGCCTCTGCTCTGCATACTACCTACATAGTAGGTACTTACCTAGATACACAGTTACTTATCACCAGACAAATGGCTCACAAGTAACGTTGGATAGATACTATAGATTTTATCTACATACAGTACTACTTAGTATACCGTACCTACTTAGTATATACGTATGCCTTATGGAGGGGTCAAAATACATGGGTCGATCAGTATATATATAAGCCCCATGGACTACCAGTATGATGAGCTCTTGAATCAAGACCTCGCATTGAGGCTGGTGGGCTTAGGTAAGCAACTAACTCGGGCCGTGGCCACGCAGAAGCCATTCACAGAGAACTCCACAGTTAGGCCTTTCGCAGGGCAGACCCCTTCTTTCCACTTGGCTGGCTGCACAGCCCGTTCAAGTACCCCGTTTTTCTGCCCGTTCAGAACCCGTTCAAGACCCTTTCTTGGTTTCTTGCAGCAGAAACCAGTGGCTTACATATAGGTAGGCCAAACTATATCCACTGGGCTGGGTCTCATTTTAGCCTTTTAGCGGGTTGTCAGTTCCCTCCCACAGCATTTAGCGTAGAGCTTAGGTACGCGTATCATCACAATCATAAGGCCCAAAGGCCCTGCCCTACTACACATAGTACAGTATACGTATACTAGCAGTTCTTCAGGCTCCTTGTTCCCTGTACGCACGCTTGGTCCCTGACAGCCAGGCACAATTTAGCGTACGGCTGCTGTTTTTTCTTAATCCCTTTTTACGAACCATAGTAGTACGAAGGCTGCACAAATCAAATCGCGACATTTCGTTGATTCATCTACTTTGCCGGCTCGCTTCTTTCTAGTCCTGTATGACGTTTTTGTCAGTTTGGGGGCAAGATCGTATTGTCTGCATATGCTAGACAACACTTACATCATCAGGACCTTGAACGAACTGCGATACGAGGGTTGGGTGGTGTTGTTCGTCGCTCGCTAAAGAGTGCTGCATGTGTATTGTCTCCCGGCTCCCGACCGCGCCATCAAAACCACCTCAACTCGGGTTAGTGTACAGTAGTAGATGGGTTACTTTACAAGTACCCTAGATAAGTACATACCTACCTGGTAGCTTAGGCAGGTAGTGTATACCGTAGCAAGTACTTACTTGCCCAAGTAATTTACTTCCACCACCTACCTACCCGTAGGTACCTACCTAGGTAGCCATCTTGTGAAAAATATGGGCAAGGTTCGACCAGAATACCTACCTCTAAGGTAATTGATTGCAAAAATACGCACCACTCATATTTCTCCCGTACCATCATCGCAATCTTCCTCCTATTCTCTCGTCTCTCTTCTCTCTTGCCATTCTCTTGCGCTTCGGCTATCTGTCCATTGTCTACATATCTTCTTACACTATACTACTACCTGTCTACCTAGGCAGTAGTGTATGTAAATAGTAGTACACACTTGTTCTTGACGACGGCGACAACAACAAAAACAACAACAAGCGACGCTACCAATCTGCAACTCACGAACAACCCCCTGCTTCATCCCCAGTCACGGCTCAAACCCATCATCCTGTTTCAGCTAGCCCAACACTGCAAAGCCTACCGGGGCTAGTAGGTCTTTTCATAGCAGCAAACCCACCAAGGCCACCAGGCCACCCACACCAGACCTTACAGCCCAGACGACCCAAGACGACCCAAGACGACCCAAGACGACCGACCCATACCACCCAGACAGACAAGACAAGACAGGATAGGACAAGACAAGCAAGCAACCCAGAGCCCAAGCAGAAACCAAGCCAACCACCCCCCCCCTCCCCGGCCTGCGCCCATTTGCAACTCCAACAACTCCCTCGCTCGGCATCTCACTACGCTCGGTCTTTCGCCAAGTCATTATCATTAACCACCTTCTAGCCACTCGTTTCATTGTTTCACTTCATTCCTCTTCCTTACTCATTCGTTATTGCTTTATTCCGCCAACCACCACCACCACCAAACCTCCCGTCGTCCCTCTTGTCTTATTCAAGCCGACCGCGACGCCCGCCACCGTTGTATTCATCCGTGTAGCACAAGACAAAGAGCCGACAAACACCCTTTCGCCATCCTAGTTGAATCAAACCGTCGGCTCCTCTCACCCGAGGAGTCACCTTCTCACAGTCAAGCTGGATTACCATCAGCAACATCGGCCTTTCCAGGCTGGAGACGACGGCGTCTTCGAGCAGATCCCTTCCTCACAATCTTACTCACAATCCTATTCACAATCCTACCAACCTTACTCCGCCGATCAGTATCCGCCCCAGCCTGAATATGACCAGCAGCCCTACGCACAATACCCGCAGTACCAGACCTCTCCATCACAGCCTTCATACATCAACTCCCCAATGGCTCCAGCTCCGCCCGGTCGCATGGCCGTGTTCAGAAAGGGGACAGTCGAAATTTTCAAGAGGAGGTGGCCACGTTGGTTTTTCATCGTCATTATCCTACAGGCCATTATTTGCATGGTATTTGAAGCGTAAGTAGAATCTAGCACGTCGGTAATTTTCACGACGGTCTTGTTGACATGTCTTCGTCTAGGTACACATTCGCCCTCTTCCAGCGTGGCCTAAGGAACGTCGACGACGAAAAATTCAGAGAGGACTCAGATGTACAGTCTCAGCTGAAGACTATTCCCACTTTCCTTGGTCTGTTTATTCTGGGCTTCATATACGAAGTCATCCTCGTCTGGGACGCCCTCATTGCAAAGAATACCATTCAGATCATTGGAGTATGCATTGCGAACCTCGCCTTGCTCGTTTACGGCGGTCTCCAAATTAGTCAGATCCATGACGCCATCGACACTCTCAAGCAGAAGAATGTTTTCTGGAACGTCAATGTCTGGTCTGAGACCGAGGCCGAGCTGATCGCTATCCCAGCCATTATCGGAGTTATTACGCTCTGTATAGGCTTCCTCGCATGGAAGTTGTATCAGGAGTTCGCGTGGGATATCCTGAAGCAAATAGGAGCTGACTACAGGATGAAGAAGAGGTTCCTACACTACCAGGTACGTGATAACAATGGCTTCTTTTTGTCCTAAACCCAGCCTAACGCCCGTGACAGGTGTACATCGCTCTACTCAAGTTCGATTTCTTCTTCTTCGTCGGTTTTACGATCCAGTTTCTCGTGGTAGTCGGTGGTAGATCGGTTGTGGAGTTTGGCTTGACTGCCGCCGCCATTCCCGTCACCATCGCTATTCTCCTCTGCGCCGCGTGGTCCACTCGTCGTGAGTGGAAGGCGGGCATGTGGATTGTGGGAATTCTCTATCTTGGAGGCCTGACCTACTTCATCTACAAGTTGGCACGCATCTACACCCCATCGCAAATACAGTACTACAAGCCTGTTCAAAAATCCCTCACCGCATTTGCTGCCCTCACGATCGTTCTCATCATCCTGACCATCATCAATGCGTTGGTTTGCCTGTTCAATTTCAACCATGGCTTGAAACAACACCTCCTCAAGTCGCCGCGACAAGAAATGGACAAGGACCAGGCCAGTTATTCTATGCACGATGTCAAACAGCCCCAGCTGCCCAGCCGAATGACCATCGATTGAGCAACTTTTCCTGCGAAGAGACAGGCCTTGCTCCAATATAGATGTACAAAAGCGACACGATTTGAAACGACTCTCCTAGCATTCTCTTATTTACACAGATATCCGGCCGTGGAAGGCTACAACGGAATCGGGCATCGAGACGAACTCGTCTCCAGAACTTCACAGCCATTTCTCGGAGGCGTTATGGCGACTAACTTGACCCTTTGCCACTACCTCTCTCTTTAACGGATGGAGTTTTCTTTTTTTTTTCTAAGAGCATATCACTCTGACCCCCGCTGGCGCGTGGCTCAAGTTGGATATACAGCTCAGGGGATGGAAAGAAACACCGAGGGGAGTTGAATCGAGGCTTGTAAGCAATCAAGTTGAACGATAAAATGGCAGGCGGCAAGAGGCCACGATAGACTTTTTTGTTGTTTTCGCATCATTTAAGGACTGGGAAGAGTGGCTTTCAGCCAGCCTATTTTTTAGCCATATAGCTAGCAGGTTCCAAGATACCACCACTGCTTTTTTTTGCATAGCAACAGCCTTTCAATCTGCTTTGTTTGTTCGCCTTCTGGTTTGTGATCCATCGAGTATCATACAGTACAGCAATTTTCCGTATGTTTTTTTTTAATACACTAGACGAGACAAGACAAGACGAGTAGTCCAGAAGATAGATAAATAATTGATTGATTTGAAAATATTACACGTTTATTCATTCACCGGCTAGTACCCTATGTATCGGTGCGATGATGCGCTCATCAGGTTTACTGTAGGGATGGATAATTTAGGTAGATAACGGGATACTTAATAAGACAAAAGTCACATGGATCGATCCGCAATACCCAGGTCCGAGGAGTCAGGTCAGGACCCCTTGCTTTATACTATTTAAAATATAATTGATTGATGGATTGATTGCTTGCTTGCTTGCTTGATCGAATACGATTTCCCTACTCCAAGCGCCTCCTTTGCCAATTGCACCGCTTCGCAGAGCCGTAGCAGAACATAGATAAAACAACAAACAGAACGAACTACCCTGTCCACTACCGTTCTAACGAAACCTGCATCGGGAATCCGGTGCCGTATGCCGTATGCCGATATAGTGATTGCTTGCCTGATTTGCGTGACTGATGGGTGGATTAATGTACGTACGTATGACGCGGCGGGGGCCATCTACTAGAGGATAATCTCCTTGGCGTCTTTGACGACGCCCTCGCTGGGGCAGTAGGGGCACTTGTAGCGGATGCCCTTGGCGAGCTTCTGCAGGCTCTCGCGGGCGAGGACGTGGCCGCAGGGCAGGATGATGGGGGGGTTGGCGTCGGTGGTCTGGCCGCGGCTGACGGGGCAGACGAAGATGGAGTGGTAGAGCATGCTCCGGGGGAGCGGCGTCTCGAAGGCGAGCTCGTTCTGCGTGGTCCACTCCGTGTTCTTGGCCCGGTTGATGCCGGTCCATTTGACGAGGTTCGGGAGCGCGAGGGCTCCCGCCGTCGCGGCCACGTAAAGGGGCGACTCGGCGGAGAGGCCGAGCAACGAGCAGAACTCGCGCGTGAAGGACGAGGACACCTCGTCGAAGGCGAGTGAGGTGTCAAATATGGTCTGGTAAGGCGACTCGGTTAGGTTGGGTGCGTACACCATGGCGCAGCTGAGTCGTTCGATTTCTCGCAGGTGTCTATGTTGGAAACGGCCGAAGTTGTCTCGCGCGTATTTTAGAGCCCCCGAAATTCCGTTGTCCACGGTAGGGGGCAGGCCATTCACGAGCGGCCCTTTGAACAGCCATATAAACTGTAGCTTGCAGAGTTCGAACTCCAGGTTTGACCCTCGAGCTTCGAGCTCGGTCGAGTTTTGTCTCGCCCATCCGATTGCCGGGTATAGGTCGCGTTGCCTGAGTGACGTCAAGATGGAATACATGTCGGCGAACTTCTCTTGGAGAGCTTGAGACTGGAAGGCGGTCAGGTCCGACGGAATATCCGCATCCGTAATCATGGCGTCGGGAGGCGTGTCGGGACGTGATATCGTTATCGAAGGTGGTTGGCGTCGGGCTTGGGCTGCGGACTCGGACGTTTCGCTTTGTGGTTGCGCTTCTCCTATGAACGTAGAAGCTACTTCGAACTGCCCCTCGCGCAGTAAGTGCATAGCAATCGCGCGATTTATCAGGGCTGTCTGCGATTCCATCGGATCATGGTCTGTCGGCAACGTCCCCTTAGTCTCCTTCAAGGATCTGCTGAGAGCTTTATGGAAGGCATTCTGGCTCTTGTGTACCCTCCCCAGGTCGCTGTTTATAGCGTCTAGTTGTGCACTGATGGGGTTTTGTAGCTTTGTGAGGGTCAAGCTGGTCGTGTGCGGGTCATTTGCTAGATGGTCATGTCAATACAGAGATGTACTTGAAGATCGAGTAAGGCTAGAACCTTAATACCAGCAGCGACCTCTTCCCTTGCACTCACGAGAAAGTTGATCAGGTCGTCCGCATCTTGCACGGCCAACGTAAGCTTGCTCGCCCGGTTGAATTTCTCCAACTCCTTCTGGAGTTCTAACAAGGACATCGCGCCTCGATCTAAGAAGAGAATCCGGGGGTCAGGGAGCGCTGGTTTGGGGGGGTTCGGCGGTCGGGCAGAGAGGAACGGGGTGGCGAGATGCTGGAGGGTAAATAGTAGACGGTCACGCGAACTCTATAGTCCCTGGACACTCGGTGCAAGTGGTGATAATAGAGTTGAATCAGACATCGATGCCCCGCGGCTTGTCGGGCTGTTGGGAGGTGATTTACATGCCGCCTCGGGCTCCGGGGTCGGTGCTCGTAGCTGTGTATTGAAAGCCGATTGATTAGTCGACTTGAAAAGCTAAGGGTATTAACTTCCTCTACCTAGTAGTGCTCCCAAGAGTACAAGAAGAGAATGAATAGTGAAGGTTAAATCGAGTTGTGTGTTTATAAGTATAAGAAGAAGAGTGAGGGAGTTTTCGGAATGTGTTGTTGTCCAGGCCATGAATCAGTCTAGGTAATACCTAAGGAACTGACTTGTCAGTATCTCTCTCTCTTTCCTGCTTTACCCGTGATAACGGCGGGCGGCGCTGGCGCTGGCGCTGGGCAGCAGCAGTGCTATCAGCTACCTAAGGTACCTAGATTAGATACCTACATACTATGTAGGTAGGTTACTTAGTATGTACCTAAGGTACCTAAGTATCTAACACAGCGTTTAATTCAGGCCTAGCTTCCCCATCACTGCTCCATTACTGCTCCATTACGGCTCCATTCCAGGGAGGGACGATGACGCATTAGTGGGTGGGTACTACACAGCTTCCCCGGCATTCAGCGCCGGGCATTCAGGGGTCTCCGTCCAGTTACAGTCGTGTATAAGAAGCAATTGTCTTAACCGACAGGCTTCACATGCTACCGCTACCGCTACTCTTCAGCCTCCTGTCTAGCAGTTCTTTCTTCTGCTTCTCACGGATATCGCGGCTTATGCTTGCTCGCGCCGCTTATTCATTCCGCAAGCCAAGGCTTTTGTCCCTACGCTACGCCACCTAAATTACCATCATGTCCCGTACACCATGAACCATCGATCCCGTCCATTTGGCTGTCATACATGGAGTGAGCCATGTCGTTGAGGAAAATTGTGTCATACAATGACGAACCCAAGAGCCTTCGGGATGAGGACGCCACAATTGCGAGAGCCTTATCCTACAACGGTGCTCAGCCATCCCGAGCCGATACTCCCTCGACCCCCTCCGACTCCAAACAAACCCTTGCTTCAGACCGACCGGCTTCATCCGTGCGCAAAGTGGTGATTCCGGATCCCGTTGCGTTTAGGTACCTGGAGGAAGACAAGTCGGTTGAAGTGGTCGAGCGTAGAGCCGAGCTCAAGGGATATGAGTTATACCTAGTTGAACAATGGGCCTGCTCCCGCCAGTCACCAACTCTTGTCATTGTCACTTATACCGGAGATGAGGGCCACGGAGTCGTGGTCGGCGTGCTATCGGTGCCCGCAGACGAGAAGACGTGGTCCCCACGCCTCCGCGTCTACTTCAAGGCCATCCATCAATACCATGCGCGGCCCAGAGATACAAAGTTGGGCGAATTGATGGTGACCAATCTCAGCAGCTTCCCCTCGGCTCTCACCGTCATCTCCGTGCCCGGCGGGAATATTAAGAATCAGCGGCGTACTTTTATAGTCAATGAGAACCTCAAGAGACTAGGCTGCTCGGGACGGTCCGGCATAGCTCTGTCAGAGCCTATACCGGCAGCTAAAGCAAAGTTTCACCAACTCTACAAAACAAACGAAAAGGTCTCGACGGAAGAAGCCGTCATTGAGCTGGTCAAGTTTTGCCAAGTTGCTCTCTACCTATTCGGCAAGCTCGACCAAGTCTACATCGATGGCCTGCTCTGTGATGTGACGGAAACTTCTGTTGGTGATTGGTGGACTGAGTTTGGCGTTGAATATTTCAATGTGGAACCTACGGACGGCATACTTGGGCCTACGACCGTCGCTGCGTTACTAGGCTTATTGGGGGGAGCGAGGAATAGATTGAGTTATGCAAATGCACCGGTTCCCAAAGATGTATTCGACATAGACTCCATGGAAAGAGGTATATCCCATTTTCAGAAATATCACAAAATTGAGAGGACGAGGCGACTTGATCGGCAGACTATGCACAAACTGCACGCTATTACCGCCAAAGCAGCAGCTGGTGAGAGCTGGGGTGTACAGAAAGCAGTTAAGTCAACAGTCACCGATATAGGTGGTAAGCGCGGCGAAATAGTATTGGGCATGGTTGGCAGCCGTGACAAAGGTGGTATTGGTGATATTGAAACGATCAATCTCGATCGCTTCATTGGCCTCGTCACCGGGGAACGCGCAAAATGGCTCTGGCACGGCAAGGCAAAGCGTACACCAGCCGCTGATCACGAAAAATCTGGGCCTGACATGATTTTACTCGGCAAAGAGGACCTCAGGACATCTTTCGAGGACGACGCCGATCGTCGAAGAGAAGATTCCCCAGCAGTATACTCGACGCCTGCCCCCGGTTCTGCGGCTAGTGTGACCGACAGCCCGATAGATAAAGATGCTATGCGCCGAGGGATGTTCAAGAGCGTTGCCCGCGATGCTCGATCAGGCCTTGGTCGAATCAAAGATGCCATGACAAGCGGCAGTGGGTTGCGAGGGCACACAAGTCGGCCGTCAAGGGACGAGGCATCTGACTTGCCTTTCAATGGTTCCCAGCATTCCTTTTTATCCGGCACATCGGTAGGCTTTGTCAATAGCCCAGCACAACTCCCCGGTTCGGCGCAACTCGGTAGAGCCTTTACCTGGAAGAATAAGCCCGAAGAATACGCCAATGCGATGAGGAAGGAGAAGAGTACTCCTACTACTATCCCGCCAGCGGGCACAGCAGTCCCTGATGAAACACCAACCAACGAATTGCGATCACCAACTCGAATCAACGATGCTATTCAAAAGTCGGCTTCTCCCGAGAAGAAGCAACTGTCCCAAGTCCAAGTTCAAGACAATCCCGCTACTACAGACCCGTCCGTTGCCGGGTCCGTAGTAGGTGAGCGCACGAGCGAGGTTGAGATGGAGGATACTCCTCCAACAGCAGCGCCTCGTTCTGCCGCTACCATTTTAAGCTTATGCCGCCGACACAGCATTGCCGGCACGCAACCCTCGGATCCATTGCCGTCCGAGGCTCGGTGGGCTCGAAGGTTATCATTTGGCCATGCGGAAGAAGCCGTGCTAAAATGGGAGGAAGTGGCAGACTTTACCGATATGGAAGCTGCTGACAGCAACACAAAGGCAGAGAATCAGATGCGTCTCCTCGAGGTGGCACAGGCTATGTATATGAGTATCGCCCATATTGAAAAGAACGTTGAGCCTTGGGTCAAGTACAAGGTTCGGGCTATTCAGGCGACGAGTGAGATATTCTCTCGCCAATTAGATGAGCTACAAACTACATATCACGAATCGTCCGCTATATACCAACGGGCACACCACGATTACCAAGGGGTAATCGCCGACCATAAAGAGCATCTTACCGAGATGCTGAACCAAATCGAAGGGGAGACGGCTAAGCTAGAATATGAAATAACGGCATTACTGTCACGAGTGCAAGAGGTGGAAGACAGTGCGGCGCAGTTCGAAATGCAAGTAGAAGATGTCGAACAGAGGGCTGACGAGCTCAAGGCACAGCTAGAGAAAGAGAGCTGGCTGCACTGGGCTGTGAGGACATTGACCGGCATAGGAACAGGTCCGAACATCACGAGGCCACGTCCGCAATAATGAGTGAGCAATGCACAAGCAGCTGTTATATGGCCTGCTCTGCTGTAGCATTCCGTTGGAATATCCTCCTACCACGGTTAGTTAGGTCGACCCATTTGATGAGATCAGAGCATCTCGCATGTAAAAAAAGCATAGATTAGCGTGTGGTTGGACAGACAGACAGACAGACAGACAGACAGAGGCATTTGAGATACACCGGCCGGTTACTATTTTAGAATACATACATACAGTACATACATACATACATACATACATACATACATACATACATACATACATACATACTAGAGATACCCAAAGACGTAAACATGCTGTTAACATACGTAATTTTGCATGTTGTGTATGACATGCATCTTATGGATCGATATCCTAGTACCACAAACCGAGAATAAGCCCGAGTTGATCGAATATCAAGCATCTGGACATCGACATTCCAGCTGCGACCAGCTGCAACAGTCCTTCTGCCGACAAATCAGGTACTTAGTCTAGGTACTCCGTACTGTACTAACCTAGTAGATTAGATTGCAAATTGTTGAGGAAGCACGTGACGCGGATTCTAGCCCGGTCGGAATTATCGGGGCATTCCACATTCCACATTCCACAGCCAGATGAGATGCTTAGTAGGAGCAAGGGAAGGGGAAGAAAGGGAGGACCCCAGCACACCAGCACACCCCGGCACGCCCCAGCACAACAGCGAGTCAGCGAAGTTGCGGCGAAAATACTAAGTCAAGCTTGCCGGTGGTCTGTCTGACGGCCTACCCGAGTCCTGCCCGAGCCAGTCTTGTCAGTCTTGTCAGTCTTGTCTAAAAACAGACCAATACTCTCTCTCCCACCCACTTCTTCCCCGACTCTCTCCCCGATCCGAACTTCCATTCATTCATTTCCCATTACGCTGCTGTTGTTACGGTTGTCACACCGAACCCGTCCGATCACTCACTTCCGCACATCTGCTACCCCGTGTAATTATTTCAACCAACCAACCAACCAATCAATCATTTGCCACTTTTTCGCTCAGCATCAGCATGAGCGCTTCCACCAGGGCTGCCCAACGGGCAGTGGTAGTGAACCCCTTTGCCGGTAGGGTTGCGACACGACCCGGGCTCGGTCTTCCATCTTCATACCTCGGACGCCAAACCAGACACTTACCTCTTGACCTACCCACGCGCGCCCTGCTGATTCCGCTTCGAAGCATATCAACCGAGCGACACTCGGTCGGCGGCCATGGGGGCCCCCCTCCCGGCTTCAACGCAGAGAAAGCCAAGAAACCACTGCCTAAAGAACCCTCGCCAGCCGCCCCCAGGGAACCATCAGCCCAGAAGCCCACAGCCTCGGCGAATGCCGCCGCTGCTGCTACACAGCCAGCCCGATCCATAGATGAACCCTCTGCCGAGCCTAAATCCTTGACTGACCTGGCCGTCAAGAAAGACCAAGACATCGAGAAGAAGGAGGAGAAGCAGGAGAAGAAGTTGACCCTTGGCCAACGGATAAAACACGAGGTCCAGCATTACTGGGATGGCACGAAATTGCTAGCTACTGAGATCAAAATCAGCAGCCGGTTAGCCCTAAAGATGGCCGCCGGCTACGAACTGACCAGGCGAGAGAACCGCCAACTTCAGCGGACAGTCCAGGATCTTGGCCGTCTCGTTCCTTTCTCTGTTTTCATCATTGTTCCCTTTGCCGAGGCTCTCCTACCCATTGCTCTCAAGCTCTTCCCTAACCTACTACCAAGCACCTACGAAGGCCAACAGTCCAAGGATAAGAAGGCTGCGACACTCAGGGCTACCCGCAAGGAGGTCAGCTCTTTCCTCCGCGAGACTATGAAGGAGACTGGGTTGCCTTTATCGCCTGCCACGACGCAAAAGGAGGAGTTCGGTACATTCTTCCGAAAGTTGCGGGCAACCGGGGAGAAACCAAGCACCGATGATGTCATCAAGGTCTGCCAGGCCTTTAAGGACGATCTCACCTTGGACAACCTGTCGAGGCCACAACTAGTATCTATGTGCCGCTACCTTAACCTCAACACTTTCGGTACCGATACTATGCTAAGATATCAAATCCGCCACCGCATGCGCCAAATCAAGAGAGACGACAGGGCGATCAGCTTCGAGGGCGTCGACAGCCTCAACGTGCTGGAACTACAGACAGCATGTGCCAGCCGTGGCATAAAGACACACACCGTTTCCCCAAGCAGACTGCGAGAAGATCTACAATCCTGGCTTGAGTTACGGTTGAAGCATGGCGTGCCTTCTACGCTCCTAGTTTTAAGTAACGCTTACATGTACGGCCAGAAGAACGAGGAGGGTGGTTTCCACAGCCAAATCGAGGCGCTCACCGGTGTGCTCTCGTCTATTCCCGAAGAGCTATACCACGAAATCGAACTCGAGGTGCATAACGCCGAAGGCGCTGCCACTAACAAGCAACGTCTCGATGTCCTCAAGGAACAGCAGGAACTCATCGAAGAGGAGAATGAGCAAGAGCAGGAGAGTCAGGACACCGGGTTCGCGACCCCCAAGGACGTAGACAATATCGATGAAAAGGATGACCGCCAGCAGGCAGCTTCCGCACAGGGCCTCAACGAGGCAGTGGTCGGCGAGGCCGTAGACGCGGAGGCCGACCAAGTCCAGGCAAAGCAAACGCAGCCTGAGTCATCGGGGAAGGTGGAAGCCAAAAAGCCCGAGAACTAAAAAAAGCCAGACGCCCCTCATGAATAGTTTCCCCACACAGCGGACTTGTATTATACGACAAGTGTATCGCTTCTCATTTGTAATATCTTTTCGGCAACCAACGGCCAGTGTATCAAAGCGGAAATGGAGATAAGGTATACTCCAGGAGTCGCGGTATGGGCTTATAGATAGAGACCATGGCCGTCGTGCAATTGACGATGCAACAAATAGACTTGGAATTACGGACTTGTAAAAAAAAAATCTGCAATAGCTTTTCCGGCTTTCACGCGTGAAATTAGGTCGAGTTGGCTAGAGAAGTGCCAGACCTTGATGCTGCAAGCCATCTTTTATTTATGAAGGTAGTGTATCTTCCTTGTCCGGGCTGAAGTCATTGCGAGAACCCTGCCAACATTTTGGTCTGTCTTGGCAATCATTGCTTGTTCGACGAGCAGGCAAGCCACTTTTTTGACGTTGACTGTGAAATACCCCCGACATTCGTCTGTCTAGCACTCGCCTAGGTTAGCAAACTCATCTTCTACCCAGTGTAGGTGTACGTAGTAGGTATATTGCTGTTGTTGTTGTTGTCTCGGGTCCCTCGACGCGCAGCGAGAAACGAAGCTTTGTGGCGCACGCGCAGGACGATTCTCTCTCTCTCTCTCTATCTATCCCTCAACGTTGCGTTGCATTTGCATTTGCATGTGCGTGTGCATAGTGTACACTACCACTTTCATACCAGAATCTAAACCGCCCGAGCTGAAAAGGAGGGGGCTAAAAACAGCCTTGCCTTGCCTTGGGTGGTATTTTAATAGGAGCGATGCAGACGATGCAACGCAGCGCAGGGGAGGGGTGTCAGCTTGTTACAGATCTGCGGCGACCCGGTTGTTTCTGTAGTACCCTTCTAGATCAGTCTTGACAGTGTACATGCTGGGCATGGGTAATGTAATGTGATGTAGGTGCCGAGGTCGGGTCTGAGGATGGGGAATGGTCTTCTTGATTTGTACTTTGTGTATGGCTTCGTTTTATTATTAGGTAGGTAAAGTTGATAGGCTCGCTCGCCCGGCTTTTATTTACTCTCTTGTCTGGCAGGACGAAGCTGGCAGCTACGGTAGGTAGGTAGAATAGAGAATGCGCTGAGTTAGGTTCCGGGTTGGTTAGAGTCTGCGGTTTGGCCGTGTTGTTGTTGTTGTTGTTGTTGGTCCTGGGTCCCTGTGCTTATTTCGCCTGGGCGTCTCGATCTCCGGTGACGACGCCTTTTGTCCCCCGCCTATTTAGCGATGCGGCATCGCAATTTATAGTAGTATGACGGCGGTGCTTAGATGTGATGTAAACTGTGTCGGACGTCTTTTTCTTTTCTTTTTTTTTCTTGTAGGGCGTTGCTCATCTCCTTTTGCACGATGTGAGACATGGTAGGTAGGTATCTAGATCGGGTTTCTTATGTCATGCGCATTCACACAATCCTAACCTAACTTTGTGGCTGTTATGCAGTTGGTGCACGTGAAACAGCGAAACGGAGAAATGATGGCACAGCACAAGATGGAGCCGGCAGATGGGCGAGTGTATTGGGTATTATATACCTACTATGTGGGTAGGTAGATTAGGCAGTGATCCCACGGGATGAGGGAAACGAACGATACGGCTGGCAATGAGCAGGTATCTCATCTACCTACCTACCTACCTACCTACTTAATCATCACGCCCCTCCACAAAACGCCATTGTTTCGAAGAGGAGCCTCCTGATCGTTATGTCTGCCCTGCCCTGCTCTCGGCGTGGGCGCTGTTCGCTTGCCGAAAGGATCCAGCTCTCGAGACACTGCGCTGCCGCATCCTTCGAGGGCCCCAGCCGTGCAGGCAAGAATGCAAGCCATGCCGGCTATCACAATGTTGATCAGGAGAGAGACGGGGCCGCTGCGCGATGGTATTATTAGGAAGAGGATCGAAAGGAGATAGTCCTGTCCTGTCCTGTCCGGTCCGGTTGATACGTATATTACGCCGACGAGCGCTCGCTCGCTCGCTATCATGAGCGTAGGTTTGTTCGTCGAAGGCAGCTTGGCGTTGAGTTCACCGGATCCGCTCATTTCTGGACATCAGCTTTTCATTCATTCACTCCTTTGAATTAGGTTTATGTTTATTCTGTTCTGTTTTATCGATCTGATTTGATTCGAGAAGCTGAGAATCTCGGGGTTGGTATCGTCAGTCATGCGTCTTCAGGCCGGCTTCCTCGCGCTCGTTTCCGCGCTGCCTAGCGCGACGGCGCTCTATGATCTCCCGGACGTC
The DNA here is from genome assembly GCA_002003505.1 of Xylariales sp. No.14919. Classification (NCBI taxonomy): domain Eukaryota; kingdom Fungi; phylum Ascomycota; class Sordariomycetes; order Xylariales; species Xylariales sp. No.14919. The sequence continues at coordinate 724,223 of BDMC01000014.1, forward strand.
CCGCTGCCGCGCGAGATACAGTTCGCGGATCTCTTCGAGACGGTGCAGTCGGATGTGCTCAAACGAAGCACGCACGATGCGAGCTTTTCTTTGAACTTTGGCGTTGCGAATCAGGTGTTGTCCGAAGGGTATGTTACGGGAGATATTACTCGGCTACCCCTTTTCTTTGGTTAAACCTGGGCTCGTGCAACACCCCTGAACCGTCGCTATCGCCATTCGTTTATTGGGGGTAACGACATGCTAACTTGTTCTCTTTCATGTTAGCGACTTCCATGGCGCCAAGCTGACGGTAAAATGTGTCGAGTGCCGCACGACCGGAGAGGTCATAGCCTCCGCCATGCTGCCGGACATAAGCGATATCGACATCACGCACCCGGGTCACATCTTCGACACCTCCATGCTGGGCCTCACGTTCAACGGGGTAGGCGCCACGATCGATCTCGATCTTAGCGCCGCGGCGACCGGGGACTTCTCCGTGCCGCTGCTTAAGACGGAGAGCCCGATCGGCGTCTCGGTAAGTGTTGCGAACGGGGGGGTGGATGCATTAATATATTTATTCATTTCCTTTTTGCTTTTTATATATGAGGCCACTGGTTGGCTAACGGATATCGTGCTGCATAGGGCCCCGGCTTCCAAATTGGCGTCGTATTCTCCATAGACCTCGTCGTGAAAGTCACCGGCAAGATCGAGACGGAGGGCGGTTTCAAAGTCGCGATTCCCGACGGCTCGTCGTTTATCATCCCATTCGACGAGTCGAAACCGAACATTGCTAAATTGTGAGTCCTTACCCCTATTCATACCCTAGAATACACCGTTCCTATCACGGCCTTTTCTTCTAGCCTCGTGTTCAACAACGTCTCGCACAACTAACAAACCCTCTTTAAGCAACGGCGCTTCGGTCTCCTTACTACCTATAACGGTCAATCTGCCAGCCGGCATAACGGCCGCCCTACGCCTCAAGGTCCAGGCCGGCGTGATGCTGCCTGACCTCGAGGTGTTCGAAGCGAAAGCGCTCGCGGGCGCGTCCATCGCGCTGCCCGAGGTGAACATCAAGGAGTCGGCGTCGTTCCCGTCCCAGACGTGCGCGGTGCCCGTGTCCGCGGAGCTCAACATCAACGCGGGCGTGTTCGTGGACGTCGGCGCCGACCTCGCGGGCGTCAACCTGGGCGAGTTCAACCCCAAGGCCTCGACGACGCTCTTCGCGGCCTCGACGAGCACGTGTCTGAAATCCGCCAACGCTACCAGCGCGACCAAGACGTCCTCGAAGCACGCGTCGTCGTCGACGGCGAAATCGAAGCCTAAGTCCGCGAGCACCAGTCCCGCGCGCCACTCGGCTAGCCAGAGCCCCGCGAGACAGCACTCGGCTAGCGCTACGCCCGGCCCCTCGTTCCGGCCTCACGCCTCTGCGTCTGCGGGCCCGGTCCCTACTACGCTGGCTACCTCGCGCAAGACGCCCCCGCAGAGTAACCCGTCTCATGGCGGGAGCGGGAGCGGGAGCGGTAACGGCGGTGGCGGTGGTAGCGGGAATAGCGGCGGTAACGGCATTAATGGCGGATTTGGGGCGCCGAGCTCTTTCGCCGTGGCGGCCCGCACGTACGCGAAGCGCAGCGCGTACCCGATCACGCTGCAGAGCCTCGCGACGCCCATCACGAATTTCGCCGGCGCCACGCCTACCGCGGCCGTCGTGGTCGCACGGCCTGCTCGGCTGTAGCTGGCCGGCGAGGGTTTACGCGGATGGGACGAGTGGTTAGTTAGTCCATTTTCGGGTCATGTCTTGGGATTTGCTTTTGGTACCTATCTTCTGTATTACACGTGCTAGTTCTTAGGGCTGGGTAGGTATGTTTAGTTGGATGGTATGTATTTGTTCAATGGCCATGAATATGTTTATACATACATATCACTAGTATCATCTGTCATCTCTCCCTATAGGACCTAGGAGTGTTTATCTTAGGTAGTAAGTTAAGTCCGATTTTTTAACCGCGCTACCTGCCTTTCGCTGGCTAACTAGCTCATTCGTTGGTCGCCGTGAACTACTCGAGTCAGCAAGATCATATCTCTACCATTTGAGTTTAGCTAGGGTCAGGGACGGCGGAATTTTTTAAATGGTTGTTTCTAACATGCGAGTTGCCTGTCGTACCACCTCTAATCTCCTTATTATACGTACAACTATTTTAAGCATGTCTTAGTGCAGACTTTGGCTCCAATAAGGTTCAGGCCGACAACGCCACCGACGTTATATGACGACCAAATCACGACAAGATATATATGTATCTAGCGTAGCGTATAGTACAGTATAGGAAGTAGGCCTCTAGGTAGACTAACTACTATATATATTATTATTATTGCTAACATTCTTCATTGGCTTCCTTTCTCTGCGTTGTCGGGCTTCTTTTCGTACATGTTACATAATCCTTCAGGTACCCCAACCCTAAGAGTAGATGCGGCATTCTCCTTTTGGCAACAACCTGCGGTAAGTTTCATCCTATGGCGCGCCAATCAAAGTTGCCTTGGTATGGTATCATTTGACGAATTCCGCTCGAAGAAGATTCAAAAAAAAAAAAAAAACAGCCCTGGTATTAGTAGAAGTAACGTCGGAAGTACTACTCCCGACTCCCGATCCCTCACAGGGGCCTGATACACGAGACTAGGCAGTAACTAGGGAGCGTAGATGTGCAGATATATCGGCCTTTGGCGCTATCCGAGGCCCGAAAGACCTACCTTACCCCAACTAATGGCTGGGTCAGGTACCTATTTTACCGGCCGGGTGGTGAGTCGTGACTCATGTTAAATGAAGATGAAGAAAAAAGGGCCTATGCTAGCCTTGAAACGGGTATCTCTCGGGTTTAGGGCTGGAGATTAGCCCCAATGGACAAGCTTTTTTCTGCCCAGACGACGACCGGGGAGAAAGGAGTACCTACCTAGGTAATGTGTAGGGGTCGCTGTAGGGTCTTTGTTCCACTTTTTTAGATTTAGTACTTGCCGCCACCTCGTTATCAATCAGGCGATTGGGGAATTACATTTACGTACGGTTTATGCAGAGATTCACCGTTCGTAAAACGGTTTAAATTTAACGGTTAGCTCTATGTGTCTATAGACGTTGTTTGAGTAGCAGCGAGTGGGTTCCCGATAGGTGTTAAGTGACTTACCTTTGACACCATGGCTTCAGAATCTGTTTGCACCGACATAAAGAAGTCCGTCAAGAACCCGGGTTCAATTAAACGCCCCGATCGTCCGAAACCCGTGTCCGAAGAGGTATGCGGCCTTTGCATCACATTTGTCAATGCATTAAGGACGCCATATGCGTAGGTAATCGGGAGAAAAAACCTGGCCCCACCCCCCGCCTAGCATACTTTAGGGGCGCAAAGCTATCATAGCAATAACGGCCTGATAAAATATATATGCTCAGGTGTATATATATATATTTGTATATATGTATATAAGGGAAAGGACCTTAGAACAAGAAAAACATAAATTTTCAGGATATGTGGATAGAAAATCGAGAGAGAAAGCTAACTTGATCTTTTATAATCAGTTCGTATAGGAGGGTTTTCGGGGGAATAAGGCAACGCGCGCCATACAATGAAATCTTCGGTTATAGCTATGCCGAATTTCAAACCAACGGATGCTCTGGCCTCAAGGAACTGACAAATGAGTATCTTAAATACCTGGACGAGAAGGATCGACGAAAGGGAAGCGAATTGGTTTTAGCCAAGGATCCAGGCAGCACCAATGCCAATGAACCTACGTTGTTCGCTCTGTGGGTTGTCTTCCGCCTCGGGGATCATGGCTTCACAAGGTATCCTGGGATGCAGCTGACCCTTGCTCACGGGGCTGATGTGCCGCAAAACCAGGCACACGGCAGGATTCTTGACTCCAGCTGGGTCGATATGGCACAAGTCAAACAGTGGAAGCAAACCTGCCTTTCACACCACGGACAGAAATGCGATAACCCCTGGATGATCAAGAAAGCGGAACCCGCTCTGCTCATTGACACATTAACGAATGCTCTTGTCAAAGGAGCAGGAGGCGCAGGTTATGTGGCCCTGAGTTATAGGTGGGCATCCAAGGAGAGATTGAAAAATACGAAAGCCAATTATTCAACACTCTTACAACCAGGGAGCCTAACCGAAAAACGTTCTTCCATTTCACCTATAATCTTGGACGCAATGCGGTTAGTGAGGGATATGGGGGAGCGATATCTTTGGGTGGACGCACTCTGCATTGTCCAGGACGACGAGAAAACGCGCACACCGCAGCTTGAATTGATGGGAGCCATTTATGCTAGCTCCGTGATCACAATTATGGCGACGGATGGCGACGCCGAATACGGCCTACCGGGTATCCCAGGGGGCAACTCGGCGGCCCCGAACAAGCGAAACTTAAAACAACCAGTCTACACACTCTGCGGGGGAGAGAAAATCATCCAGATGAACGTCCACCGCCGCAAAAGAAACACCTCGGACCGGGAGAGTTATTACAGCCGCGGTTGGACTTACCAGGAGTTCCAAATGGCAAGCCGCAAACTCATCTTTGAGGGCAACATGCTATATTGGGAATGCTCGTGCGCGGAGTGGCACGAGTATAGCACGGCAGAGAAACAACCAACGCCACGTTTTGGCTCTGTCATGAAAGGCTTGTGCGACTACGATGCATACAGCGAGCTAGTGCGTGCTTATAACGAGAGACACTTCACGTACGACGCAGACGCGCTGGATGCGATCAATGGAATACTAGCTGTGTTTGGCCGTTCGTTCACCGGCGGGTTCCTTTATGGGCTCCCGGAGATGTTTTTTGATTTGGCTCTGACTTGGTGCGTATCTAGTTTTGGGGCCAAAGAGTCACAGTCATTGAGACGGCGGAATGTCTCCTCCAGCCCTACGAAGCTTCCATCGTGGTCTTGGATTGGTTGGCAAGGCCCCGTTATCGCCGTTCCTCTCGGCACGGAAGACGCTGGTGTTGAAATTCATCCCACAACCACGTGGTATGCGGGGGACACCGTAACGCCCTATCAAGGCCGCCGGATAAACGCATGCTGGTACGGCCAGAGACAGCTCTTCAAGGACCTCAGTCGGCCGCTGCCTGCTGGGTGGAAGAAACACGCCAATATCCAACCAAACGGCGAGCGCATAAAGGCGGGTGGCGAGCCCCCTGAAGGAGGCGGGGATTACTATTTCACACACGACGACATTTTAGATACGGAAGGTAACGAGCGAAAATTTTGGTATCCGTGGCCCGTGACGCCCATCACTCCCGACAGCGAGCTGAAAGTCCCTCTTCAATCACGGTACATTTCGTGTCGGACGAAGAGAGCATGGGTGGAGGCATACAAGCGTATAGTCGGCGACAGTGCCACTTTTCCGCTTCGTAGCTCTGGAGAAGGCATTGGAGAACTCTTTCTGAACCATACAGGCGATGAAGCGGGATTTTCTGACGATGAATCGGTCGGGCGCCCTGTTGAGCTTGTCGTTATTTGTCGCGAGGTCTGGGCGAGCGACGCTGACTATTACAAGGTGCTGTGGGTTGAATGGGAGGGCGGTGTTGCGTATAGGAAGGCATTAGGGGAAGTGGATAAACGATGGTGGGACTGCTATGCTAACGCTGAAGATATTGATTTGGTTCTTGGATAATTAAAGTTGTCAAATGGGGCTAATGTGAGGATTTCGAGGAGGATCAATTTAGGTATCTCCGACATAGCGCACAATACACGCATGCCGATACGTGGAATACGCGCGAGTTAGCATTAGCATACGGAACAATACACTCGTAACATCATCCATCCCAATCAATCTGTACTAGACCTGCTAATAGCCCCGATATTTGACACGAGCATCAACCGAGTCCAATGATAGGGCATTCCGAGTCGCATCGGCCATAATCGGCGCCGACAGTGGCACGTCAAAAGCCCGGCGTCGCTTACTGGACGCGAAACTCGTTACGTGGGAGGTCCTGCCGTAATTGTGCCCTCGTTAACTTCCCCTTTCAGCTGCTAGCTGAGGACATTAAAAGCCGCGTTGAATCCTCACGTCGATGTGGCACAAAGGATATATATATATATATATATATAAATGTAAGCGGAAATAACCCAAGCGGTGCGGAAACCCACACTAGCCCATAGCACACGTAATACGAGGACAACTCGTCATCTTCTCTAGAAGACGGGTTACAAATTTGATGGACTCAACCAGCACACTGTCCGAGCCGTTGATATAGGGGTGTGGCGTTATGAAATGTGGCATGTTGTTCTATGGGCATGGGCTTTACAATTTCATCATGAAACGAACGGGCACACAGACAGGGATGGAAAGCCACCCTTCTGGTTCTGAAGACAATTACTGTCTCTATCCCTAACTTCCTATCTAATGTCGGCTGGTCCACGGCGTTGGTTCTAAAGTGACGGTTCGAAGGGAGCCGGACCGCACCGCTCGAGCGTACGCTCGAGATCAAAACAAAACATGCGTTTTAGAGACACGCCAGCATCCAAGAGATTGCACCGCGGCTATGGCTTTTACGTCGTCCCCCATCCCTTGAAATAGTGACAAGTCGGTTGTGTCGTCGCTTGGGCGGGGGTACATGTCATTAATGTAGACTCTATATCTATCCATCCCACATCGGAGGTGAAATCTGCGGAACTCCCGGCTGCGGCGAATTAATCAACGCAAGCCAGGGACAAGTACCAAAAGCCCGGCCCGAGACTCGGCTTTCCGATAGGTTTCCCTTTCTACTAAGTTAGTCACATCGATGAAAATGACATACGGAATCGCATAGTTTAATTGTATCCCATGTGCATCGGCATTTCAAACAAAACTAGTCAGCTAGTTACCTATACCCAGCCAGCTACTTTAAACTATGAATGTAAAGGGATGTCGCGTTTATTAGGGGTTTTTCTTTTCTTTGCAAAGACCCCCTGCGTTGAATGATTGTGTACTAAACTCCGTTTTAGAATAAAAAAACGGGTTGTGGTATATTTACGGTGATGGGGCATATTGGAAGTGGGTTACGTAAATCCGTTTCCATTTCGGCGTATATAAGCTCATTGTAAATTAAACCTACACTGGTATCTCAGAAGGTTCCCGTCCGAGCGTACACCCACCTGCGTTAGTGCAGATCGGGTACGAAATCGGTCTACGAGGGTTACTCGGAGATGTGCGATGTTTGGTTTGGGTCGTGCAAAGTAAGGAGTACTGTAAGGAGTACTATAAGGAGTAGATACCGCTACCTCCAGGCAGCTATTCTCAAAGCGGCAGCCTTCTACTGACCCGCCCGATTCTACCGGCGATTAGCTAGTCTAGAACTTCTGCAGGGAAGGTTTTCGTGACTCTACGATTCATTTGCCCCGTCTGGATACAGTAGGTCCTTAGTCCTAATGGTACCTCCTGGGTGGACTTTGTACCGTCGTACTGTCGGCCGAACGCTCGGCATGTAGGCAAGTTATCCGATCTACGGGTCATTCAAACAGTACAGTAATTTTTTTTTTATAACGATTGGGGGAGAAAATGTACAAAACCCATTGATACCCCTCCTCATGGCTTTGTAGGCTGTTGTCTTCTGTTTGCCGCAAGAGCTTCCCAGATACACAGACACAGGCAGACAGACCAGACCAGACCAGACCAGACCGACTGACTGTGACTGCTACTACTACTACTACCGTATAACTAATTAGGACATGGCGGCGGACGAGAAAGTCGCCGATCCCGAACGAGACGCTGGTTTCGCCAGTACGAACGAAACACTCGCCACGCCGACGGCGAGCGACGATGATCACCACACCGCGAACCACGATGGCTCGGAGGGCGTGTCCAAGGAGTTGGGGTCAGCAGACGGGAATGGCGCCATAGCAGTACCGCCGAACAACGCCGACGAATCACCGCAGGGGGGCCGCTCGGGGTTGGAGATGGCCGTCATCATGTCGGCGCTCTGCTCAGCGCTGTTCCTGGCCGCCCTAGATGCCACCATCGTGACAACCGCCCTCCCCACCATCGTAGGCGAGTTCAACGCGTCCTCGGGGTACACCTGGGTGGGCGCGGCCTACACACTTGCGAGCTCAGCAACAGTGCCGAGCTGGGGCAAGATCAGCGACATTTGGGGGCGCAAGCCGGTGCTGCTCCTTGCCGTCGGCATCTTCTGGATTGGCTCGTTGATCGCCGCCCTCAGCAGGAACATCGGCCAACTGATCGCCGCCCGCGCCATCCAGGGAGGGGGCGGCGGCGGTATCGTCGTGCTTATCAACATCGCTGTCAGCGATTTGGTCTCAGTACGCAAGCGTGGCCAATACTACGGCATATTCGGCGGCGTCTGGGCCCTGGCGTCGGCCATTGGACCGATTCTCGGTGGCGTTTTCACCTCCAAGGTACGTACACGCACACGCGGGTTAGCGATTCACGTTTGGTCCCGAACGTCGTCTCACGGGCTTTGTAAGACAAACTGACGTGGCTTTTGAATAGGTCACCTGGCGCTGGTGTTTTTGGATCAACCTGCCCATCTCCGGCGTGGGATTTGTGGTCCTGTTGCTTGTCCTCAAGCTGCACAACCCGAGGACGCCGGTGCGCAAAGGCTTGGCCGCCATCGATTGGCTGGGAAGCGCCTTGATCATCGGCGCCACGCTCCAACTCCTCTTCGGCCTCGAGTTCGGAGGCGTCCAGTATCCCTGGAAGTCAGTCACCGTCATTGCCTTGATCGTGTTCAGCATTGTCACCTTTATCGTCGCCTTGGTGGTCGAGAAGTACGTTGCCGAGTACCCCGTCATTCCCCTGCGCCTCTTCAACTCGCGCCAGAACATCGCCGCCTTTACCGTATGTTTCGTGCACGGCGCCGTCTTCATCTCCGGCTCGTACTACCTCCCACTCTACTTCCAGGCCGTAGTCGGCGCTTCGTCGCTTCTGTCCGGTGCCTACTTACTCGCTTATGCTCTCACACTATCCTTCTTCTCAGCAGGCATTGGCATCTGGATGAAGAAGACAGGCCAGTATCTACCGGCTATCATCTTTGGCATGGTGTTCCTAACCTTGGGCTTCGGATTGTTCATTGACCTCGGTTCACCGGTCAATTGGGCCAAGCTCGTCCTATACCAGATCGTCGCCGGTATTGGCGTTGGACCCAACTTCCAGTCCCCTCTGATTGCGCTGCACTCCGGCCTTCACCCCAAGGACATTGCCGCCGGCACAAGTACATTCCAGTTCATCCGCCAGCTGGGCACGTCCATCTCCATCGTCATCGGCGGCGTCGTGTTCCAGAACGGCATGCAGAAGCAATACCCAACGCTACTAGCCGAGCTCGGCCCCGAGCTCGCAAGCCAGCTCTCGGGCGGCAGCGCAGCCGCAAACGTAGGCTTGGTTGCGGGACTCACGGGCGAACAAGGCAGAGTAGCGCGGGACGCATTCTGGAACAGTTTACGCGACATGTTCATCGTCTTCACCGCCATTTCCGCCTTCGGCCTGCTCATCAGCCCCCTCGTCGGCCAGCGGAAGCTGAGCAAGGAGCACACCGAGTATAAGACGGGTCTACAGAACCTGGCCAAGAGGGACAACAAGGCGCCCCAGGCCGAGCCCTCGTCCGAAAGCGAGAAGTCGGGCTAGACGCCTCGGCTCTGGATATCCGTGTGTATACGTGTATCGCTTATAGATAATTATAGTAGAAAGATAATCATAGTAGATAGAATTAAATCACCTCTACCTGTATCTGCGCTCTGTTCTCGTCCCCTTTCGGCGTTAAACTTTGGTGACCGTTCTGGAGTATGTGTGTCATTTAGGGTTGAGACATCTGTACACTTAACTACTATGGCGTACGAGAATTGTGAACGTAGGTGAACTAGCTACCCCATTATAGAATAACTGTGAATACCTAAGTTAGGTACCCTTCGGTTCTGCATTTTTCATCTCATGTTTCCCTGCTCGGGTGTACCCGTAGACAGTCGCACCCTACCTTGTGTATGAATCGGGACGTTCCACCGCCACGTGGTTTTCTCTCCTGTAGCCTCCCTTTCCCCCTTTTTCCTCCTACCCTACCCTACGTTACACTATACTATCCTTCGCATGAAAAGGGGCTCACAATGATCTCGTCCTAGCAGGCTGTGTATGCTAGTCTTTGCATTTTTTATTGTTATACTTGTGTGAAAAAACGGCGTGTGCCACGGGGGAGAAACCCCTTACTATCGATGTCGGCGTATGCCCTGTTGTGAGAAATATTCTGGGGAGACATAAAATAATAGCATGGCGCAGTGCGGTGTTGTCTCAGGTAGCGTAGCTAGGGTGTTAGAGAGCTCACAATGTGGACTCACTTCTGTAGGTAACGGGCGGCTATAAAACGGAGCAATAAACAAAGTAGAGTTTAGTTGTCTACGACTTTACATCAGTAGGACATAGGCTTACAGGCCGCACATATTAGACACGAGGTCCATCATCGTACTGAACGAATAAAAGATTTCATTGCGCTATGCTTGATTATGGTTCCTGCTCGGTGATACTATCTAGCCGAGGCTGGACGGGATACGAGCTCTCGTCGTCGGGTGACGATTTGAGCACTTCGGCACGCATCAGCCGGCGCGGGGCCCTCCGCCCCGTGAACAACTCAAACTGCGCGAAGCCCTGCTCGGGCAACAAATCCAAACTGTCCATCACGACCCAGCCGCGATGCGCCTCCGCGCGCGTCTGCAGGATCAGAGGCGTGGTCAGGTCCTTGTAGGAAAAGTCGACGACGACGCCGCCCGTGGGGCTGCCCATCCAGGCCTCCGGGAGGGTGAAATTGGGCGCGGGCTCCTCGCGCCCGTTCTGCTGGGAGGGTATGCAGGAGACGATGATCGTCGGCTGGCGCAGGTGGGCGGGCCACGGGTCGTCGCGGGTCCGCAGGATGTGGAAGTACGTCTTGCCGCCGTCGACTTTGCTCAGGAGGGGTATGTCGTTCCGCGAGAGCAGCCGCTCGAAGTGCGACACGAGCTTCTGCGCGTTCTCCGGCGACCGGTTGTGCACCACGATGCTCTGCACCCCGAGCTGCAGCATCGAGTACACGGCGGCGCGCGCCATGCCGCCGGCGCCGATGACGAGCCCCGCGGTGTTGGCGCGGACGGCGTTCGCGGGCGAGAGCCCGCGGCGGATGCACGCGCGGATGCCGATCCAGTCTGTGTTCTCGCCGTATAAGGCGAGGACGGGGCCCGCGCTGTTGCGTGCGTTGGATAGAAGCGCGTCGTCTGGTATGCTGCCGTCGGGGTTTAGGTGGCGCACTGGAATCAGCGTGTTGACGGCGCCGATTGCTTTGGCGTGGTTACTGAGGGAGTGGGTGAGGCTGATGACTTCGACCTTGAACGGAAGGCCGACGGAAGCACCACCGAACGCGGGATCGTGTATTAAATCCCGGATATCGCTCAGGGAGCTGGTAGAGTACGGCTGGTAAATATGGCTTGTGCCGAGAGCTTGTATCGCGGCGCTATGCATGGCGGGCGACAGACTGTGCTGGCAATTTGCGCCCACTACGTATAGCTTTAACGCATCGTCTGTGGCGAAGGACGATCGCAAGGCTACAGTCGCCTGACGGGGGGTGATAGAAGGTATTGTGTACGAGGACTCGCGATGCTCCTGGGAGCTAGACCCCACGAGAGATTCCGGGAGAACTGAGGTGAGAATTTTATTTAAGCATGCCGAATGCCTGCCCTTCGCGCCCGTATTATACGCCACCAAGGGAATTTGCGGTTGGCCAGCGCCGGCGACGGAACAGCGGAGCATATTGATTTCGAAATTGTCCTCTATAGAGAAGGCCGGGCGTGTGAGCTTCACGAGGTCGCAGGAGAACGACTGCGCCCTACGGTAGTAGGACATCCACGTCGGGTCGACCCAGGACGGGGGGTGAGACGAGGATTCAAAGTGCACCACGCCGATTATCTTGGAGGCCCTTCTGCATTCCGTGATATGATAGAGCGCCCTGTCGTCTAAGCGTAAATCTACAGTGAGGTATTCTGGGCCAAGTAATAAGCCGTGTTGGACGTGCTCCAAGTACGCGGCTCGCTGGGTATCATCGATGGAATCAGAGTTCGGCCACGGTACGTGGTAGATAATAGGGATAACCACGTTTCGTCTGACGGCACCGACGGCTTTGCTTATTCGACTGGCGCGCTCCGGACTTAACTGGCTGCCGCCTGAGGATGAATCCGCCTTCGGAGCGAAAGCGTCATCGATCACAATCTCGATAGCATCGGCGCCTGTTTCGATGTCCCCGGTCTCCCATTCGTCTGCCAGGATTCGTGACAGAGGCATGGATGTCGCATAAGTGAATTGGCGAGTCTCGGTTGGGACCGAGGCGAGCGGGAACGCGGTTTCAATAAATGGAATGGACCTCTTCGGCATGATGAGAGAGAGGAACTTCAAGAAATGTCTCTCAGCTCTTTTTAAGGTGAGATAGGGAGCGGGCGTGGCTAGGCTATCGCCGCGCACCGTGATGGTGGGCAGTGACGGATCGTCCAGACTTGAACATCTCTCCGACACGTTGAAGAACTCGAAATTAGCTACGGCGCGGAATGCCGATGCCGTATATTTCATCAACTCCCTAATTTTGCTCTCGTCCGCTACCCTGAGATACTGTTGTATGGCCTCCGGGTCCCTGGCGATGTGTATGACGGGATGGAAAGCTGCGAACTTCTCCAGCAGCGCGTGGAGGCCCGGCTCCATCCAGGATGAAACGACGATGCAATCTCGCTGATGGCTGGCGAGGACAGTCTCCAGGATCGCATACTGCTTCCGACGACACTCAATGGGGCCGTGTTCTCTCTTGTATGCTACTGCAGACAGCTTCGTCACATCCTTGAAAGTGTTGTCAAGATCAATGATCCTGCGTTTCATGGCCGTCGAGGCTATTATCGCTAGAGTGGATTTCCCAGAGCCGCGTATTCCTACCAGTACGATGGATGCGTCTGGCTCGAATAAGGCGTCTAGGCTAGATCTTGGCGGAGTGCTGCTCGTAGTATTCGGCAAGCTCATGCCACGGCGGCTTGCCTGGGGCGATAAGTCATGTTGGCGCGGCCGTTTTGAGGGTTCGAGGTCGGAGTATATATGATATGGTTGTCGTTCGTCGATAGGCGCAACGGATGCGTATCCCCTCTTGACCCCGGCTACCACCGCGGATGCCATTTCTCTCCCCCTTCAAACAATTAAATGATGAAGCAAACTTCTGTTTTTTAACATCCTTATCATTCTATTTCTTTCTCCTCCGTAACGAATGCTCACGCTTCCCTCGCCGCAATGTAGATGATGGGATGGGATATTACGGATAGGAATCGATCAGCGGGACCTTAACCGTATGCCAGACGCACAGTTGCCTCTTAGACTGGACTAGTCAAACGTGGTGGATTTTTTGATCCGTGTATGGTCGCTGAAGATAAGTAAATACTCTTCTTACTAACAGAAGCAAGATTCTGTTGTTTTCTGGCTAATTGATGGGAAATAATGGTGAAATTGGGCCTCGTCCACTCCCCGCGATCACCACTTGATCGATCGCACGATGGTGGCCCGAGGATGTGGCCCTTCGACAACGGATGCTAGACTAATTAGTTTGGTGTATCTGCATGGTCCGCCGGGCCCTGTTCCACTAGGATACGGTGCTGACAGAGGTGAAGCGTGTGCTAAATGGCCTGAAGGTAAAGCCAATAACGAAAAAAAGGCCGTCTTGGATGGAGAACGAGCTCCTCCCGCAGGATAAGTATTTATCCAGGGAATTCTAGCCAAGAGTCCAATCAACTCACGCCCCCAAGCTTCTCCGCACGCTGGGCTTCCCCAGATTTCCCCACCAAACAGAATCCTACACCAATTGGCAATCTGCTGTTACCACTTACCTACTGACGGTGGAGGTGGTGCTACCGCCTTTGTGTTGGAAATATACCCCAGGATTAGTTCGTCAATCTGGCAATGGGCTTGGGAAGCGCATTGGACTTGCATAGAACTTGAGAACCCAGTTTGCGCATCGGCTATTCGGAAGATGAATGTACATGTTTCGTACAGGGTCCCGACGAGACGACGACATATGAGGCACCAAAGCCCGAAGAAGGGGGAAGAAGACGACTAGATAGATATGGGCGGGAAGCGGCAAAGTGGTACGGAGGAGACAAGGAGCAAAAGTACCGCCGAACGCCCAAACAACGAACCGGCACCGAAACGGCAGCGTGTCTCGCGGGCATGTGACCAATGCAGAGCTGCGCGCGAGAAATGCGACGGCATTCAACCGCTATGCTTCCCTTGCGCGTCACAAAATCGGTCATGCAGTTGGGAAGAACCCAAGAAGAAACGCGGGGTCCAGACCGGGTATATTAGGACATTAGAGATGGCCCTCGGCTGGATATTTGACAAGATACCCGAATCAGAAACAGCCCTGCACGGCCTACTCACGCACGAAGGCGGCCAAGGACGGCTCCTACTAGCTGGCAAGGACACCTCTGCCGGCACTCGCCTTCATCGCCGGTGGAGGAAGAGCACCGTTCACGCCGAAATTGAGCGCGTGTTGGCGGGGGATGCCGCTTCTACGAGGTCCGCGAATTCAACTCCCGGCGAGGAATCCGACGAAGATGGGCCCGAAAAAGAGACACAGGACACGAAGTCCACGCCGGGAATGTTGGAACCGGCTGACCCGCTCAAGATCGAGGGCGAATTACCAGACAGAACTCAGCCGAGGGCGCCATGGCACGAAGATCCCAGCACAGGTAAAACCAATCATACAAGCCTGCTTAAAAGTCCCCCGAACTTTCGATCTCCTCCCGCACAGCGGCTGCCGAGCACCATTAGTCTTCCTTCAAACCATTGGCGACTCCTCGATATATACTTCTCATATACCCATATCTGGTTCCCGATACTCGAAAAACATGAACTCTTGAAGACGGGATACTCTTACCCCAACGAGGGATTACACGTGACGTGCGATGCTCCGGGCTCGGCTGGACACGCTGAGCTCTGGGCGGCGCTGGCGCTGGCGTCTTACCAGGAAACTGCTAGCAGAACCAGTGGGAGTGCCCAGGAGGCGCTCACAAATCCCGCATACATAGGGCCAAGGGAGATCTATCACATAGCGCGCAGTCTAATACCCATCGAAGATGGCTCTTTTGAGGCCCGTCATATCAACGCTCTGTTACTACTCACCCTAGTCAACATGGCCTGCGACGACCTCAAAGCGGCGTGGTTGTTAATAGGAATGGCGATTCGTGTCGCCCTCTCCTTGAGGCTACATGAGAACTCAGTCTCGACGCGGCATAGACAATCGTCTCACACTTATATGGGATGTTTCATTCTCGACACTCTTCTCTCTACCCGACTAGGTCTCCTACCGCATCTGAGGTCTAAGATGGCTCATATCAATCTACCTCGCCTCGATAATGATCTGGACGAATGGCAGCCTTGGATGCCCTGTCCCGATTTCGGCCCTTCTAGACGGGACATGCAGACCTCACGAATGCCTTCACATTCGATTAGCTCATTCGGTATCCTCCACAGAATTCACCTCGTCCTTTCTCGTCGACTCTGGGATGACCCTGAAAATTCCCTGCAGTCCGGGGAGGTATTTCTGCATACACTCCAGAATGCAGTCGATCAATGCGGTGCAGAAGCATCGATAGCTAGCTGTGTTCTAACTGGCGAATACATGGTCGGCCAGCTTCCATCCATCCACCTGCTGCGCCTTGCGTTTCTATATGCGGCAAGCATGTGCCAGGGATTTCCCTACTTGCACCGTGCAGTGCTGAGTTGCGCCGAGAGCTACATGAACAACTTCGGCATATGCGGGCTATCTCCGTTACTTTCCGTGTTCATGAAGCTCGTTGACCAACAGTCGCAGGGTGATTCTCTTACCAGGGAAGAGAGAGACCGGTGGAAACAAATCGAAAGGGCGATTGAATCAGTCTGGACGAAAACCAGCCGGAACGACGAGTCTGACGCGGGAATGGAGAATATTCGTTCCACGCCTTATCTGCAGCAAACGAACGCTACTACCTTTGCATCAATCCCTCATGTCCAATCACAACAATCGTCGACCACCGCCCTCTTTCACCCAAACACCAGCAACATCAACAACCATAGCCCCGCGAATCTGGGCATCCTATTTACCCCAGACCCCAACGCAAAGATCCCAGAGCTTGCCAACCACCACCAGCCACCCGGAGAAGCCGAAACCCTCCATCTGAACGGGCAGTCTGCCGCCGTGGGGGAATTCGAGGACATGGACACGCTTGCGGCGATATCACCGTCGATGCACGCCCCAGGGGCCGGGCGGCCAAGCTTCGCTAGCGCGACACTCGACTACGATACGATTCTCGACGACATCGCGTCCATTGAGCGCACCAGCATGCCAGAGTCGGAAACGCAGTTCATGGCGAATCTGGGGTTACGACCAGGCACTAACCTCGCCGACGTGTTTTCTCACGAGTTCATGGGGTTTTCCTGAAGAAAAAGACCACGGCTCATTCACCACTATCGACTGTATATACTATACAAAACTACTTAGTATACTGTACTATAGTTGTCTCTGTTTGCGGTACCCTGTCTGGGATTATATCGACCTATTGCCCATGCTAACGCTGTATGCGGTAACGAGGCCCCAGCATCAGCAACACTATGTGTGGAGTGAACCATGTTTCTCGTCAGTAGACTACGAGCAACATCACCAATCACACACCATTACGTGCGCCCGGTCTAACCGCGTCTGTCATAAGGAGTCTAGATTTCAGCCGACCAAGGGCATTTCAGCTGGGCCCGGATTCTAGGCTGGTTTCTTCTTACACTACTATACAGTATCTACTGCCTGGTCACATTCGACACATCATTGTGATTGGCAGGCCGAATTTCCTGTTTCGAATGACTCGTAAGAGCCTGCTCTACAGTATGGGCTCGCTAAGTCGTTTGCTCTAGCTCGCAAACCACTGGTGTCTGGATATATAAGTACTACTGTACGTAGCGTGTGTACAGTAGTGGCGTAGGTAGATAGTGTACGATGCCGTAATGCCTAGAATATATACAGCTACAAACAGCCAAAGAAGAAATCAACAGATTCCGAATCCAGTCGTACAATTGGCAATGTTCGGTGGAAGCGAGGCCGGGATTAAAGCTGATCCCCCCAGTCGGAGATGCACGCGGCCGATCCCCCGGCTGAACACTCTTCCCCTGGCACCTGGGCTTGGCGGGCGGATGAACCTTACTCATGACGTCGGCTTCCTGGTGGTTGGCCCTGCGCCCGTACAGTACGGTGAAGTATCGCACAACATAGGCATCTCAATTGCGGTTAGCTACGGCCGGGCCAAAAGTAGTTATTTGTCTACTGTATGATGTGTGAAACTGTGGAGGACGGTGAGATCTGGTGGTCGCGTAACAATACGCCAGGAGGTAGGTAGCTACCTACCACTTATCTCATATAGTGTAGCCTGTAGGTATATCCTTAACTCCCTGACAGGCTACTTTACGCCCGAGATGACTTACGCGCGTTGCTCTCTAGTGTGATGTGAGGCCGAGATACATAAACCACTATCTAGTACGCGGGAAGCACCTAGGCTGGTGACGCAGGAAGCCGGCCACTCACGGCTTCAGGACTGCGTTTGTCTCTCGCTAACATAATATATAACATTAGCAACGGCGGGTTGCTGTATATTTGCTGGGAACATTCCCGCTCTCCATCTATTTATCTATCTAACCGTCTCTGTCATCGCTTTCCCGCCGAGTTTTTCATACGTGTCTTATAACGGCCCGTGCTCCTCCAGCCACGGCGTTCACCTACTGAGGAAGTGTACACTATTTCCTCGAGCGATCTTCCAGAACATCCCTAGGGACCATTCCTAAGAGCCTCATCCTATTTCCTCTTTCCCATCACCAAATCATCAAAATGCCTTGCCGTTTAGCGATAACGTCTATGTCGCTCGGCCGCTGCCATGCGGGCCACTCATTTGTCCACAAGCTCGACATGGCCCATATGTACGGGTACAAGGGGATCGAGCTGTTCTACGAAGACCTCGTCGACGTCGCAGAGCAGTTCCCAGGGGGCGACACGCCGGCGAATGAGCTCGAGGCAGCGGGCCTCATCCGCCGCCTTTGCCACGAGCGCGGCATCGCCATCCTCTGTCTGCAGCCCTTCGCGCACTACGAGGGCCTGGTCGACCGCCAAGAGCACCGCAAGCGCATAGAGAAGCTGGAGTTCTGGTTCCAGCTCGCGCGTGCGCTGCGCACCGACATGGTGCAGATCCCGTCCAGTTTCGCGCCGGCCGCGGAAATCTCCGAGGACGTGGGCCTCGCCGTGGCCGATCTCCAGAAGATCGCGGACATGGGCTCGCGGCAGAACCCCCCGATCCGGTTCGTGTACGAGGCGCTCTGCTTCGGCACGCGGTACAACACGTGGGAGCAGAGCTGGGACATCGTGCAGGCCGTCGACCGGCCGAACTTCGGCCTCTGCCTCGACACCTTCAACATCGCCGGCCGGATCTACGCGGACCCGGCCTCGCCGTCGGGGCGGACGCCGAACTGCGAGGACGCGGTGCGGGAGTGCGTCGCGCGCCTCGTCGCCACCGTGGACGTCAGCAAGGTGTTCTACGTGCAGGTCGTCGACGCCGAGCGGCTCGCGGCGCCCCTGGTCGAGGGCCACCAGTTCTACGACCCCGAGCAGACGGCGCGCATGAGCTGGTCGCGGAACTGCCGCCTCTTCTACGGCGAGAAGGACCGCGGCGCCTACCTGCCCGTCGCGGACATCTCCCGCGCCATATTCCACGGCATCGGCTTCGAGGGCTGGGTCAGTCTCGAGCTGTTCCACAGGCGGATGGGCGATGCCGACGCCGTCGTGCCCAACGAGCTCGCGAGCCGGGGCGCGGCCTCGTGGGCCAAGCTTGTCAGGGACATGCAACTAAGGGTCGACGATGAGGCTCCGGCTGACAGAGGGAGGATGACGGCGTCCCTGTGATGAGATCTATGACTTTATTCATGTTTTTTTTCCCTTTTCTTTCTTCATTCCTGCCTTTTTCTTAGGCTAGCGAGGCCTGGCGTTGTCAAGGCGCAATGGATTTAGGTGTAAAATAGTCCGTCATACTTCGCTTTTCTCCTCATTTTTAGTAGCATCGTCGTCTTACGGAGGACAGAGAACGTATATCTCGAGTCCTATACCTCCTTGGGCCATTCTATCTCAATTGCCAATCTTGGCTGCAAACTTCTTGTTCGATTTTGACTCGCCTAATCCTCCTATCATACTAGTGCTCTCTCTCATGACCGTTCGTTCTATTGCAGCGACCAATTAGTGACATGAGAGAAAAAAAAGTGACTGCCGGGGTTCCGTTTGCATCGATCATGGTGACACAACCGAGGATCAGATCGGCTCGGCTCGGCTCGGCAATGTCGTGCTACTTAACACGGTCACAGCTGGTGACGAATAGCGGCGAGAGGTGAAGCTGAAAGCGGATAGCCGACTATGTTGCATGACAGTTTGTATGACGGTTTGCATGACATTAACCACAATCATTTTGTTTAATAAAGCAAACGGGATACACGAATGTGATGAGAAGTCATGCACATATGTACTGTATAGGGCACAGGACACAGGACACAGGACACAGGACACAGGACGCAGTAGATCCCCCTCTTCGGGTACTTCATACAATTATAGGTAAACATGTTTGGCCGGGCTGTTTCCAGGACACGGACACGGGCGCTATTCTCGCTTCTTCTTTCAAGGCAAACCCAAACAACAACAGCAAATAAACAAATCAGACGTTCTCGCACTGCTCCGCAGTCGCATCCAACTTACCGTCGGGAGTCAGATCCGCCCCGTCCACGTTCCGTCTCCACTCTTCCTCGTGCTCGCGCAGGTACTCCATGACCCGCCCGTGGGCTCTCCACACGGGCCGCTCCTCGAACAGCCGGTCCATGGCCTCCAGCGGCACGCCCTTGGTCTCGGGGATCAGGAAGAACACGAAGACGATGGACAGCACCATCAGCGACGCGAAGAAGAAGTACACCGCGTACCCCAGCGCGTCGAAGAGCTGCGGCGTGAACCGCGAGATCAGGAAGTTCCAGAACCAGTTGCTTGCTGCTGCCGAGGCCTGGCCCAGAGATCTGTTCTGCGTGTCAGGAGAGTATGTACTCGGCAGGAAGGAAGTGTCTGGTATCGTTTGTAAATGGCTTACCTCGTGTTCTGGTCGAACATCTCCGAGTTGAGAACCCACGGAGTCCCGTTCCACGACGGCGTGTAGAACGCTGTCCACAGGTAGAAGAAAAAGATGGCGGCGATACCGGCCGGAGGAACGTCCTCGGTAGGATTGTTCTCCGGGTCGGCAACCTTGATATAGGCTCCGATGATCCACATGCAAATCGAGCCACCCGCGGCGCCGTACATGAGGAGGTTGCGTCGTCCGAAGTTGTCGATCAGCCACAACAGCCAGGCAATCGTGAGAACCGTTTTGACGACGCCGAAAAGACCCGTCGTGAGGAAGCCTGTGTTCGTCCCTGTGATGCCTAGACTTGAGAATACGGTCGGTGAGTAGTAGTTGATCGCATTGATACCGGAGCCATTCTGCCAGAAGAACAACGCTGTACACAACACGTGATTAGCAAATATCACCTCGGCCTATGAGGATTGGGAAAACAGCGTACAGGTACCGAGGAAGAACCGCCACCGGACTCTCGCGAGCTTGAGTGAGGCGAACGGCTTCCAGAATCCAGCACCGACTTCCCGTCGATACTTCTCCACATCTTCATCGATAGAGCCGACTTCCTCGATGATGTATATGTCATTCGGAGAGAGCTTGCGCATCCAGCAGAGATTGGCTATGCCCTCGTCGCGTTTACCGTTGGCGATGAGCCACCTCGGCGACTCCTTGATCCATAATGCGCCGAAGAAGAGTAGGCCGCCCGGGATGAGTTGCACAGCGAATGGAATCAACCACTGGGTATGCGTAGGGGGGATGTGCAAGTTCACGCCATAATTAATCCAGAAGCCCACCAGACCACCAGTTTGCCACCCCAGCTCGTAGATACCGACAAGACGTCCTCGGATGGACGGCGGGGAGAGCTCGGAGATGTAGATGGGCACGATCATCGAGCAAGCGCCGATGCCGATGCCGGCGAGGACACGGCCGCCGTAGATGAGCCCCAGGCCTCTTTCGCCGGTGGCGCCCAGCATCAGGCCAGCGCCCAGGATGAAAACGGCGACGAAGACGAGCAGCGACTTGCGCCGCCCGAGGTAGTGCGTAGAAGCATAGGCGAACAAACTGCCGAAGAAGGCGCCTGCCTGGTACAGAGAGACGATGTTGGCTGAGATCAGAGACTTCTCCGACGGGTCGATGGTGTCGAATGAAAACTCCTTGATGAAAGAAGGCAAGGCGAGCGTCGTGCCGATGAAGGCTGAGTCGTAGCCGATCATGCACGATGCGAACGAGGCCACCGCGGCGCTGGTGTACACCCGCCAGTTGTAGACGGCCTTAGGCGTCGGCCTGTCTTCCTTGAGGGTGAGAATCCCCATGGTGCCCGTCGGTCAGGTCTGAAACTGGGTTGTGCTAAACCGTCGATGATGAAAACCTGGAGTCCCGTGGGTGAGTAGCCGACCGGGGGGGAGTTGGTGACGAGCTTTCAATTGTAGGGCGCGTTATCCTTATATGCAAAGACCGACCATCCGTCCGGGGCCCCAAAGTCTTAGGTTAGCTTAGCCAACGAGGTCGGGGATGGGATCTGGGGTAGCTGGTTTTGTCCTGGCTGTCTGAATCTAGCCGAATCCAATCCAATGGCGTTCCCTGGATCCTGTCAGATTTCCGCCCTTACGCAGACGCGTCGATGACATACAGGTACTGCCACACCTGCCTGCGAGCGATGGAATACGGCTTGGTTGAACATACTTCCCGCGCTGATTCACAGAGACACCGCCCGTGGCCTTTCAGAATTTTACTAGATCTAGATCTACACTACACTACATGATGGCTTAGCGTCCTCATCTCGGGGCGGAGAAGGCTAGGCTGTTAGGAGCATAAGGGTTCTCAGAAGCATCGACTCAATTAGCTATACCAAGACTACAATTCGCTAGAGGGTCTTGGTCGGGGTGAGCGTGAGCTTAGGCGATTGGTCTGTTGGTCTGTTGGTCCGTTGACCCGTTGACTCGCGCGCCCGCTCGTGGTAGTGCGGAACGGCCGCACTTCCTCATGAAGGCGACGCCCCACGTGGTCCACGTAACGGTGACTATCTATCTGCAAGGATGCCGTCCCAGTAGATCCCGGATAGGAGCAGGCTGGTGGGCCGGAGGGATAAACACTTACCCAGGCCTGCGACCGTAAAAAGGGGGCCTGGTCCTGTAGTAGGCGCATGACTCTTCCACACCCCGACTCCGGATAATGGTTGGTAGAATATTTTCACTTCCAGTCACCCGCCTCTCTCTACCCAGCCCCCATTACCCGCTCTAGATCCCCAAGTAGCCCCCATGGGTTTGTATCTAGTATTTGAATGGGAAGAGACCATACCCGACGCTTTGTGTGTAATGGACTAGCCTAGCTTCTCTCCACTGTATCGTCGGATGCGGGGGCAAACCCAGGTAAATAATTCTCGGATTGGATCGGCGCCGGGATATAGGTATCTCCTCCGACGCGGGAATCTGGCATTTCCGCATCATACAAAAGACAGCTGGAAAGAACTAAAGGGAGGGCTTGGCCTGTTGTGGAATGCGTCGTTGTGTTTCCGTATTGGGCTTCCTTCATTCATCGTTTGGCGTAATCGTGACCATCTTGATTGGCTTACCAAAAAAAGAAAAAGAAAAAACCGTACACCTTGAAAGAAAAGTCCCGCCTGTGGATTATCATCTGAAAGTAATTTTTATTTTATTTTTTCTACCAAGTTTCTTAACCAGACCATCGCGCTGTAGCCATGAGTGCCGTTCCCGTAAGCGCGGAACAGTCGCCGCAGAAGGCGGTGATCGACCGCCATGGCTACCTCTTCGGCCAGAAAATCGCGGCGTCCATGTCGCCGCAATTCCACCAGACGATATTCAACCACCTGGATTGGCGATGGGAGCAGTTCCGTCTCGACTCCGCCGACATCCCCAGTTTCCTTAAACTGCTGCAGGATCCTAAATGCTTCGGTATGGCTCTGAACCCCGTAGCCCGGATACTTGTCATCCCATGCGCATGATTCAACTAACTTAAACCCCAGGCTCCTCCGTCACCATGCCCAACAAGGTAGCCATAATGGAGCACCTGGATGAGATGACGGAAGAGTGCCGCGAGGTCGGCGCCTGCAACACCATCTACTTCCGCCCGGAAACGGACGCGCCGGGCGGGCGGCGCAAGCTCTACGGCACCAACACGGACGTGGTGGGCGTGCGCGAGTCGTTCTACCAGAACGTCGAGGACGCCGACGGCGTGTTCCACGACAAGCCGGCGATGGTGATCGGCGGGGGCGGCGCGGCGCGCAGCGCCGTCTACGCGCTGTGGAAGTGGATGCGCGCGACGCAGATCTACCTCGTGAACCGCGACCGCGCCGAGGTCGACGCCGTGATCCGCGAGTGCAAGGCCAAGGGGTACGGCGACTCGCTCGTGCACGTCGCGACGCCCGAGCAGGCGCGCGCCCTCGAGGCCCCCGGCGCCATCGTCGCGTGCGTCCCGGACTTCCCGCCCAAGACGCCCGAGGAGAAGACGGCCCGCGCCGTCGTCGAGACCTTCCTGCAGAAGGACCGCAAGGGCGCCATCCTCGAGATGTGCTATAACCCCACCCCCTACACCGAGCTCGGCGCCCTCGCCGGCCGCGAGGGCTGGCGCGTGATCCTGGGGACCGAGGCGATGATATGGCAGGGTTTCGAGCAGGTGAGTTGAAGTTGGAAGTTGTTGCTTAGCCCCTGTCCCCCAACCCCAACCCCTTTTCATGGCAAAAATCAAATCGGCCGCCGAAGGCGAATGCTAATGGTGATTCTGGCTGTAGTCGAAACTCTGGACGAATCTAGAGCTCAAGGACCTCCCCGTGGCCAAATGCAAGACGATGGTGGCCGCCAAGATCTCCGAGCCGTCGAGATTATGAGCCCTTGGCGGCGATGACGTGTTAATGTGTGTGGGAATGCATGTAGCAGGCGTTATTTGATCTTGGGAGCCGATTCTTAGGCTCGAACGCAATTCTGGTTTACGTTGGATATCATTGCCTGGTGTCGTCTATGCATTTGTATATAGCTGCCTGTCTTGTATAGAAGAAGAAAAATAAGAAGCAGATGATAAAGATAAACGGTGAATGATTATCGATCTAAGCACCCGGTCGGCTGTAGTCTAACTCCCTCACTCGCCTCCATACTTCCCGCACCACCCGCTCTTGTGTCTGCCGTCCGGTTTCTGTGTCTGAAGGTCCTGCGGGCCTGCGACTCGGCGTTAGTGTCTCATGCCAGCTACAATACTCTCGTATCTAGACCTACCGGATAGCCAGATATAATCTACTCCCTAACCGCACATCTGTAATCTCTGCGCTCTGGTAATCCGCAGGCGGGTTCGCGGTCGTGATAAGGCCGCCAGCCTCCTGCAAGATGGCAATACCGGCCGAGACATCCCTTTCACCTCGTCAGTGCCTATAAACTACACCCCGCGCGCGGTCAACGTATCTCCAGAACTCACCACTCCCAACACCCGCCTTCCCACCAGATATCAAACGCCCCCATGGCCACATACGCCAAATCGAGCGTCGCGCTCCCGAGACTCCTGACCCCGTGCACCATGCCGCCCTTGCCGCCGCGCCCGCCGGCCTCAGCCGCCATGTTGGCGAAGCTCTCGATCTTGCGATGCATGTTGCCGTCGGGCGTGTCGCGCCTGTCCTTGCCCCATTCGCAGGAGAAGATGCAGCCCCCGGGCGCGCGCGCCGGCAGGGGCGGGACCGGGTCGCGTATCAGCGGCAGCTGCTGCGTCCCGTTGAGCCAGGCGCCCCTGCCCTTACACGCCGAGAAGGTCTGCTGCAGGAACGGCGCCTGGATGACGCCTATGACGGCGCGCCCGCCGACGACGAACGCGATGGACACGCAGAACATGGGGAACAGGTGCGTGTAGTTCACCGTGCCGTCCAGCGGGTCCACGCACCACGTCGGCTCGTCGCCGATCAGGTACTCCCGCGACGCCCCCTTCGAATACGTCTCCTCGCCTATAAACCTGGGATCCACTCCGTCAGCCCGCCCCCTACGGTATCCTAGAGAGCCACGTACTTGTGCGCGGGGTATTTCGCCTCGATCGAGCGCTTGATGAAGGCCTCGACGTCTTTTCGCGCAGATCACCCACCACCACGATCAGCAAAACGCAAAGACAAAGCGCGTGTGCGCGGCTTATAGTAAGTAAAGAGGAGAAAGTGCTTTAAAAAAACACACCTTCGTCCGCCTTCGTCACGATATCCACGGCGTTGTCCTTCTCGGAGAACAACGGCTCGCTGCCGCCGCTGCCGCTGCCTCGGTCTCCCCATCTGGCCCGCGCAAAGTCCATCAGCAGGCGCCCGGCCTCCTTGCCCAGGGCGACGGCGAAGTCGTATATTTCGTCCAGCTCCTGCGCTGTGAGCTCGCTCATCTTGCCGAGACTGTTCTCAGTGCTCGAGAACGAAGAATAAAGAAGTAGTGTGAGCGTTAGCAGTATTTGAAAAAGCAAAAAGTAAAAGTAAATAAGAAATAAATAAGAAATCAACAGATATAAAATTGAAATACTACAACAGTTTAAGCAGCAACGATAACAAGTAAAAGTAGGTAACCGAGTAAGTGAGTGGGCGAGTGAGTGAGCGTCGACTGGTGGTGTGCCTGGGGGTTCTATTTCCGCTATTGGTTCCGTCCGCGCAGTCTATCTATCCATCTAGCCCGTGACAAACCGAAGGGGGAACCCCATCTTTTGTTCCACTACCAAAGTATCTACAGCACACTAACTAGCCTGGATATATGTAATGTATTATTGTGTTGTATCGTATCTATCTAGCTCGGAGCCCACTTATTCACTTGTTCGTAGCAGGTAGCGCAGCGAAACCGGCTTCTCTAGATATGCGTTCGATCACTCAGTCCGATTCGAATACTTGGGATGGCTCGAGGGTATGTTTTTGTTGTGTCAGATATTCACGTTCTAAGGCTATGTACAAGATAATGCGAATTCCTAGTGAACAAGCACCAAACATGAAGCCATCATCGTCGTCTGTGCTTATCATGCCGTGGCAGATTCACCCACCATAGGCATTCCCCTTAACATACCTAGAGGCCAAAGTGTTTTGCTGACTTATTTCATTACCTAATATATTATGTTATTTTTCCTCTTTTTGTTGCGTAGCTATCGTGGTAAGCTGGGTATCATGAAGAGAGAAGAAACATAACCACATAGCATAATCACCATTTTGTTTTTTCATAACCTAATCCAAGCCCTTGAATTTGAGAATTCCGTGGGCACCATGCGGGCCAAGATCGGCCTTGCCGCCTTTCCCCTTCTTCCTCTTTTTGTGTCTCTGTTCGTCATCACTATCCGAGTCATCTGACTCCGAGTCCTTCTTGGCTTGACGTTTGGTATTGCCCTTGCCGGGCATCGCATCCCCTGACGCGTCCGAGTTGGAGTCGTCGTCATCGTCATCGTCATCGTCGTTATCACTATCCTCGTCGCTATCCTCATCGCCGTCTGACCCAGGCGCTGCTGACTCGTCCCAGATTTTGACCGTCTGACCGCCGCCACTTATCATGCGACCTTGACAGTCAAATCCAAGTCCGACTATGGCCTCAAGATCATCATGTCGCAAAGATTCCTCCACTTCCCTCCTGCCCAAGTTGACAATCCGCAGACTTCCGTCGCCCAGGCCAACCGCCACCTTCTTGTCTCGACTGAGGCCCTCGGGAATTTGCACAAGGCAGTCAACGCTTTCACCGCCCGCTCTGCCCGAGTCCACGATGATCCGGTCGAATTGATCGTCCCAAGCTCCCTTGTCCCACAGCGTCAACACGCCCGATCCTGTCCCCACTGCCACGACGCCATTGTCCTTGTGTTTTTTGGGGCCCATGCCTGCAATGAAGGTCGAACACAGTAGCTCGTCCTCTTGATCCTCGCTGCGCACAAGGACCCCGCGACGAAGGTCGGTGACGGCCAAAGTGGTTCCACCGGTGGAAATCCATTGTTTGCCGAAGCCGCTGGTGCTCTCCGCTGACGGAGGGAGGGGCGTAAGACTGGAGACGAAATCGTCGTGGGGGAAGTGGCTCTGCTGCGGCTTCGAGGCGGCGAGAGCACCGTCTCGCAGATCGAGCAGGTGGAGAACTCCCGAATCGCACGCAAGAAGGAGGGTCTGAGGTGACAGGGCAGAAAGAAGAGTGGGAGAGTCGGGCACGGACTTTGAAGTGGGCACTGCTATCTTGGAGATAACTTGACCGGTGGCGGGAGAGAAATGCTTGATGAGAGAGTCGGTGCCGGCCGAATAAAGAGCTATCCGGGGTAAGATTAGCCGGGCTATATTCTCCCAACGCACTATTTACTCGCCTCGGAGAAACCTAAGAACTTACAAGAGCCGTCGTGACTGAAGACAAGAGAGCGGCAGCTCCCCTTGTGTCGACGGGTTCGCCAGGCCGTGTCGATGGTGCCCTTCCCGTCAGACAGAACACTGGTGTCGGCATCCTCTTCAGACGCCTTCTCCGTGCTCGGGAGACGGAAACATTGCACGTGCCCGGTTGCGAGCCCAACTCCGAGAAGAGGCTCCGTGGGGTGCAGAGCTTGGGTGAAGAGCTCGGCGCTTAACGGGAGCGTGCACAGATTCTCATACATGGCGACGGGTGCCGGTCGAGACGGTTAATCGACGAGGTGGGATATCAATTAGCTTGGGGTAACGAATAGGATTACAATGGCATGTTCCTGCGATCCAATTGGTAGCAGAAACGCGATTTCGAGGTTGGGACGGAAGGGTACCTGAGCAGAGGTAGCTTTTGGTTTTTTCGACTTGTACCCATTCCAAGGATATTTTGTCAACATAACTGATTCAAGCCTATCTCTGAAGATCTATGCACCAACCGCGGTGCCACCCCCACTATTGTATTAAGTACCTGCATACGGGACCCCTATAAAGGACCCCTATTTAGTTAGGTATTAGACGTTAATACTACTACTACTTAGTTAGGTACCTAGGTACCTGAGCACACGCACCCGCCTAGACGTAGGTACCTCCTATCAATGACCATTACGATTAGGTACCACGGGCGTGGGAATTGTTGTTTACCTGATCGGGTGGGAAGACATGAAATAATCTAGTCAAGGAAAATGAGAATGCCAAAGTAGAGCAGGTCTCTGATACTATTAGCATCATCTGGGCAAGACCAAACGACCTCAAGATGAGCATTCTCAATTGGCAACGGCTCGTCTTATTCTTGTTGTTCGCCATGGCGACAACCTCGGCGACGACGCTACGGAATATCATGTATCTCACCGGGTATTATCCCCCCATTGTCAGTTACACGGAAATCCCGCTCATATACTAACGCCGACTCACAGGCAACATCCAATCATTCCCGATGATGTTTCTCTTAGGGCTCCCATCACTCATGTCGCTCTGGCCTTCATGAATTCAAACACCTTCAATGGGGACGGCTATAATTCTGACTGGCCGATCTTTATGTCGGTTGAGCAGGCCCGTTCAAGGTTCGAACCCGGCACGAAGATCATGGTCGCCATTGGCGGCTGGGGGGACACCGGCGGTTTCGACACGGCCGCCCGCACGGAGGAGAGTCGGGCTAGGTTTGCGCGCAACGTAGCCGCCATGGTCCGTGACACGGGCGCTGACGGTGAGTCTGATCCTCGGGTTCAGCCTGGCCGTAGAAAGTTACGCTATTCAAATCGAACAACTGCTGATATCCATAGGTGTTGATATCGACTGGGAGTATCCAGGGTGAAGAACCCCCCAACCCAGCAGACATTACGCCTCGTGACTAATACACTCCAGGGGCAACGGAGAAGACTACAAGAAGGTGCCAAACGAAGCAAAGGCGTGGGAAATCACCGCATACCCGCTCCTTCTCGCCGAGATCCGACGAGCGCTGGGCCCCGACAAGCTCATGTCGGCCGCGGTGCCGGGCATTCCCCGCGACATGCTCGCCTTCACGGCGGCCACGGTACCGCAGATCATGGCGTCGCTGGACTTCCTCAACGTCATGACCTACGACCTCATGAACAGACGCGACAACGTGACGAAGCACCACACCGGCGTCCAGCTCAGCCTGGACTCCGTCAACGCGTACCTCGCGAACGGCGCGCCGGCCGACAAGATCAACCTCGGTTTCGCCTTCTACGCGAAGTACTTCCGCGCCGAAGGCGAGTCCTGCGCGGAGAGCCCCATCGGGTGCCCCACCGGCTTGATGGAGGACCCGGAGACGGGGGCCGATCTGGGCAAAACGGGCGGCTTCTCGTGGCACGACGACGTCCCCGAGGACGTCCGGGGGTCGTTCGAGAAGGCCGTGAGCGAGGGGCGGTACGACGAGCAGGGAGGCGGCTACTGGCACTGGGACCGGGACCGGGCGCTCTGGTGGACGTTCGACACGCCCGCGGCCGTGGCGAGGAAGTTCCCGCTCATCGTGCAGGAGAAGAAGCTCGGGGGCGTGTTCGCGTGGGGGCTCGGAGAAGACGCGCCGGATTTCGCGCATCTGCGGGCTCTCCATGCCGGCGTCGAACGCCTTGCGAAGAGGAAGGACGAGCTGTAGGTAGCTCTCGTCACATAGCTTCCGTAACTTGGAAGAATTACGCGCAGCTTTGGTTTCTCGCAAACGTCACATAGCATAACATAACATGCTTTTAAGTATTCGTCTAAGCCTACTTATCTACTTCCAGACATACCCTAGAACAGCCCGAAGCAGTTCGCGTAGAACGTCACCGTCGCCGACCAATCGGAGAAGATGCCGCGCACGCCGACCTGGCGCGCGAGCACGTCGACGAGGCGGAACACGTCGCCGTCCCTGCGCGTGCCGTTGAGGATCGTGCTGTAGTAGTAGTCGGCGTCCCGCACGGCCTGCACCAGCGGGCCGGACCGCTCCAGCGACCACGTGACGAGCTCGAGCCCGAGGGCCTTCGCGGCCGTCGCGTAGCGCGAGGGCACGTACGCGCCGTCCGCGTCGACGGCGACGAGGTACTGCAGGGGCGGCGAGACGATGCGCACGCCGGCGTCGCGGTAGAACGTCAGGTTCGCGACGGCGTCGTCGACCGTCGCCGGCGCGTCCCCGCTCGAGTCGAGGAGGACCGCCTGCGCCCCGAACGCGGGCGCGTGCCGCAGCCAGTACGCCACGTCTTCGAAGGCGAAGCTCTGCAGCCACACGCGCGACGCGTCGATCCCGGCCTCGACGTACTCGTCCACGACCTGCTGCTCGTACCGCTGCGTCGTGTAGTCGCCCTCGAACGGCATGGGCACGCGCGGCGCCTTCAGCTCCGGCGTGAACTGCAGGCCGTGCGCGTCCACGAGCCGGATGAACTCCTTGTGCGAGAGCACCGTGCCGCACGTCGCGTACAGGTCCGTGCGCCACCCCGGCGTCCCGCGCAGGTACGCCTCGGGCGTCGTGGCCGCGGCGTCGAAGCCGTCCATCTTGCCGCACAGCGTCTTGAATTCCGCGAGCGTGATGTCGCTCGTGCAGCACCGCGCCGTCGCCGCGCGGCCGCCGCTCGCCGGTGTGAACGGCGTCGTGCACTTGGCGCCCAGTGGCGTCGCGACGATGTTTGTCGTCGTGTGCAGGTCGCACTGGTCGTGCCGGCACACGAGCTCGCGGTCGCGGGTGAAGGCCACGTCGCATTCCGCTATGCCCGCCCCCATCCGGATGCCCGCCATGTGCGACTCGAGGGTCTCCTCGGGGAATTGCAGGCATGCGCCGCCGCGGTGGCCGATGCTGAACGGAGTGGTGACGGCCTCTTTGTCCAAGCATGAGGAGAGTCGGTCTTTCAACCAACTCTCATCCATGTCGTTAACCAAGTACTCGGGTCGAGGGCCGAGCTCGATATTGCGGCGGGCATGTGACCTCCCCTTCGTCGGGATCGCCGAGACACCGGCGGCGGTGGCCGCGGCAAGAATGCCGGTGACAAGAAAGGATACCGTAATATGCATCGTGATTATCGACCACGGCGCGGCGGGCCAAACCGAAAACTGTAAAATGAACGACAATTTGTCGCATCGGCTCTGGAACTCGCGAGACTCCCTAAGAGCTGAGGAGGGCGCTCTTTTATGGGCGGCGAGCTCACGCTATGCTCGTGGGCCGTCTGTATTCCCCTCACATTTCCTTTTCCCTTTCCTTTTCCCTTCCCCTCACGATTTCCCAGTAAGACCGACGATGTCTAGCCCTCAAGTCATCGGCCAATCGTAGAGCTGTATCGAGGAGCATGCGTACGCCATTGCTCCGACGGGAAGGAGCAAGGAAAGAAAGAGCCACAATTACTACCTCCCTAAGCTGTCTAGGCGAAAGCCGTGGCCGGATTTCCAGAAAGTCTAGATTAGAATATCGGCCTTGGCTGGTAGCAGTGGAGGGAAAGCTGTATCGAGATCAGATGTGGTGGCAGAATCCACATAGTCCCCGGATATCTGGCTTGGCGGAGTTGCACGGCATGCGGACGGCTGTGACGTCCAGCGATTAATACGCTTACATGGAGGCACGTGGTGGTGATTCCTCGTGTGGCCAAGGCCCGTTGCTCCTAGTATTTCGGATTCCGATCTTTATCAAAAGCGGCCCGTTATCAGTTGCATGGCTTTGCACGGCTTTGCTCTCCGACGCGGGCCGTTGTTCAATAAAGAGTCGATGGTGTGTGTGAAGTCGCACGGGGGTATATTGATTACGTGTTGAGAGTCCCCTGATCCTGAGCTAACAACAGACATGGGTTCCGATCTGTTGTCCCGATCTAGCGAAACGACGTAGGAATAGAACTATTCTGGGTCGAACAGTGGATTTTCAATCAAATCCCAATTTCATCCATTTTCAGGATGCGGATTGTGTGCTCGTCTCAGCATTGCAAGTTCCGCCCCCGTTGTATAGTTCGGCGATGAGTCGATATAGTTAGTAATATCGGATTAATACAACTGTTGGTACATAAACCTTGCCATGTTCAAACGGCGTACGTAAAGGGAGCGCCAAAGCTTACGCAGTAAGAGAAGAAATCAATCACAATATATAACTATCCTAGATCGGAAGCTGGTTACGGTGTTTTGCAATGTTTCCGGTTGGGAATATATATAGAGACTCGAGGAGGGGGATTCTAGGGGTAACTCTAGGGGGATCCGAGGAATATGATAGCGGGTTATACACACCTAGTACCATGTCTCCCAATCCTACCGACGATACAGTAGGTAATGTACATATAGGTGGTCTAAATATTGCACCTAAATAACCTAGGGTGTCCCACGATAGTCGGTCACCCAAGCCCCGAGACAGGTGTAACAGAGTAACAGAACTGCCTAGGTACCAACAAAGGATTTACTATACAGCATTCGTCAACCAATCAGACGGCAGCGCACTACTGTGGGAAAAAGTACAGGCCATTCACAGCTCGCCATGTCGTCATAGCGGTTAAGGTAAAAGGTCTTCTTTCTTACTTGGCACAATGCGCTAATACGCTAAGACTAGTACGAATACACCAGGTACACTCGACTCTTTACCACCGTACAAAGTAGGTTACCTAGACAGTACCTAGGTACACATTTAGTAGGTACACTGCCACTCCGCATTCGACACACTCTCTCCCCGCCTTCTTGGACCCTACCTACAGATGACGACACTAGGTGTGACTGACTGTTTTTTTCTCACTTCACCGTATTGCGTATTCGCGATCGGCTTGTGTGAGTGAGCTGTTCGTTCCGGTTGCCATTTGTTATCCTGCAAAAAAAGAGAGCATGTGCGTACGTATGAAGCCCAGGCAGTGCACTGCTGAGGCCAGGAAGGGCACAGTTACCTACTCAAATAACAAGTGGGAAACAAAAGGGCTATGCCCATGCTATGTATACTACTATGCTGCCTTAGGTATGCATAATAATTACAATATGCGTCTTTCGTACGTTAGGTACCTCTACCTTGGGTTAGTCTCGCCATGTCAAACCTGACAAAGGCCTTCAACCACGTCATCATAGAGCAAGCAAGCCCTTCTATCATTCGCCCGTTCTCACCAAGGGACGCGGCCCTTCCAGGATTTTCCACACGCCCTGCGCTGGATTGATTACCTATGCTGGGTATGCTAGAGTACGCTATACCTCCCAGAACAAATCAGATGATCCCGGTTCGATTTAGACACCCATGAGCCGAAACCCGATCCCAGATCGCCTCGCCCAGGTCCCGCCCAGGCAGTGTTCTTGTTAGAGTGTGTAAGTGTGTAAGTGTAGAAGAACATGCCATGCCATGACGGATCCCCTTCCATGGCATGACATAACTGTGCCGCCCTCTGTCTAAGTCTAAGCCCGAGAGTATATATCCTGCCCGGCTCTGCTTCCACTTTTTCTAAAGGTTGTTTTGTTGTTCGAGTATCTCTCACCTACAACACCACATTGCCGTCGTGAATTGACTACACGATCCCAACTAATACCTAATCCGCGCCGACCATCCATCTATCTATCTAGTAGACTCGACTTTGAGATATACATCGCAGCCGATTTTAGTCGTTTAGTCGGAGAAATTAGGAAGGAAATAATCAGAAGAAGAAGAAAGATATCATCATCATCATGGCTTTAGGATTCGCGCCCATAGTCCACATCGTGGCCGCCATCTTCGCCATCGTCGAGCTCGGGCTGACGGCATACTGTAAGTCGACAGACAGCCCACGGCCCTCTACTCTCTTAAACCCAAGTCGAAAAAAAAAAAAAAAAACAAATAGCTAACCCGCATGATGTTTCCCAGGGGCGAGTCTATTCAACAGCTACTTCGGCTTCGGCGGGTCGTCCCCGTCGACGATCAACTTCATGATCTTCTCGTCTGTGTGGTCGATCCTGGTGCTCGCCTACATCGGCCTGACGCCGCTGTACATGACGTCCGTGTTCCACCGCCTCGCCGCCCTCGCCCTCAACGTCCTCACCGCCATCTTCTGGTTCGCCGGCGCCATCGCCCTCGCCGTCGGCTTCGGCGGCCCCTACGACTGCCGCGGCGACAGTACCTGCTCCACCGGCGAGGCCGCCATCGCCTTCGGCTTCTTCTTATGGTGCGTTCCCCCCCTCCCCTTCCCTCTACCCCCTTATCTCATGTTATCCATCCTACCCCGTCCGCATCCTTGCGAATAGAATCACTAGCTACTGAGCGGTGGATTCCGTTCAGATGTCGATTTTTGATTTTCCTCTCTGGAGTTTGTAAGAGAGATATCGAGCAAAGAAATCAATCAATCAATCAATCAAGAAACAACGTCGTGAACCACAACTACCTAGTTAATAACTAACCCGACCCCACAATCCAGGGCCCTCTTCACTTTCCTCGCCGTCGTCGACGGCATCGAATCGCTGCGTCGCCGCGGCCACCACGTCGACACGTCGAAGCCTACGAATGCGTACCCGGGCGCCTAAGTCATTCGCTCACTCACTCACTCACTCACGCAATAACACCCACTCTTAGTCAATCGCCAAATCACGGCTCTGCACATCCCACGATACCACGACCGCCGCCAAACATAACTACATATTCCATCCCTAATCATCTACCTCACATCTCACACCCTCACACCACCCTATCTCTATCTCTCTATCTCCATCTATCAGATATCTCACCCTATCTTCATCCATCTCCTACCGGCGTTCAGGCGAAAAAAGGCAACCAGATGACGCGGCGCGCGACGCGAAACGGGCGATAAAGAATACCCCTCCTAGTTCTCCATCTCTTCATTTATGTGACTTCATTTACTTTTTTATCTATTTATTCTCCTCGTCTCATCTCGTCTTGTTTTTGCCTTGGCTATGCTGTACTGTACTCACGACTTGACTTCACGGGGCTTACGATGTAATGCGATGCGATGGGGTGCGAGGGCTGTTTCCAGGTTATTTGAAGAGGGTGCGTGCGCGCTTAGCTTGGAGCTTGAGGATTGAGGGTCGGATATGAGTCCGGGTTCTAGCTGGATCTTTGGAGGCTGTGCGGATGCTGTGTAATATCATCGGTATGCGAAGTAAAAAAAAATAATAGTCACCCTTTAAGCCAAACCAAGTCAAAACGTGTCGTACCGTCTGCTGTTTTCACTGACGTGTTCGGGAGAACCTTACAACTTACAAATCTTTCAAATCCGCTTCGCTTATAAGAGGGTACCTATCTCTTGCGTCTTTTACGACACGAATCACGTAATCATATTGATTAGTAATAGCCGAGTAAAGTAGGCGTAGTTCTCAATATGATTAGAGTATTATGTGTAATTCCTCTTCTAAGAGGATCGTGCGTATAGTAGCGTTGATCACGGGCATGAATGAGTCTTTTTTTCCTCCCCAAACCCCAGCAGCAGACCGATTCCCTTGAGTCCTCCAACACCGATAATACAGTTTGGTATCAGCAATCTAAGTGTATAACCCCAATCCTAACTAAAACCATAGTAAGACCAGACGCCTAACCATGGCGTCCTGAGCAAAGAGATAAACAAGTCATTACGACGAAATCGCTGTGGCGCTAAACATGCAATGCTTCCAAAAAAAAACAACAACCAATCTACTTGGTCTGTTTTGTCTTCTCGTCCCAGCAATCCCCAGCCTTGCAGTCGAAATCGACGCGATGCCAGGCCGTCGCGAGGTTGCCTCGAAGGTTGTATATGCTCTTGTGGGTTTCGGGCTGCGTGTTATACGCGTCGTCGGTGGCTTTGACCACAAACGTGGTCTTGGCCTCGCCGTTGGCGTCAGCTTTGACCTCCGGCAAGACGCCCTCGTACTTCCATCTCTTCCAGCACCAAGTCCGGGATCCCTGCTCCTGCTTCGTGTCGTCGAGCAGGCAAGCCTGGTCCCAGCTGGCACCGCCGTCTAGACTGACGTCCACACGCTGAATCTCTCGCCCACCACCCGAATACGCATACCCCTCAAGCTGGATTACTCGGCCGCTGGTTGTTGCTGTTGGCACGAGCTTCGGGACCGGCGACTCTAACGTCTTGAGCGGTGTAGTGGGGTACTCGGGCTTTAACCTTGTTCGGGTGATGGCGCTCGTGATAGGCATCACCTGAATGGATTTATACTTATCCCAATCCTGCTTCGTTTCATTTGGGCCGAAGCACTTGTAATCACGTCGCTGCCACGAGGTGGTACTCTCTTCGTCGCTGACTACGATCTTGTTCACCCATTTGACGGCTCTCGCGGCAACATGGCCGGGGACGACGACTCTGACGGGAAACCCGTGGTCACGTGGTAGGGGTTGGTCGTTCATTTTGAAGGCTAGAAGCACGTCACCTCGAGGATCGATCGCCGACTCGATGGGTATGCTCGCACCGTACGCTTCCAGACCGGAAAACTGAACGTGCCGGGCGTCCTCACCGGGGTCATTAAGTGGCAGACCAGCGTCGGCTAGGACGTCGCGGAGGCGCACGCCCTCCCACTTGGCACAACTGATAGCCCCGACAGTCCATTGAAGCCCGTTTGTCTTCTTCGCGTATTTGGTCATGTCATTGCGTCGATTACCCGAACATTGAAGCACGGCAGTAATGGAATGCTGTTTGAACCGAGCCTTCAATTCTCCCACACTGTACATTCTCACCTCACCATCCGGCAACTCGACTGCAATACCATGATTGTCGGCTTCAGTCTCGTCTATGACGGGCACCCACATATGATTACGGACATAGAAGGTCTCATTCGGTGTTAAAAAGGACTCGGCAAGCTCATCACCGGGTGTTTCGGCGTTGCAGGGCTTTTTGGTTATCCTACGTAACCTCGTATCCCGTTCAGGATCTGACACAAAGGGGTCATCAATGGCATCTTGTAAAGGCCGCCCGTCCTCCAAGTCGTCCCAATGTACCTTGCCAATCATGTACTGCTCAAGAATGTCTCTAACATATTGCGCTTTGTGGATGGCGAAGATATCCCAGAAAGGTTCAATGCAACCACCAGCAGCGCGGAGGATAACCTCGCCG
Source organism: Xylariales sp. No.14919 (assembly GCA_002003505.1). Lineage (NCBI taxonomy): Eukaryota > Fungi > Ascomycota > Sordariomycetes > Xylariales > Xylariales sp. No.14919. Next base: position 761,163 of record BDMC01000014.1, read on the forward strand.
CCGGGATGGGCAGCAACCCATTCTGTGATGTCGTACACCTTGTCCTCGTAAATGACCCATGGTCTTCCGGACTTAGGTCCGTGCTCTTTGATCTCGGAAAGTCGATATCGTGGCAATCCGTCACCACTATCGCCACCGACGGGGGCTTTTTCAGATGGTGGCTCGGGGGAGACGGGTTGGAAGACGGTGGACAGCAAAGTGAGCAATCCTAACCCGGTACTGGCAGCAAGGAGAGAAATCTGCTGAATACGAGCGTTGGAGGTGGGGTTGGATTTAGGCGTGGTTCGGGGGCCGGATTGTCGGAGGGCTGGTTGAGAAGTGAAGGATCTCGAACAGCATTTCCGGGGCTGCGGTGGCTCGCATGCTTGCCAGAGTCGATAGGCTCGTTGGGGTCTCGGTGCGGTTTTGAGGAGCCTTAGCCCGCCGCGTCTGTAGATGGGAGTCGACATAGCGGAGAAAGCTCGCGGAAACACTCGTTGCTAGTTATGTCCCGAGCAAGGCGAATTGACACATAGTCGTCGTCGTCTGTCGGTTGACTGGGCAGACAACTCGCGGGTGTGGCTTGGATCAACGAAAGGGACGGGAACCCCAGACTTGACAGCGTACCTAGGTATAGTCTTATAGCTACCTAACCAAGACACCCGAAGCGAAGCGTACGAACAGTTCCCAAAATGGAAGCTAACGACGAATAGGACGGACGATGTTAGTCACCTGCTCCTCGACTCACCTAAAGTTAGGCTATCGACGTCTATGTTCGGGTAAAGCAGAAATTGATACGTAATGAGATCCCATGAACGGAAGAAATTATCTAAAAGTTGGGCGAAAGGGGAAAAGAATAGGGATCGGCTAGGCAAGGTTAGAACCAATGGAGGTCACCAAACCTTGTGAGGGCCGCTCCTCGCTCCAAGCTCCGGTTAGGGCATGCATAATGCCTACCATGACGGCCATAATGGCCATAATGGCTGCCGGGCATCCCTCATTTCACGATAAGGAGATGCAAGTCAGCTGGAGAGATGCGTAAGGTTACCGACTTTTATGAAGATAAGAAAGATACGGCCAGCCGTTACTCGGCGGACCCTTTTGTACCTTAGTAGTGTGTAAGTGTACCTACTAATCGACCCCGGTACCGAGAGCCGGCTAGTGCAAGTTAGGTACCTACTACTGGTCCTACTTTACCTAACAACGGAGTACCTGGAAGCCTAACCGGCTACCTAGGTGACTTCTGGCCTAACCTAGGTAGGGAGGTAGTAGGGAGATAGTTGTAGGTACGGGGCCTACTGCAAGTCCACTAAATACTACCTAAGTGTGTACGCTAAGGGACTCGAGGTAACCACCCCCAGATTCCCCAGACCGCCGTCTGTCCCACCGGACCGATACCCGGTTCCAGCCAAGCGTCAGCAGATAGGGCTTGTCAGGTACCATCACCTACCCGCCTCAACTACCCGCCAAAGTACACCTGGGCACCCTGTGTGCCGAGCCGTCGGGTGAGCAGCCGGGGGTGAGCAGCAGCCGAAGGAACCCGGCTGGAAAGCTCAACATCACCTTCGAACAACATGTGGCACCCCATCTTACCGTAAGCACGACGCATTGTCGCATTGTCGCATTGTCGCGTCGCCCTGTCAGACGGTATCGGGTAGGATCTACCCTACGGCTATCGTTGAGAGTTGAAAATGTGCTGAAATGCAAAAGCATTCTATATCACAACGTAGATTTCTTACTATAATTATATTACGCATACGAAACCTTCGTTTCTCATGGAGGCTGCACATCCATGACCCTGGTAAACGGCTTTTGTTAAGTAGACGACGGCAAATTTAGGGGTTACGTCTTGCCGGCATATGAGAATCGCGTGGGTAGCTAAGTACTTAACGTAGCATATCAAGCTGACGTAAGATTATACCGAAGGTCGAGCTGATGCTATGGTTGGACGGCTACTCTACTACCTTCGGCTGCATGCAGTAGTGAGCTTGAATAGCGTCCATGCTTAAACTTATAAACAATTTTTGGAGCTGCACAGATCTCCGCCGCTGAATGTTACGGAAGGGTAGCTATGCGGCCCGTTGGACGTTGAGAAAAGGGGCGGCGAGATGTAAAATACCTAACCTAGGTGGATAAGACAACGAGGTATACTATTAGGCGAGCGAGCTTCTCGTCTCCGTTGCGCCCTGTTGTGTCCCGCGGCGAAAACTGCTCGTGTGATTATTCACAATCGAACAGATTTTGGTTTAAGATGGCTGGGAATCACTACTATTGCTTACGTTGAGTTGATAAAGATAGTATCGTCTACGTAACGATATGTCCGTCCTCGGGGATCACCTCCTCTCTTCATGCGTACTGCTCCGACTCCGGCCCCCAAGGACGAGCTTTTTCCTATATCATCAACAGCAAGCCGTCACCCGCAGTAGCAGCTCGGCGGCCGGGGCCGTCCTAACCATGATAAACCTGACTTGGACCTGGCGCGAGCTGACGACGTCGTCGATTCGCCTGCTTCCTACCTTGGTACTCGCGATTCTTACTGCCTTCGGCCTCGATGTAGCAAGTATCTTCGCGTCTAGCGTGGCCACTGGTAGCGAAGTCTCCCTTATTGGTATCGGCTGCGGCATGGCAGTGTCACATCTCTCCGATACACGCTTAACCGAGGTCTTCACTGATTATACCCCTTACCTAGCTAACTCGCTCGGTCAAGCAGCCACATATGCCTCCCAGGGCTACGAAGGCTCGTCTTCGTCATCGTTGGGCTGTGGCTTATTTCTTGAACGGCGGGGCCGAAAATATGGATGCGAATGCGTCGTATTCATTCTCTACCCTAGGCGGGATTCAACACCCGAATCTGCTGATTCTAGAAGATAGGGGGTCTAGTTCAGAATGGAAATGACCTGCGCACCCTGAAGGGTAAGAGTTATAGGAGAAGATATAATGTTAACCAAGACCGGTCTTATACCCAATACTCTTACGGGCGAGGAACCGATAACAACTGCGCTTTTGCGGCATCTAACGATGCCTTCTACGAGCTCTCTACTACGGATATCGGCCCTTTCGCGGCGGGTAATAACGTCGGGTAGGTAAGCTTCCCCTCTCTCCTGTGTCCAACCGCCGCTTGTATACCCTAAAAGCCGTACGTATATGTAGGCCAGGGGCTGCCACGCCGTCCAACAGTACGCCTTCCGTACCGCCGACGGCGTTTGAGCCGGTTCTCGGGACGCTCGAGGAGAACGGGGATGTATTGTATTCGTCGTGTTCCTATCCGATGGCAGTGTTTCGTTTCTTAACGAAACGCTGGACCCCTGGTACCAGGTTACCAAGCCTGTTACGCTTGATTTTCTCTCGGGGCAGGATCATGTGATGGCATATTGCCACGGGCGGACGGCTTTAACGCTGGCATACACATGTCAAGAGAAGTATCACATAGCGCCCTTCAACAAGGATAGCTGTACACTGCTTGGGCCTTCACTCGCTATCCGTCGACACATGCAAGAGTCTCCAGTGAATATACCGGCATCTAGGCGGATCGAATAGGCCATCGCGGCGGCGGCGGGGATTCCGGAACCGAACCCATCGAATGTGGTGACACACTCGGGCCGCGGGCTTTAGTCTCCAGTGGGACTTTGCTGCGGGAGAACGGGGTTATTGGTCCCCCGATCAGTGAATGTCTAATATTGGCTCGATGGTAGTCTAGCAGCGCTTCAAAACATGCGTGTGAAGACTGCGGCCGACGGCTGGGCGATCTCGCTATTCTGGGCTTGACTGATGAAAAACATGCTAGATATACGCTGTGCCGGAGGGAAGTCGCTGCACCACTGAGCTCATCCTGAAGTTAATACAGCTTCGATAAACTATCCCGGCTCGCCTAGTATTCCCTCAATCGCCCTGTTCCTTTGATTGCCCGGGACTTTATGCAAGGGATGAATTAACTGAATGAGGCCGATGTCTCCCTTTGCAGCACACAGAAGACCGGCGAATCTCACGTCCCAGCGGGAAGTTTCTATGCGCAAGCTTGTCGGGCTTAGTGTCCCTACGAGAACTAGACACGCCGCGACCGGCTGTACTATCAAATTTTGGAAATAGGTCCTCTTGCGTTGCGGTTTACGTCTGTGTACTGTGTAGGCCCTCTCGGCACTCTGTTGGCGGCGTGGTTTTCGTTTGGCGAATCGTGCAAAGGTAATGGCGCGCGTACGTTTCTGTTTTTGGTTCGCCCAAGCGCCCCCGAGTTTGAAATAGATTTCCCTGGTATGCCTTCGTTCCTCTCGCTTTCGAGGGTTGATTTCTATATCCATGTTTCCCGTTCCTAATTGGGATTACTTAGGTGGTGAAAACGACGGCGTGGCCCCTGCACTCCATTAAGGTGGCCTGTAGATAGTTTTTTTACTTTTTATTTATAGATATGGCGTGTTAAAGCAATCTAAAAATGTATATATTGACAGCTGTATCACTGTTAACACAAGTACAGTTAATTGTTTTAAAAATAAAATGAGATAGGTAACTGAAAGGAGTGCTCATTCAGGGAGTCCGCGACCGGGTGGCCCATGACATCCTGACCTAGCCTTATAAGTTATAGGGACTGCGCAAGCTGATAATTCATCTCTATATTATCTAAATGGGTTGCCTCAAATCTGATCTAAATATAAGCGCGTTTAGAATTTTAAGCATCTCATCATACAAGACCTTGCGTTTTCTGGAAACGGTGTCGGACTCCTCGTTGGAAAGGTTCTCTCCGCCGATTTTACACAGGTTATCGGACACCACGAGCAGAAACCCGAACTCGACGCCGAGCTCAACGGCGGCCTTGGCCATAAAACCAACTTCACAATCCACCCATGTGGCCTTTGGCGACCATTCGGACAGCCAATCCTGCGTTTCACAAAGAGGGGTAGGCACGGTTACAATTGGACCTCGGGCGACCTTCTTTGACGCGTCGAGCACGGAGTCCAGCGGACTTGACCATTGTATCACGTCTCCCTCGAAAAAGGCCTGCGTTCCCGTAGCTATCCACTCATTCGAAGTATACTCTTTCGATAAGCTGCCGCACTTGGCGATGTATATGACGCACTTGACGTTTAAATGGGTGTATAGGGCGCGCAAGAAATGGCCGCCCGTATCACCCCATAGCTGTTCCAAGCAGCCAATAAGCGCAACTGTCTGACCCTTAGACGATATGAGCTTTTGCCAGCGGAAGATGCTATATTCAGATCCGTCGAAGCCCTCCCAGTGATCCGTTAGCCCTGCTAGCCCTGTTAAATTGTTGATGTTGCCGACAATGGCGAGGTCTATCTGGCCAATGGTCCGGAGATTGGATTCGCGTATGAGCCGGACCGTGTGATCTGGGTCGGGAAAGCTGAGATGCACGATACTAGGGTCTCTCCCGCAGAGACTAAGATACGTAGCCACGGAGCTGGCATAATGCAACATTAAATTCCTGCTGGGGAAACAACTTAGGTGTATTGTCGTCGGGTCCGTCCAAGATACAGTAGGCCGCAAGGAATCGATAGCTGCGTTGCTGAATTGCGCGTACCGTTGAGGGGACCCCGTGACCACGATGCGAGTAATTGCTTGATTCTGAAAGTCTGGGTGAACGTGTTGCGTGATATATGGCCGCAAGAAACGGCCCATGGTATGAGTGGCAGGGGTTGCTATGTCAAAAGCGAGAGAACCCATGCTTGATGTGGGATGCTGGAGTCAAGGGGAACGCTGTAGGAAAGGCCGCCGCATTATGTAGGTCTTTGGATTGCACGAGGCAGACTTCTACCTACGAGCGTTATTCGATTAGAGGTGTTTTACCCGCGCGAGGTGCGGTCCGTCAGCAGCTGCCCACTTCTCCGAAATTATGAATTTCTACTCCCGACTTACGAGAACGTCACTCCGGGCATACCTAGGTACTTAGCTAGGTATTGTGATACTGTTGGTGTAAAAGAGATAGAGTCTACTTGGCCGGCTACCGCTGTAAGGGGTTAAACGTACTGGACCCTCGTACATTCCCCTCCAGTAGGTACGATTACGGAGCGTTGTTATCCGCGGGGTTCGGCCTGTCAGCCCTACGTGACACGTCGCTCACAGACCCTTAATACGTATCTCTAAAGACCATGATTCAATGTAGAATCCGGATTCTATTTGGTAAAATCGATGAATTTTACTCTATTAACTTTGACACTGTAGTTGTACTTTTTAAAGTATAATAGTCACAACGTTTGGCGTAGTGCCTCTTTGCTATATGCTCTAATACTCCAATGAGTACCCCCTCACGCATTTCGTTTACTACGTAAGGCACTGTAAGCTTCACCACCCTTATATGCCTTGCTGGCTATGCTGGGCTTAGCAAGTAGGGAAAGTGGTAGTAGAAATGGTAGGTATGTAGGTAAGCACAATTACAGCCCTACCAGCCACCATGCTGCGGTAGGTCGTAGTGTTGCGTACAGTCCTGCCAGCCTGCTCATCACGAAAATCTCTCAATTGTACGGAGGTCCCGACCAAATTTAACTGTTAGGCTTAGCATTAGAGTATAGTACGAATAAATAATTCATGCACTGTTTAGGTGCTAAAATAGCATAATCTCTTAATATCCTGCTTTATATATAAATAGCCTAAGAATTTAAGTATTAATTATTTATTTTTATTTTTATTGTTAGTATTATAATAATAAAAAAATTTAACTTTAGCTAATAGCTTTAAGCTTTAACTTTATATTTTAAAAGCTATTAGCAAAAAAATATACTTAAAAAAACTAGCTATTTATTTAGTAGCTTTAGTTATTTATTAATTTTAGCTAAAAAATATAGCTATATGCTTAGCAAAAGCTATATTTTATATAAATATATTAATAATTAGCTTAGCAAAAGTTAGCAATTAAAATTAACTAATAAAAAAAAGTAGAAAATTATTAAGATTTTAACTGCTATTAAAGCTTTTTGCAAGTTTTTTACTTAAAAGTTAACTAATAAATTTAATAAAATAAACAATAATAATTAAATAATTTTTTAAATAATAGTTATATAAGTATTAGCAGCAAAAAAGTTTAAAAAAGTTAAGCTTACTATTAAACTTAGCTTAAAAAAATAAAACTTAATTTAATATTTAAAGTAATATTTAGCAGTTAAAAATTAAATACTTAACTAATAAAAGTTAATTATTTAAAATAATAAAACTTTTATTATTATTAATATATTTAAAAGCAATTAAAAAGTTTAAAAGCATGCAAACAAAGCTTATAATAAAACTATTATTAAAAAATAATATAAAAGCTTTAAAAACTTTATATTTTAAAGTTATTTTTTTTAATATAAAATAAAACTTATATACTATTAGCTTTAAAAAACTGCAGCTATAAAAAAAAAATATATAAAAATAATTAATAAATATAATAAAAACGTTAAGCTAGCTACTAAAGCAAACTAAAAGTTAAAAAAAAGTATAGCTAAGCTTAGCTTAAAAAAATATAGTAGCTATAAGCTAGTTTAAAAGTTTACTAAAGTTAATAGTATTTAATATTATAGCTTAAAAAATAAAATTAACTAGATTTACTATTGTAAAAAAGTTTTAAAGCTTAAATTTATATCTTTTTTTAAAGATTTATAAGCAAAAAACCTAAGGCTTATTTTTATTGCTTAAAAAAATAACATATTAAGTTATACTTTAAAATAATATTAATTAGTATAAAAAACTATAAATATTATAACTTTAATATAGCTATTTAACTTTTTAAACTTTTTTGCAATTAAAAAAGCTTAATTTATATTTAAAATATATATTTTAATTATTAATAAAAGCAAAAACATTAAAAAAATATAAAAAGCATAAGCAATAAAATAAGCAGCTTACTTTAAAAAAAAGCGTTATTATTTAGTTAAAAGAATATATAATAATATTTAGTAAATAATTTATTTTATAAGCAATAATTGCTATTAAAAAAATATTTAGCTATTAACTACTTTATTTAAAAAGCTTAGCAAAGCTTTAAAAGCTAAATAAGTAAAAAAAGCAGAAAATTAGCTTAAAAAGCATAATCTAAAAAGATTTAAGCACTAAATTATTTTTTATAATAATAAAAAAGCTTATAATAAAAAAATATTAAAAATAAAAATAATAAATTAAATTAATTTTAATAAATTAAATTTTAGTAATAAATTAAATTTTAGTAATAAATTAAATTTTAGTAATAAATTAAATTTTAGTAATAAATTAGATTTTAATAGCAACTAAAAGTTTAATAAGTTAGCAGGTAGTATTTTAAGCTATTTTTAATATATATAATAAAAATTTGTTAATATTAAGCTATTAATAGCTTATTAAGCCTTTAAAAAAGTTTTTAAATAGCTTTATAAATAGCTTATTTTAGCTTATAAAAATACCTTTTTAAAAAAGTAATTTTGCTATATTAAATAGTAATAGCAGCAATAGTAATAGTAATAATAATAGTAGTTAGCTATATAAACTACCTTTTTACTTAGCTATATATTAAATAATTATATTATTTAAATTAAATATAAATTTAACTAAAGGTTAAACTTTTATAAATTTTGCTTATATACTTTTAGTATAAAGACTTGCTATTTTTACTGCGCTGCTTAATGCTTTTTAAAAACGCGCTGCTTAATGCTTTTTAAAAGCGTGCTGCTTAATACCTTTTAAAAGCGTGCTGCTTAATGCCTTTTAAAAGCATGCTGCTTAATGCTTTTTAAAAGCGTGCTACTTAATGCTTTTTAAAAGCGCGCTGCTTAATGCCTTTTAAAAGCGCGCTGCTTAATGCCTTTTAAAAGCGCTGCTTAATGCCTGTTAAAAAGTCTTTTAAAGGCTTAATGCCTGTTAAAAGCGCGCTGCTTAATACCTTTTAAAAGCGCTGCTTAATGCCTGTTAAAAAGTCTTTACTTAATGCCTATTAAAAGCATGCTGCTTAATATCTTTTAAAAGCATACTATTTAATACTTATTAAAAAGTTTTTGCTTAATATCTTTTAAAAGCATACTACTTAAATTTTCTTACTAAGTTTATTTAAATTAAAGCTAAAAATTAAAAAATAATTATATATTAAATTTAGCTTTGCTTAGCTGTTTTTAATTTTTTGCTATTTTTTATTAAAGCTAATGCTAATAATAGTATTAAATTTAACTTTGCTTAGCTATTTTTAATTTTTTGCTATTTTTTATTAAAGCTAATGCTAATAATAATATTAAATTTAGTTTTGCTTAGCTATTTTTAATTTTTTATTGTTTTTTTTAATGTTAGTAATAGTATTAAATCTAGCTTTGCTTAGCTATTTTTAATTTTTTGCTGTTTTTTCTAATATTAATAATAATATTAAATTTAGCTTTACTTAGCTATTTTTAATTTTTTGCTATTTTTTATTAAAGCTAATGCTAGTAATAGCATTAAGATTTTTATAAATCTTATTATTATTTACTAATATTTTTAAACAAAAAAAATAAACAAAAAAAATAAAAGTTATATAAAATAAAATATTTTATTATTATTTACTAATATTTTTAAGCTAATACTAGTAATAGCATTAAACTTAGCTTTATTTAGCTATTTTTAATTTTTTGCTATTTTTTATTAAAGCTAATGCTAATAATAATATTAAAATTTTTATAGATTTTATTACTATTTACTAATATTTTTAAATAAAAAAAATAAAAGCTAAATAAAATAGCTTAATATAGCTATATTAATTAGTTAATAAAAAAAAATAAAAAAATAGCTATATTATAAAATATTAAAGCATATTTATAAATTAGTAAAAAAAGCATAGTATTATTATAAATTTTATATTTAAAAGTTTAATATGCTTATAAATTAACAAAAAAAGCATAGTATTACTAAAAATATATATTTAAAGCATTTATAAATTAATAAAAAAAACGTAGTACTACTAAAAATATATATTTAAAGCGCTTATAAATTAGCAAAAAAAGTATAATACTATTAAAAATATATATTTAAAGCATATTTTAATTAGCAAAAATATTTTAGCTTTAGTTAAAAATATATTATTTTAATAAAATTATTATATTTAAAAAGTTAAAAAGCTAAAAAAGTAATATAATATTAAAAGCTTAATTTTTAAAAATAGCAAATATTATAATTAAAGCATTATTTTTTTAAAGCTTAAAATTACTATATTATTAAAAATTAAAATCTATAATATTTTATATAAAAAAATAATAAAGCAAAAGCTTAAAATAAAAAAAATCTTAATATATAGCTTATTTTTAAATATAATAAATAAAAGCAATTATATTATAAAATATTATTATAAAAAATAAATTAAATAGTTAAGCTTATAATAGCATACTTTATAATAATTTAAAAATAATAAATTATTTATATACTTTTTAATAGCTAATATAAATAAATATATATATAAAATTAATATTAACTTGCTTATTAATATTATATTTTACTTATAATTAGCTAATATAAATATTATATTATATAGCTTTTTTTAAGCTTAAAGTATTTTTTTTTTTTTTTTTTTTTTTTTTTTTTTTTTATATTTTTTAATAATATATAAAACTTATTTTAATATATTTTTTACTGCTTTTTTTTATTTTTTTATATAATTAAGCTTTTTTTATATAGTTTTAATTTTTTAAAACTTTTTGCTATTTTATTTAAATATATATAAAAATAACTATAATATTTTAATTATATTTTATAAGCATTTTAGTACTTGCTATTTTATATATATTTTTTATTTATTTTTATATTTAATATATTATATAGTATATATTATGCTTATTTAAATAAAAGCAACTAAAGCTATAAAAGCGTTATAACTATTACTTTTAATATTAATGCTATAATATTATATTTAAAAAGCTAAATAGCTTTTTATATTAAAAAAATATAATGCTTTTAAAATAATTAAAATATTAAGTAACTTTTTTATAATTTTATATAAAATTATTATTATTATTTAAAAGTAATACTTAAAATAATACCTATAATTAAGCTAATAAAGCTTTAAAACTTTAATATTATATAGCTTTTAAAATATTAACTTTAATAAAAAAAGCTAAGCTACTTTTTATATATGCAATAAAAATAAGCATAATTTATAAAATATTAAAGCTTTAGCTAATAAAACAAAAAATTTAAATAAAATATAATAATAAAAAGTTTTTTAAAGCTTAAAATATTTAATATTATTATATATATATAATTTTTAGCTAACTTTTAAAGCAAAAATAAAAAATAAATATATTAAGCTATAAAATAATAATATTTTAGTATATTTACTTATTTTTATATTATTAAAAAGTAAATATAACTTTATTTATATATATAACTTTATATTTGCTTGCTTATTTTTAAGCTTTTATATAATATAACTATATTTTTTATAGCATTATTACTTTTATTATTGCTTTTTTTTTCTTTTTTTTTTTTAAATATATTTATTTTTTTAGTAAGCTTTTAATTATTATTACTTTTAATAATATTATTAATATAACTTTACTAAATATTTAAAAGCATTAAAATAGTATAATATTAATTATTTATAATAAAAATATTATTATATTGCTTGTTTGCTTTTGCTTGCGCTGCTATGCTAATTTTTTTATTTGCTATTTTAATATAAATAAGCTTTATATTTTTAGCTAAGCTAAAGCTTATACTTATATTAAATAAATAATATAATAAAATATATACTGCTATATTAAAAAGTAAGCTTATATTTTATAGCTTTTATTTTTTTTTTTTTTTTTTTTTTTTTAGCTTTTTTATTGCTGCTAATACTGCTATTATTATTGCTGCTGCTAATATTGCTGCTGCTTTTGCTGCTATTATTGCTGCTTTTACTAGCAAAAAAAAAAAAAAAAAAAAAAAAAAAAAAAAAAAAAAAGCTAAAAATAGCTTTAATATAGCAATAAGCTTTTTTTTAGCATATTTATTTTTTACTACAAAAAAAATACTATATTTATAATATTTTAAAAGCTAGCTTATATATAACAAGCAAAAAAAATATTATAATATATAAAAAAGCAGCTTTTGCTATATTAAATATTATATAAGCTATTATTTATATAGCTTTATATATATTAACAATAAAAATATAATATTATTATATTATTAACTAATAAATAGCTTTTTTTAATATATTAAAGTTATTTGCTAGTTAGTAATAGCTATAATAGCTAATATAAAAAAAATATAAGCTAGCTTATTTTATTATATTACTTTTTAAAAATATTACTAATATATTTTATTTTAATTAAAATTATTTAAGCTTAAAATAATAAAATATTAGCTTTTAGCTAACTTTTAAATATTAGCTGCTATTGCTGCTAATAATAATAATAATAACAGCAATATTAATAGCAGTAGCAATAATATTAATAGTAGTAATAATAGCAGTAATAATAATAGTAATAATAATAATAATAATAATAATAATAATAATAATAATAATAATAACATTTTTTTTTTTTTTTTTTTTATTTTTTTTTGTTTTTTTTTTTTTTTTTTTTTTTTTCCTTTTTTTTGTTCTGCTAATAATAATAATAATAATAATAATAATAAAGTTTTAGTTTTTTTTTAAATAAACCTTTTATATTTTTGCAAGCTTACTTATAAAATAAATAAAGCATATACTTAAAATTAAATAATATATACTATTTTAATAAAGTTTATTTTATTATTTTTTTTAGTTTAATAATTTAGCTTTTTTTTACTATAATATATTATATTTTATATAAATTATAATATGTTTTTTTAATAGTACTGCTAAATAATATTAAGTAGTACTTTTAATAATAATATGCTGCTAAATAATATTAAGTAGTACTTTTAAATAATATTGCTTTATAGCAAAGCTAATAATATGCTTTTAAATAGCTTTAAATAGCATGCTTTTAAATAGCATTAAATAGTATGCTTTTAAATAATATTAAATAGCGCTTTTAAATAATAATATACTATAGCAAATCTAATAGTATGCTTTTAAATAATATTAAGCAATGCTTTTAAATAATAGTATGCTATAGCAAAGCTAATAGTATGCCTTTAAATAATATTAAGTAATACTTTTAAATAATATTGCTTTATAATAAAGCTAGTAGTATACTTTTAAATAGTATTAAATAATGCTTTTAAGTAATATTACTTTATAATAAAGCTAGCAGTATGCTTTTAAATAGCTTTAAATAGCGCTTTTAATAATAATATGCTACTAAATAATATTAAGCAATACTTTTAAATAATATTGCTTTATAGCAAAGCTAGCAGTATGCTTTTAAATAATATTAAGCAGCGCTTTTAAATAATATTACTTTATAGCAAAGCTAGTAATATACTTTTAAATAGCTTTAAATAGCGCTTTTAAATAATATTACTTTATAGTAAAGCTAGCAGCATATTTTTAAATAGCTTTAAATAGCGCTTTTAAATAATATTACTTTATAGTAAAGCTAATAGTATGCTTTTAAATAATATTAAATAGCATGCTTTTAATAAATATTAAATAATATGCTTTTAAAAAGTATTAAGTAACACTTTTAAATAATAATATTTAGCAACATTTTTAAATAGCATTAAGTAGCACTTTTAAATAGCATTAAATAGCACTTTTATATTAAGTAGCACTTTTAAAAAATATTAAGCAAAAACTTTTTAATAAGTATTAAATAGCATATTTTTAAATAATATTAAGTAGCATTTTTAAATAGCATTAAATAGCACTTTTAAAAAATATTAAGTAAAAACTTTTTAATAAGTATTAAATAGCATGCTTTTAATAAATATTAAATAATATGCTTTTAAATAATATTAAGTAATATTTTTATATTAAATAGCGCTTTTAAATAATATTAAGTAGCGCTTTTAAAAAATATTAAGCAAAAACTTTTTAATAAGCATTAAATAGCATACTTTTAATAAGCATTAAATAAAAACTTCTTAATAAGCATTAAATAAATAGCATGCTTTTAAAAAATATTAAGCAGTGCTTTTAAGCAATATAAAATAATTTCTTTAATTAAATTTAGCAAAAAAAAAAATATAAAATTAAATCTTTATTATATTTATATATTATTAAATAGTTAGCTATATTGCTATATATTTATTAATTAATAAAAAGTTTAATATTATAACTAGTTTACTTTTTATAAACTTTTAACTTTTTGCTATTTTTAAAAAAAGTATATTTTATAAAATCTTTATTATTTACTTTATTTTTTTAATTATTTTTTAATTTTATTTAATTAGTTATTTAATTAATTAGTTACTTAATTATTTAATTAGTTTAGTTAATTTAATTATTATTTAATTTAAAATAGCTAGCTTTAAGTAATAAATTTAAAGCAAGGCTTACTTAAGCAAAATAATTAGCTTTTACTATTATTAATTAGCTTTTTTACTAAATATTAAAATAATTATATATTTAAAACTATATAGTTTTTATATAATATTTATAAGTATAATAATTTATATTATAAGCAACTTATAGTATAAAATATATAAAAAATTGCTTAGTTTATAAATAATAATAACTTTTTAATATAAAAAAAGTAAATTTTTTAGCTATATTATTATTAGTATAAATAGTAATTGCAAATTTTATATAATAATAAATATTTAATATAATAGTTATAACATTAAATTAAAGCTTAAAGCTTATAGTTTAAGTTTTAATAAAAATAATTTAATTAAATTACTATGCTTTAAATAAAGCTTTATATATAAATTACTAATACTAAAAATATATAAATAAAATTTATAAAAGTTTAACCTTTAGTTAAATCTATACTTAATTTAAGTAATATAATTACTTAGCATGCAGCTAAGTAAAAGGATGGCCTATATAGTCGCACTGTAAGCAAGTGCTAAGCCTAACAGTTAATTTTGGTTGGGACCTCTATAAATACCACTTCTTACAGACAGAAGTGTATATTGTTCATCGCTATTCACTTGTCATTCAAGGCACAATCGCGGAAATAGCGGTACAATCGATCATGGCTGATGAAGTACAAGAAACACAAGAAACAAACACTGTGGTACCAGAAGCCTCAGCGCTGCCAGGGTCGGTCTCCGAGGCCGTAAAATCCTACGAAATCAATCAAACGATATTCAGGTCAGAGAACATATGCATATTCTTTAGCGAACGAGCGCCTCGTTTACATTGTACGAAGAGAAAATGAGGGGAAATTAGGCCTAGTCAATAGGCCGAGTTCTACCATCGGAGATCTCCTCGCCCTCCTAGAAGCAAACGCGGGGGAAGCAAGTCCTGAGAAATCAAGCCCAGAAGTAAGTTCACCTCTAGCAATAGTTACCAAATAGTCATGTTCTAATAAGAGTATTACAACTAGGGCAATATTTTCCGAATCTTGTAACCGCTCCCTAGGTAAGACTACGTTAAGCACATCTAACAAGCACAGTTTCCTCCCGGTCATACACGAGGAAGACAGCGAAGGGGGCGGGGTAATCTCGAAGTGTTCCCAACCCCTCGCCAAGGCACTTCATGTGGATCCTTTCTTCCTGACGAAAAGAGCTTGGGACTCCAATGGCTTTTTCATGAGCCAAACCCACCAACAGGGTGGTAGCCCCCGGATCCAGAGTGAGTGCGTCTCAACCATAATAATGACAAGAATACTTACCTTGAGCAGGTCATGCTTCGCGACTTCTCATCAAGTTTCTCAAGAAAAAGGGCGGCGAGGGGGGCGACGATCGCCCAGATTACGGCTGGATGTTTCTGTCGTTCTGTGCCATATGCTTCAAACATAGTGACAAGAAGAAAGACTCACATATTCTAGTATGCTTTGACCATTCGAGTCGGATAAAAGATGCGATCGAGTCGGCATTCGAGGGCTACCTTTGGGAGGTTCTAACGCAGAACCTGTTATCTGTTCACGAAGCTCTTCTTCGTCATATTATCTGGGAATACGACCGAGCCCTTTGGCTCTTCCGCAAACCTATCCGCGATATCGAAAATGTATTTCAAAGTGCCTACGAGGCTCTACATAAACTTTGAGACTGACAACTTCTAGGGACGAGACAAGTTTTTGAATGGGCTAGATACGGACGACGGCCTAGTCGTGGGTAATCGCACGGGCGTCATGACTCGCTACGATGACATGCACGAATATGCCAGGCACGTAGTACACAGCAGCGAGACTCTACAGGCTGCATCGGCTGTGGCCATGAAGATGATCGACCATTTCCAAATGCAAAGCACATCCCGTCGGAATGACGATAGCGGCCCCGATAATATTCTCAGTGGTCTACATTTCTCATCCCAGTTTCTCATGAACTTGAAACTACGCGCAGATGCCTTCAAGGAAAGACTAGACAACGAAATCCAATTGGTGAGCTCAAGCTTGTTGCTATTCTAAGACGCATTTGCTAACGGGCTGGGAGTCCTACAATGTTGTCAGCTTGTACCAGCTACAGGATACGAAACGACTTCTTGAGGGGACGCGACAGCTTCTCAAGCAGTCGCAGGAGACACTGGAACAGACGCGGGATGATGGGAAGGATATGACGACGGCCGTCACATCCCTCTCCCTATTATTCTTACCCGCGTCATTTGCAGCAGTAAGTGACGATGCTATTTTACTGTCTTGGCCCTAGTTGTTAAACTGCGAACAGAGCTTCTGGGGGATGAACTTCATCGGGCTGAAAGACGGCGGTACCAAGATCGAGTTCTCCAGCGACCTATGGATGTTCTATGTCTCGGCTGTCGGGTTGGTGGTGGTTTCAGTCCTTCTTTGGGTCCTCATCCACTACTTGGGCTGGGAGCCGAGTCTGCGGTCGGGTAAAATCTTCCGTTTTAAACGTGGCCGAGCGGGTCCGTAGATGTTAGATATATAACATGCCGCTTTAGAGCCTGCGACCGCACGAGAACAAAAATAAGTTTGCAAGTAGAAATCAATTGCGATTACAAGCAACAAAATATGGCTTATTGGAGTACCTATTGTATTGGCGATCGTAGGCCCTAAAGGGATAGAATGTGGATACGGAATTACCTAACCGCAAACACATCACATGCATGCCTTCGTCTTCCACATGCTCCCAACACACATATGGCATATTGGATAGTCCCAAGCTTCACGAAGCTTCACGCAAATCTTCAGCCTATTTCATCATGTCTGCGCGGCTTCTCACTCTGATAGCCCGCTCTACCTCTTGGGAATTTTAGTTACACCAGAAATTAGATGTTGCCATTCATATACTTATTTAAGCCTGCCTCACGCTATTCACGAAGCTCACCGCTGTCTAGAACGCTGCAGGCTGCAGCCAAGTTCACCACCGGTTTCTCGGCATTCACGCCACTGCTCGAGACCCAACTCACTTTTACCTCGTCGACATGGCTTCCGCCGCGTTGGAATGGACAAGCCAAGATGGAGTCAAATACATATCTGGGCTCCTGGCGAACGTCGGCGTGCCCTCGATTCTGTGGGGCGAGTACCTTCTCAACGTGTACGGCATACCATCTATCATTGGCGTGAGTACAATTACGTAGTCTTCCGTGCCTATTTCACGCCTAAACACACTTTCTAGGGCATTGATTTCGTTGTCCCGGATCACAAGATGCCACTTGCAGTCGCTACGCTCAAGAGCTCGGGCCTCCACCCATGCCCGGATCTCGACGCTTGCACTGTATCAGGTGATTCGAGCCCGTTCCCGGTTCCCGCCTTTCACATGCACATCCCAGGGTCCGAAGTCGATGTGTCGCTGCGGTTGCATTCGGAGACCCTTTGGTTTATACCGCCGCCAAACAGCCCGTCCAGTTCCAAGGGAGAAATGGTCTCCGGGCCGAATCCTCACTATCTCGAAGCATCTTCTCCGGAACTGCCCCCATGGCGTCATGGACGCGGTCATGGTGCATTCTCATCAGGCGGATCACCTGTGCTTGTTCCTCGGGCCCACGTCTTGCTAGAGGCGTTTATTCGTTTGGCAAGCGCGTTTCGGGATGACTATTGTGGCTATTTTCTCAATATGGTGACATACATGTCAGAGTATCCCTTTAATGACGGCCTGGTCGACATCAATCGTCTTTCTGGACCTTGTCGGTCCTTCTGGGACAAGCGCGAGCAAGGAAAGCTTACAGTCCGACAACTAATGGATAATCTTCAACACGACTTGGGTGACGACATGGATAGCAGATGAAAGTCCTCAAAGTAGTAGAAGGGAATCCCTTGAGTGAGGATATGGCTTGATGGCTATTGATGTCCTCATGGAGTACGTATCGGGCTTTCTGGCATGGACGCCAGTAAGTTATTAGGGTAATTATTTTCCCTCATGCCCACGTTAGCCCCCACAGCGAGAACCTGACACGCGACAGCTTGGGTTGCCGGTGATTAGGTTCGGGGCGAAGCTGCTGCCGCACCTGCCGTCAACACATATGCTTTGATCAATATATGCAGACAGATTCACGGGGCGGCGTCTTCTAACGAGACCGCAGATGCACACATGATCAAGATGCTCTTTCTCTTCCTTGGAGCCTGAAAGGCATGTGCGGATATAGGGGCAGTCGGAACGTTTCCGATTGCAAGATTCGACGTGGATGATGGTCCTTACATGCGTGACTCTATCGCAACTACAACGGTAAATGTTGAAGTGTTGTTATTTTAGGCTCACCCAAGGCTTCTGCTAGAGTCAGCATTCCCTACAAGCAAAACAAGTTAAAAAAAACGCATTTGCTTTGTTTTAACTGATTTAAGCCTGTTTTTAGCTTGTTTGACTGACTTAGCTGGCCTTTGTACTTAACTTAACTTAAATATTTAAACTAAGTAATTTAAGCAATTTTAAAAGCTATTTCTTTTTTAAATTATAGCTTAAAAACCTTTAGAATTGTTTTAAAGCTAATGCTAAAAATATTAAATAGCTTTTAATATAGCTGTTTTAAGCTATAATTATTGCAAACTTATTATTAGTTTTGCTTAGCTAAAAACTTTTTTATATTTAGCTAATATAGCTAATATAAAAAAAATATTAATAATAAATTAAAATAATAATAAAAACTATTTTTTATGCTTTTGCTATTATATAAATAAGTTGTAATTATATTTAATATAGCTAGTTTTTTTTATATATAAATAGCATTTTAGTTTATTTTTTTAAAATAATAACTTATTATTAAAGTTATAGCTATTATATGTTTTACTTACTAGTTTTTTATAAGAAAGTTTAAAATTAAATATAATAGCAATAATAATTTTAAAGGTTATATTATTAGCATAGTATTATTTTTAATATATTGTTATTATTTGCTATACCTTTTTAGCTTTTTTTAAGTTTTAGCTTTAAAGGCTTTTTAGCTTTATATTTAAGTAAAAGATTAAAGTAGCCTAATAAACTAGCATTTCTTTAAATATAAAGCAGTATTTTTATAGCTTAGCATAAGCTTTTTTAAAACTAATGCAAACTTTTTATATATATTAATTACTTAAAATAGTTATATTTACTTTGTAATTTTTAAAGCAGTAGTAATATTTGCAAATATAAACTATAGTTATAACTTTAAAGCTTTATTATAAAAAAGCTAATTGCTTGCAAAATTAATAAAAAGTAAAAGTTAAAAGTTATAAAAAAAATAATAACTAAAATAGCAATAGTAAAGCTTTAAGCTTTAAATTATTATTTTTATTAATTAAATAAAAGTATATTAAATAAATATGCAAATAATCTTTAAGCTTTTTAAAAAAAGCTATTATATTAAATAAGCTATTATATTTACTTTTATACTAAAATATTATTAAAGTAAAAAGCTTTAAAATTTTATTAATTTTGCAGTAAACTTTTTAATTTTTAACTATAAACTTATATTTAATAGGTATATGCTTTTTAAAAATAAAGTTTTAGCATAAAGTAGCATAAAGTTTAATAAAAACTTTTTTAAAAGTTAATAAACTTTTAATTTTAGCTGCAAAAAAGTTTTAATAGATATTATTTTTAACTTTAACTATTAACTTTTAAAAATTAATATATTAGTTATTATTAAAAATAATAGCTAGTTTAAATATATTTATATTTTAAATAATAACTTTATTTTTATTATTAATAAATTTATTAACTTATTAAAAAAAAATGTTTTTAATGCTTATATATTTTTTAAGTTTTATATAAAAGGCGTTATGCTATTAAAAAAAGTAATAAATTTATATATTAATAAAGTAGCTTTTTTAAATAGTAAAAAAAGCAATCTGCTTAAAAGATTAGCTTTTAAAATAATTAAATATAAAATATTAAGTTATAATATTAATAATATAGCTTTAATAGTATGCTTAGCATTATTAAATAAAGCTTTTAACTTTAATATTAAAAAAATTATTAAAGTTATTATTAGTTTAGTTTGCTAAGCGTTAAAATAAATATATAAAAGCTTTATTATTAATGTTAATATTATTAAATATAAAAAATCTTAATATAAACTAAATGCTATAGTTATTAATTATTTAATAAATATAATATTTAATATTTTTAATAATATAAAAACTAGTAATATATTTTAAGCTTAATAGCTTAATATATAACTTAAAGTTTTAGTTAATATAGTAGGTAATAATATTAATAATGCTTTTTTTAAAAAAAAACTGTTAAAAATTAAAAAAAAGGTTAATTTTAAACTTAGCAGTAGCTATTTTTATAATAATAGCTTTTTAAGCTATTTAAAATATACTTTTAAGCTAGCAATTAATAATATTAATATTAACTTTAAGTTTTAATATTAAATTAAAGTTTAAAAAAGCAAAAATATTTATAAATTATTATATGCTAAGTAAGCTTAATAACATATTAAATAAAATATAAAATATAACTAGTAGCTATTTTTATTATTTTTTTATTAACTTAACTAATTAAAATATTATAGTAGCTTATATTTATTTAAAAATAGTTGCAAGCTTAATAATAGTAAATAGTTATAATAAAATAAAAGTAAATTAAATATTATAATAATAATAAAAATAGTATTTAAATAAATTAGTTGCTTTTTTATTAAAAAGCTTTATTTTATTATAGCTATTATATAAGTAATATAGCTATATTTTATACTTTTTAAGTATTATACTAGTAATAATAATAATAACTTATATAAAATATATGCTATAAGTAAAAATATTTAAAGTTATATAACTATTTAACTAAGCATAAAGTATATAGTTTTTACTTAATATTTTAACTTAAAAAAAGTTTTGCTATAAAATATTAAGTAATATATTAATAGCTAATATAGTAACTTAATTATAAATAATAGTTTTTAAAAGTTATAAGCTTTTATACTTAAAAAAACTATAGCTTAATATTATTAATACTATTGCTTTATTATTTAGTTAAATTTTTAATGCTAGCATATATATATAAAAAAGTAATATTTACTTGCAGGTAATAATATGTTATACCTTAAAAAAATACTATTAACATAATATAATAATATTTATAGCTAATAGCATGCTAAGTAAATAATAAAAGCAATTAATAGTAAAAATAATAACTGATAAAAGTAATAACTAATAAAAGTAAAAATGTTTTGCTATTAAGTTAGCAGGCAAAAATATAAAGGGGTTAAAAAAAAAAATAAAACTTATATATTTATATAGCTTTTAATATGCTAATTTTAAAAATATTAGTTTTTTAATATAAATTATAAAGTATATAATGCTAATAATAAATAAAAAGTAAAATTAAGCTAATAAAAATAAAAAAGTAGGTTAAAAAAGTAAATAAAATAATTTTACATTAAATTAATATATAAAAATATTTAAAAAATAACTTTTAATAAAAATTATATATACGTATAGCTTTTAATATGTTAATTTTAAAAATATTAGTTTTTTAATATATATTATAAAAAGTATAATATTATTAGTAAATAAAAAATAAAATTAAAGTAATAAAAGTAATAAAAGTAAATAAGTTAATTAAAATAATAAGTAAAATAGTTTTATATTAAATTAATATATAAAAATATTTAAAAACTTATTTTTTAATAAAAATTATATTTATATATAGCTTTTAATATGCTAATTTTAAAAATATTAATTTTTTAATATATGTTATAAAAAATATAATATTATTAGTAAATAAAAAATAAAATTAAAATAGTGAATAATAAGTAAAAAAAAGTAAATAGTTAAAATAGTAAATAAATTAGTTTTATATTAAATTAATATATAAAAATGTTTAAAAACTTACTTTTTAATAAAAATTATAAAAGATATAATATTATTAGTAAATAAAAAATAAAATTAAAGTAGTAAATAATAAATAAAAAAAAATAAGTAGTTAAAATAGTAAGTAAAATAGTTTTATATTAAATTAATATGTAAAAATATTTAAAAACTTACTTTTTAATAAAAATTATATTTATATATAGCTTTTAATATGCTAATTTTAAAAATATTAATTTTTTAATATATATTATAAAAAGTATAATATTATTAGTAAATAAAAAGTAAGATTTAAATAATAAATAATAAATAAAAAAAAGTAAATAGTTAACATAATAAGTAAAATAGTTTTATATTAAATTAGTATGTAAAAATATTTAAAAACTTACTTTTTAATAAAAATTAAATTTATATATAGATTTTAATATGCTAATTTTAAAAATACTAGTTTTTTAATATATATTATAAAAGGTATAATATTATTAGTAAATAAAAAGTAAAATTAAAGTAATAAAAGTAACTAGTAAAAATAACTAGTAAAAGTAACTAATAAAAGTAATAAAATTATTTTGCTATTAACTTAACAAGCTAAAAAATAAAAAAATTAAAAATATTATAAAAGTTATATATATATATAGCTTTTAATATGTTAATTTTAAAAATATTAATATTTTAATATAAATTATAAAATATATAATATTATTAATAAATAAAAGGTATAAAACTAGCAAAATAATAAGATAATTAGTTTAGTAATCTTGTTAAAATGTTAGGTTTACAAGAAAAAAAAGCTAAAAAAACTAGAAAAAAATAAACTTACTTAAAGGTTATATATATATATAGCCTTTAATGCACTAATTTTAAAGATATTAGTTTTTTAATGCTAATTATTAAGTATATAATATTAATATAATGTTAGTAGTAAATAAAAGATATAAAGCTAGCAAAGTATTAAAAAGTTAGTATTGCTATAAAAGTAAACCTTTAAATAGTAAAAATAGCATTTATTAACTAAAATTAGCATAATATATTAAATTAATTAAAAAATATATAGTTTAAAAGCTTAAAATATACTAACTTTAAAAATATTAGTTTTATAATTTAAATTATAACATATAAATAGTTTAATTAATATATAAAAGCTAAAATGCTAAGTATTAAAAAACTTAAAAAAATAAAAAACTAAAAGTTATATATTTTTTGCAGTTGCAACCTAGCTAAAAAAGTTAGTGCTAAAAAAAAAGTAGTATAATTTAAAAAGCTTTATTACGCTAAATATAAAGATATTAAAATTATAATATAAAACATAAAGCATATAAAGTTATTAATAGTTTAAAATAAAGCGTTAAATATAGCTAGTAAAGTTAATATATTAAGTATAAAAGTAAATAAAAGTCTTTTAATAAATTAAGTAAATAAGTATAAAATTAAAGTAAAGCATAAAAGGTTTTACCTTTTTAATTAAAGGTTTAACCTTTTTAATTAACCGTTTTTTATTAAAAATACCTTATAAAAAATATTAAAAAATGTTAAAAATTACCTGCAATTAATTAAAAGTAATTAACAATTAATTTAAATTTTTGCTTTGCTTTAAAGCAATTTAAAATTGTTGTTTTGCTTTAATTTAGCAAGTTATCTGTTAGTTAAGTCAAGTATTGCTTTGCCTGTAGGGAACGCTAGCTAGAGTAGACTCTTTTGCAAGAGGTGGTAGAAGCAAGTCGTCAAGGCAAGCAACAATTCACGCGCTTAACAACCTCTTCATTGCATGCCTTCTTTCTGACCGACTGGCTCACGGAAAAAAACTAGCCAGGTAACACAGCCCATGGCCTTGTTAACTCCGTAGCGTGATAGCTTTACCTGTATCGGCTTTTGGGGCGTCTGCATCTCTAGTGTAATCTCCTTACTATACTACCTAGGTAGGTAGTACATAACAGGTTTTGCCGTTAGAATATGGGTCCCATTAGGTATATGCCAGCTGTTCTATTGGTACACTACCTTTGGCACCATGTAGGCCAATCTTGTTTTCGTGATGGCTATCACCGGAACTTCTCCGGTACGTCCGCTAGCGGGCTTAATCTTACAACACTCCCGTGTTTAAACCCTAGGGGCCACCTACGTTAGCCGCCCATGCTGCCTACAAGGGCTGCCCACCTACTTAGTTTGATTATAAGTAGCCCTACTACTAAAAATAAGTGCAGCTTTAACAGTAGGTTAAATTTATATAATATATTTTTTTTACTTAATATATTTTAAAAAATTAATTATAGCTATATAATTAAAGTATTTTTTTTTAGCTAGTTAATAATTATTATAGCTTTTTTAAATATTATAAAAGTAATTATTTAAAGTATTTTATTATATTTTAAAATATTTTAAAGCATTTTATATAATAATATAAATTTAAATATTAATTTTAAAAAACTATTAAATTAGCTAATTTTTTAAATTTAAAATTTTATATTATAATATAAATAATATTTAATTTATATAATAAATATATTTAGCTTAAAAAAATAAGCATTAATATTATTTTTAGCTTTTTTAAATAAATAATTTATATTTATATTATATTATAAATTTTTTATTAATTTTTTATAGCTTTTTTTTAACTTTTTTAAACTTTTTTTTTAAGCTTTTTTATAATTAGTTTAAATATAATATTAATATTATTTAAAAGTTTTTAAATATATTTTATAGCTATATTATTATTAATAAAGCTATTTTTAATATTAATATTATATAAAATAATATTATATTTTTATTAACTTTTTTTTATATTTTTATAATATTTTAATAACTTTTAATATTATAAATATTTTTAATATTTATTTTATAATAAAGTAATTTATTAAAATTAATAGCTATTTAAAGTTTATAAATAATATTTTTTTTATAAATAAATTTTTTTATAATAAAATATTTAATAGCTTTTATTTTAAATAAATTTTAAATACTTATATATTTTATTATTATTAATATATACTTTTATATATAATTTATAATTTTAAAGCTAAAAATAATATTTATTATAAAATATAAAATTATATATTAATAATAAAATATTAATTTTTATTTTATTATTAAGTTATTAATAATAGTTAAAATTTTATTTTTTTAACTTTTTATTTTTAATAATATAAAAATAAAGCTTATTTTAAAAGCTTTTAATTTAATAAATTATTTAGTTATATATAAAATATTAACATAAAATACTTTTTTATTATATAAAAATTTTTATATAGTTTATAATTATTATTATTTTTTTTTTAAAAATATTAATAATAAAGTTATATTGCTAATATATTTTATTAAAAGCTTTTTAGCTTATTTTATAATATAGCTAAAAGTTTTTAAATATATTTTTTATAAATTTTTATAAGTTTATTTATTATTATTATTTATTTAGCTTAATTTTATAGTTTTTTTATTTATTTTTATTTAGCTTTATAATAGCTTTAATTAATATTAAAAAGTTTAATTTTATATTATTAAAGCAGCTTTAAATTTAAAAGTATATTAATTTTAATATTAAAAAAGTATATATTTTATAGTTATAATTATTTTTTATATATATAAAATATTATTTGCTTTAAAACTTTATATATATTAACTTAAAATAATTAATAATTTTTTATTAGTTAAAAAACTTTTATTAAAAGTTTTTTTAATATTTTTTAACTTTATTTATATATTTTATATATATTATATACTTTTAAAGCATTAAAATATTAATAAAATTATTATTAATAGCTAGCTTATTTTTATAAAAATAATATTTAATATATTTAATTTTTATAAAAGTTTAAATTTAATATAATAATAATTTTTTTAGCTATATTATATATAATAAAAGCTATATTAATAAATAATAATAAAAATTAAATTAAAAAAAGCTTAAACTTTAAATTAAGTTTTTTTTTTTATTTATTATTTATATTATATTTAATATTTTTTATAATATATTAAATATAAAGCTATTATTAAGTTAATAGCTAAATAATATTAATAATATTTTTTTTAAAAGTTTAAAAATTTATAATTATTATAAAAAATATTTATAATATAAAAAAATGCTTATAAAGCTTTTTATAATATTTTAATATTTAAGTTATTATTTTAGTTTTTTTATTTAATATTATTATATATATTATATTAAAATAAATATTTACTTTTATTATATTAATAATTTAAAAAAGCAATAGCTTATATTTATTTATAATATATATAAAGTTAATTATTATAATTTAAAAATATTATTATTATATATATTAAAATTATTTAGTTATTTAAATTAAGTTTTTTAAAACTTTGCTATATAATATAATTTAATATTATATATTAAAATAATTTTAAAATATTATAAAAAAATTAAAAAAATTATTAGTAGCTTATTTTAAAAATTATTAATATTTAATAATATTAAATAAGCTTTATATAATTATATATAATATAAAGCAAATAAAATATAATTTTATATTATATTATATTAAATGCTTTAACTAAAAAAAAAAAAAAAAAGCTTTTATATAAGCAAAGTTTTTATTTAGTATAAAAACTTTTGCTAGCATATAAAGCTAAAGAAATAAAAAAATAAAAACTATTATATATAATAATATTATTATATGCTAAAGCTTTTAAATATTTTTAAATATTTTTAAGTATAGTTAATATTAATGCTTTTAATATTAGCTATTTTTTTTTTAACTATGCTTTTTTTAGTATATAATAAATTTAAAAAAATAAAATAATAAATAACTATATATAAATTTAAACTTATTATTTTTGCTATTATATAATAAATTATTTTTTTAGTTTAATAAAGTTATAACTAATTAAAAAGCTTTTATATATAAATTAAAAAATAAGCTATATAGCTAATTATTTTTTAAATAAAATATTAGCTTTAATTTAATTTAATAATAATGTTTATAATTTATTTAAATTTTAATTATTTAGCTTTTATATAGTTAAGCAAATAATTATAATATAATTATATATATAATAGCTAGTTTAAATAAAAAAATATTATTTAATATAGCAAATATATATAAATAAAAAAATTTAATTATATAAAAAGCTTTTTATATATAAATAAAGCTAAAATTTCTAGCTAGTTTTTTATTTTTTTTACTTTTTTTTTTTAAGCATATATATATATATATATATACTATTATATATATATTTTAATTATTATTTTAAAGTTATATTAACTTAAAATAATTATATAAATAATAATAGCAATAATAATAATAGTAATAATATTATTATTATTACTATTATTATTATTATTATTATTATTATTATTATTATTATTATTATTATTATTATTATTATTATTATTATTATTATTACTATTATTATTATTATTATATATAAATATTTTTTTTTATTTTATAAGTTATATTAATAATATTTAAAATAATATAATAATAGCTATTATTAATTTTATTAACTTATTTATTTTTATTAGCTATTTTTACTTTATATTTTTTATTATTAATAATATATTATAGTTTTAAAACTTTATATATATAAAAAAAAATAGCTTTATTAAAGTTTATAGCTTTTTTATAAAAAGTAAAGCTTATTAAGCTTTTATATAAGTTTTTTATATAAATATATATATATTTATAGTTTTTTTATTTTTATATAAATAATTTTTAATATATTATTAAGCTAATATATTTTATTATATAATAAGCAAAAAAAAAAATTATTATTATTGCTTTATTTTATAATATTTTTTTTTAAATTATATAATTAAATATTTTAGTTAATATTTAAGCAAAATTAATATGCTATAAAAGCTATTTTTATACTTTTTTTATTTAAAGTTATAAAATAATAATATTAATATATTAAAAAAATATATATAATAAGTATAGCTACTATAATAATATACTATTTTTTATATATTAATATATTTTTAGTTTTTAAAAAAATATTTATAGCGTTTATATTTAGCGCTTTTATAAAGTATAATATTTATATTACTATTAAAAAAAAAAAAATATTATTAAAGTATTATATATAAAAAAAAAACAGTAAAAAAAAAAAAAAAATTATTATTATAATATTATTTTAGTTTTTAATATTTAATTTATATAATATTTTTTTTATATAATCTTTTTATTTTTATATATTTTTTATTTTATAATTTATAACTAGTTATATTATATATAACTTATTTAAGCTTTTTTTATAAATATTTTTATTTATATAATTAATTTATTTATAAATATAAAAGTTTTTAATATTTAATTAAATATATATTTAATAAAAGCATTTATAAAATTATTTTTGCTATTAATTTATTATATATTAAAAATTTTTTTTTTTTTATATAATTTTTATAATAATATAATATTTATTATAAAATATTTTTTTTATATAATTTTAAGCTTTATTAAATAATTATATAATAATTTTAAATTTAAATATAAAATAGCTAAAATTAATAAAATTTTAAATATAAATATAATTTTTTAAATTATTATATAAAAAATAATTATATTATTAAAGCTATTAATTATATTATATAATTTACTAGCTAATATATTTTTAATAACTTTTTTATATTTGCTTAAGTTTTAATATATAATATTTTTTTTTATTTTAAAGCTTAAGTTTTATTTTATATAATATTTAATTATTAATATAATAAAAAATTTAAGCTAAAAGTTTATATTAATATTATTAACAAATAATTTATTTATAAAAATAAAAAGCTTTATATAATATAAATTTAATAATATATAAATTAAGCTATAGTTTTAATTATTTATTTACTATTTAATTTTTTAGTTTAAAATTTATATATTAGCTAATATAAAGTTTATAATTTATATTATAGCTAATAAATTATATAATATTTTTAGCTAGCAAATATTATTAATATATATTTTTTTTATATATTAAAAATATATATTATTATATAAAGTTTTTTATATAAAGGTTAATTTTAATAAGTTAACTTATTTAATTTTTTTAAGTTAAAATAATATTATTTTTAGCTAATAAATTAATTTAGCTTTTATTAAATTTTATTAAGTAATTTATTTATAAAACTTTTTTAAACTTTATATAAAATTTTACTTTTTATAGCTTTTTTTTTTTTTTAAAAAAAAAATAAAGTTATAAAGCTAAATATATTATTTATTTATAAGCTAATAATTTTAAAATTATTTAATTATTTTATAAATATTAATAAATATAAATTATATATAAATATATTTATTTTTAATTTTTAGCAGTAATATTAATAATAAGTTTTAAATTAATATAAACTTAATTTTATTAAACTATATAATAGTTATATAATTTTTAAAACTATTTTTTTTAAATATTTAAATTTTAATTTTAAAAAAAGTTATATAATAATTTTTTAAGCTAATTTATTTTATAATTATATATATATTTATATAATATTTTATAGTTTGCTAAAAATATTAAAATTTTATATAAAAAAAGTTTTAATATAAAAATTAAATATTAATTTATTTTTTAAATTATAAATAATTAAATTAATATTATTTTTTTTTTATATTATTATATTTTTATATAATTAGTTTAAACTTTTTATATAGCTTAATTATTTTTTTTTTAACTTTTTATATAAAATAAAACTTAAAAATATAAATATTATTATATTAAATTAAATTATATTATATAAACTAAAATATATTTTATATAATAAAGTTATTAATTTTAATTATATTTAATTTTTTAAATAATATTTTAAATATATTAATTATTTTGTTTTTATATAGCTTAATAATTAATATATAGCTTTATTTTTTGTTTTAAATTAAAAATATATAATTAGTTTATTATATAAAAAAAATATAAATGCTAATATTTTTTTTTAGTTTTTTTTTTTTTTTTTTTTTATATAGCTTAAAGTTAAAAAAATTATATAGTAAATAGTTTTTTTTTTAAGTTATTTAAAAGTAAATTTTTTAAATTAATTAAAAGTAAATTTTTTAAGTTATTAAAAAATAATTTTTTAGTTATATAATAATATAACTTAATTTATATATATTAAAAGCAAATTAAATTATTTATTAAGTTAATAATTATATTAAATTTTTTAATTAATTATATTTTATATAAAGTATTTTTTTTTTTTTGTTTTATATTATATAAAAACTTTATTTTAAAAAAATAAAAATAATATATTATATAAAATAAGTTTATTATATTAGTTAATTATAAAATTAATTTTAATTTTAGCTTTTTTATTATATAATATTTTTATAGCTTTTTTAATTGCTTTAGCTTTTTATATAATATTTAATAAAAAAAAAAAGTTTTAATTAATTTTAAAATAAGCTTTAAAAATTAATAATATTAATATAAAGCTATTTAATTTAATAATATTATTTAATATTTTTATTATTATTTATAAAATTAACTTTTTTTTTATATAATAATTAATTTTAGCTTTAAAAATATTATATATATAATAAAATAATTTATAAGCTTATTTAATTTTATTAATTATTTAATATATTTTTATAAGTATTATATAATATTATATATTTATAATTTTTATTTAATTTTAAAATTTTTTAAATAAAAAATTTATTTTTAAGTTATATATAATATAATTAAAAAGTTTTTAATATATATTAATTTAATATTTATATAATACTTTTTATATATTTTATATAAATATAAATTTAAAAAATATTATTGCTTAAAATAATATTATAACATTAATTATATAAAAAATTTAGCTATTTTTTAGTTATATAATATTTATAATTATTTTATAATTAAAATTGCAATTATTTTTAATTAAAAATTTAAATTTTTATAATATTTAATTATATAATTAATAATAATAGCAAAACTTTTAAATTTTTTTTAAAATAAAATAGTTTATATTATAGCTTATATAATTAAATATATTATATAATTTTTTTATATAAAAATAATTAAAATAATAATATAGCTATTATAATTTTATTTTTATAAAGTAAATATTAGCTTTATATAAGCTAATATTAAAAAATAAATATTTTTACTTTTATATAATAAATATAATTTTTTTATTTTTTTATATAATTATATTTTTTATATTATTATAATATATTTATAATTAGTTAATATTTTTTAATAAAAAAAAAAAATATAAAGCTATTTAAAATATAATATATAATAATATTTAATAAATTATTTATTTATATAATATTTATAACTATAATAATATTTTTTTTTTTAAACTTAATATTTATAGTTTTTAAAGTTTAGCTAACTTTTATATAAAAATAAATTTTAAAATATACTTTTAATTATATTTTTTTTATTATTAAATAGTTTAAAATATTTATATTTTAAAGTTTACTTTAATATTTTATATAATATTAATTATTTAAAATAAATTAGTTATATAAAATATTTATATTATAATTTTAAATATTTTTTTTAATTATATAATAAAAAAATATATTATTTATAAAAAATTAAATAAATTATTTTTTAATTTTTTTATTAATATTTTTATTACTTTTATTTAATTTAAAATATTTTTTATATTTTATTAAAAATAATAAAAATTTATTAAATATAAATTATAAATTATTAATTATTTTATATAAATTAAAATATTAGTTTTAGTTATAGTAAATAAATCTTTTAGCTAAATATTAAAAAAAACTTTACCTGTATATAGTTATATAGACTATATTAAATAACTAAGTTTTTACTTTAGTTATTAAATATTTCTTTTAAAAGGTTTAGCTAATATAATATAATATATTGTTAGAACTATTATAATAACTAAGGTACTTAAGGCTGCAAGTTTAAACCGCAGCTTTAGCAAAAGCCTTTGTCGCTTTTCTAGGTGTCCCTATATGCCACTGCCTGCAACCAAAGGCCCTGCGCTATTTCAACTGACTTTGCCCTACCTGACAAACCTAGTCAAATGTGGAGTTCTAGGGGGGGGGTCAGGGCCAGGAACGACCCTTTGGTGCGCGGGAGGGGGTAGTCACGGCAGGTAGGTCCTTTAGCTGGACACCAAAGGGGACCCCACCTGCGTGTGGTTACATAGACCACATTAGATAACCAAGTCTTCACCTTAGTTATTAGACATCTCTTTTAAAAGGTTTGGCTAATATAATATAATATATTATTAAAACTGTTATAGTTTTTTATATATATTTATTTTTATAAAATATATTTAATTAACTAGCAACTTTTTTTTTAGCATATAAAATATATTTTATTTATATAAAAGTAAAAGCTTTATTTTTATATTTATAGCTACTTTTATTATATATTAAACTAGTTTTTATATTTTAGTTAAAACTTTAGTTTAAAGCTTTTTATATAATTATTTTAAATATACTTTTTATTAATAAAATATATATTATTATTTTTTTATATAAAGCTTTTTAATAATATATTTTTTGCTATATAAAAGCAAGCTTATAAGTTAATAAAAAAGCTTTTATATAATAGCTTTTAAAATATAAAAGCTATATTTAGCTTTATTATTTTATAATATATTTATATAATAATTATATTTAATTAGATTTTTTTTTAATAATTTATATTAAATATTTATTATATTTTTATAAGCTTATTAATTATTAAATTTAATATTATATATAATATTAAATTTAAATTTTTTTTTTATTTATATAAAAGTAATTATAATTTAATTAGCTTAATAATAATTATAATTTATATTTATATTAAAATAAATATTTATTATATAATAAATTTTATTTTAAATTTTATTAAAGCTAATATAATAAATATAATAGTTTTTTATATAACTTTATAAAATAATTAAAAATATTATATAATATTAATTTTTTATAATTTTAAGTTTTTAATATATATTAATAAATAGTTATATTTTATTATATAAAAAATTATATAGCTTGCTTAAATAGTTTTATTTATATTTTTAAGTTTTTTAAAATAATATATACTTTTTAAATAATATTATTTTATTTTATATATTTTTAATAAAAAATAAATTTAATATTAAATTTATTAAAATAAATTTTAATATTATATATAAATATATTTGCTGCTTTAAAATTTAAAAAAAGTAATATATAATAAAATATTTATATATAAATTAAAAGTTTAGCTTATAGCTTAGCTTTAATATATATTTATATATAAGTTTTAATTAAAACTTAATAATTAATTATATAAAGCTTTAAATATATTAAACTTTTAATATTTAAAATTATATATTATTAGCTACTTTTAAATATAGGTTTTTTTATTATATAAAATATTAAAAAGTTAATATATTTTAAAAATTTAATTAAAATTATTAGCTTAATATAAGTAAAACTAATATATATTATATAATATTTATAAAATTATTTATTAATAAAAAATCTAGTTAATTATTTTTTATAATATAATTTTTTTAAATATTTATATAAAATTATTTAATATATTTAATTTTTTTTATTTTTTTAATTATATAAAAATATTTTTTTTTTTTAAAATTTTAAGTAATTTTTTATTAGTTATATAATATATTTATTTAAAGTAGTTTATTATTTAGCTTTTAAAATCTTTTATATATTTTATATATATTATATTATTTTTATTTATTATATAATAATAATAAATAGCTTAATAAGCTATTTATATATTAAGCTATTATTTAGTTATAGTTTTAAAGTTAATATTTATATTTTATTATATTATATTAATATAAGTTTATATAATATTTAAGTTAATTTTAATTTTTTTAGCTATATTTTTATATATATTAAAATTATTTAATTAAAAGTTTATAAGCTAGTTTTATAGTTTTACTAATTTTTTTATATTATAAAATATAAAAATATTTATTTTAATAATTATTATATAATAAGTATATTATTTTGCTTTTATATAATAGTTTATTTAATATAATTATATATTATTTTTTTTGCTATAATATAATATTAAAGATTTAGCTTTTTAAGTTTTTAGCTTAATTTAATATTATATAGCAATAAGTTTAATTTTTTTTTTTATTTTTATAAATAAAAAATATTATATAAATATAAACAATATATAAAGTAAAATAGCTTTATATAATAAAGCAAATTAAAATATAATATAAAAAACCTAAGCATTAATACTTTTAAATAAACTTTATTTTTATTTTAGCTAATTTATAATATATTTTATAACTATTAATTAATATTAAATAAACTTTATATAATTATATATAATATAAAGTAAATAAAATATAATTTTATATTATATTATATTAAATGCTTTAACTAAAAAAAAAAAAAAAAAGCTTTTATATAAGCAAAGTTTTTATTTAATATAAAAACTTTTGCTAGCATATAAAGCTAAAAAAATAAAAAAATAAAAACTATTATATATAATAATATTATTATATGCTAAAGCTTTTAAGTGCTTTTAAGTGCTTTTAAATATAGTTAATACTAATACTTTTAATAAATAATATAATTATTAATATTTTTATAAATAAAAAAGCAGTTAAAATTAATAATTTAAAAGTTTTTAAAAATATGCTTTATATTTTACTTATAAGTTATATTTTATTTAATAATTTTATAATATAATTTATTTTTTATATAAAATATTTTATTATTTTTTTAGTAGCTAAATAGCTAATAATTATATTTATTATTAATAACTTAAAAATAATAATATTTATTATATAATTAAATATATATTTAAAATTAACAGTTTATTTTTTTTAATTTAATATTTTTTTTTATAATAGCTTTTAAAATAAATATTTTAAATTAATTATAAAAAATTTTATATTATATATATATTTTTTTTAGTATTTTTTTTTTTTAATTTAGCTTAAATAATATAGCTATAAATAATAATATATTATTATATGCTAATTATATACTTATATTATAAAAAATAAATATAAAGTTTTAAAAATATAAAAAATATTATATTAATAAAATTTATAGCTTATATTATTTTATATAAAAAAATAACTAAAAAAAAGCTAAAAGTAAAGCAAATCTTTAAATATAATTTTTTTAATATAAATATATATATAAGTTATATTATAGTTAAAATAAATAATAATATATATTATTTAGCTAGTTATAGTTATTATAATTTATTTAAAAAGCTAAATAAAAAATATAGCTTTTATAAAAAAAATAAATACTTTATTTATATATAAATTTATTAATAAACTTAATAAATATAATATATTATATAAATAGCTATTTTTTTTTGCTTTTTTTTTTAATTATTAACATTTATATTAACTTTTTTATTTATTTTTTTTTATTTATTTACTTTTTTATATTATATTTTTAAGTTTTATTTATTTATTTACTTTTAAAAGCTTTTACTTTTTATTTTTTTTTATTACTTTTAGCTTTTAAAATAAAAAATTATAAAATTATTATTATTTATTTATTTTTTGCTATAATAGTTATTATAGCTGCTTTTTTTATATATATAAAAAAAATATATATATTTTTAAAGCTAAAAAATATTAATATATAGCTTTAGCTTTTTTTAAAACTAAATTAGTTAAAAAAAGCTTTTTTTTTTTATTAATACTTTAATATAGCTAGGTAAAAGGTCTACCTATATAATAAGTAAAACCTATTAAAAGGTTTATTATTTTAACTGCTTTTTAAGCTGTTAAAATAATAAAACCTTTTTTTATTATTAATATATACTTATTATTTTTATAATACTTTACTAAATAATATAATAAATATATGATTATATTTAGCAATTTATTTTAGTTTATAATTAAATCTTTTTATGTTAGCAATATTAAATGCTTAGTTAGCTTATTAGCAGTTATACTTAAAAAACTAACATATTTTAAAATGTTAAGTTAGTTTATTAACAAGTTATAACTTAATAATAATGCTAATTATATTAATACTATAAAGATTAGCTTGTTAGTAATTTAAGTAAAATTAATTTAACCTAGCATTTTTTAACGCTGCTATTTTCTACTAGTATTTACGCTGTAAATACCTGCAGCTAAAAAATATAAATTTAAATAAGTTAAATTATATCTGCTTTTATATCTTTTTAAATAATATGCTACTTTTTATATAATTACATTTAACTATTAAAGTTAACGTTTATAATATTATAAGTAATATTTTTTTAAGTTTTTGCTAAGCTTTATAATATAAAGCATAAATTATATAATTTAACCTTAAATCTTTTAAATTATTATATTTAATTTTATTTTATGCTACTTATATAACTTATTATAACTTTAATAATCTTACGCGCATTTTAGCTACCTTATATAAATAAAAAATGTTTTATATAAGCTAGTTATTAATTTAATTTTTTATATAAGCTAGTTATTAAATTAATAGCTTGTGCTTATTTTATTTTATTTAATTTATAAAAAAAAGCTTTATTATATAAACTTTACTTTTTTTATAAACTAGCTAAACCTTACCTTTATATAAATTATATTTACTTGCTATTAATAATCTTATTATATTAAGTAATAGTTAATAAAACAAGCTAAAATTATTAATTTTTAAATTTTAAACCTTATTATTAATTAAAAACTTTATATTTAAATTAATTAAAGCTAAAAAGATTTCTACTTTTAAAAAATAGTTTAAACTTTAATTAAACTTTAATTTTTTTATTAAACTACTTATTTTAATTAAACTTTAAATATTTATTAGTATATTAAGCTGCTAATTATTTATGCTTTAAATATTTAATTTACTTATATTATTATTAATATAACTGCTAATAAGCTTAGTTTTAATGCTAAAAAAACTAATATTAATAATATTATATATTTAATAAAATATTATAACTATAAGCACTTTTTTATTTGTTTTATTTAAGTTTAAAGTAAATAAAAGCTAAATATTACTTTTTAAACAAATAATAAATAATAAAAAAACTTAAAACTAAGTTTTATAAAAATTAATATAACAAAATAAGTAAATATAAATGCTAGCTTATAATATTAACTATATAATAGCTAATATTACTAATAAAAAAAAAGTTAAAAAATTAAAATAGTTTATAAAAATAGTTAATAATATAGTTTTTAAAATAAATAAAATAGTTAATTATATTTATAATAAAATAATAAAATAAAACTAAAATAAAAAAATTAAAAAATTAAAAATATAAATAACTTATTTTTTATAAATAACTTATATTTAAATACTTTTAATATATTACTTTGCTTTTACTTAATTATAACTAATGTTTTTATATATTTTAATTTTATAAAAAAACTTAAACTTTAATAAAAGATTTATATAAAACTAGTATTAAATAGCTAATAGCTTTATAAAAAGTAGTTTTTATAATTACTTTATTATTTTATTAAACAAAAAAAAAAAACTATTAATTATTATTACTTTAATATTTATATTAAAAACTTTTAAACTATTAATAATTTAATTTTTTATACTTATAGCATTTAGTTAAACTTTATTAGCTTAACTATATTTAATATTTAAATAACTTAATATTTATATATATTTTAAAGCATTTATTAATATAATAAAAAATTTAAACTAAATAAATATTAACAAACTATTAATATATTTTATAACTTATTAATAGTTAATAAAAGCTAAAAAATAAGCTTAAAAAAACTAATATAATATAAATAGCATATTTAACTTTAGTAATAACTTTAATAATAATAAGTTAAATAATAGTAAAAATAATAACTGCTTAAATATATTTAATATTTTTAATTATAATAACTAATAAAGTACTTTTAATAAAGCTAACATTATATTAAATATAGCTATATTAACTAAAGCTATATTAAAAACTAATATTATTAGCTTATATTATTTAAAAAAAAAATTATTAATATTTTTAATTTAAACTATTATAATTTTAAAAATATAAAAATAATAGCAAATAAAAATAAAATTAATTTTATAAATATTTACTACTTTATTAAGCATATTAAATTTTTTATAAAAAATAAAAAAATAGCTAAATTAAATAATTAATAAATTTTATTTATATTATTTACTATAATAGCTAGCTAAGTGTTATTATAATAAAATAATAAACTTATTAATATTTATTATAAAAAACTTAAATAAAAAAATCTAGCAAAAATTTTTAAAAAAATAAAAACTTAATTTTTAATATAACCTGCTTTAGCTAATAAAAAATTTATTAAAATAAATCTTTATTTAAAAAATATAGCTTATAATAAAAATGCTATAATATGCTATATTTAAAAAAAAGTTTAATATATAAAAGCAATAAAAATATTTACTAATAATAATATTAACTAATATAATATTATAATATAAGTTTAAATAATAATAAATTTTAATATTAAAAGTTTTTTATAAGCTTTTAAGTTAAAAAAAATATATACTAATTATATAATTATAATAGCAAAAGTAAAACTACTTTTATTATTTGCAGCTAAAAATAAATATTTAAAAATTTTTAAAAACTAATATTAAGTTTAAAAATAATTATTATCTTTTAAATATAATTAAATATATAAAAATTACAAACTAAATAATATTAAATTTAAAAAATATAATTAATATAATAAAAATAAGTTAAATAATAAAAAAAAAAACTAAAAAGTTAAAAGTAATAAGCAAAAAAATAGCTAAAAAAAATATAAAAATAAATATAAATAAAAAAAATATAAATAAGCTAATATAGCTATATAAAACTTAAAATTTAATTATTATATTAATATTAAACTAAATTTTAATAACTTAATAAATAAATTATTTAATTTTAATAGCATTTATATTATTATTAACTTTTTTTTAACTTATAAATTTTATAAAAAAATATTTAATTTAAAAAAGCAAAAAAATTAATATATTTATAAATATAAATATTAATTACTTAAAAATATAACTAATATATTATTTATATATAAGTTTTAATTAATATATATATAATATAATATTATTTTTAAGTTATATAATAAGCTATTTTAATATTTACTTAACTATAAAAATAATATATTAAATAATATAATAGTTAAGCTAGCATATAATGCTAAAAAAGTATTACTTAAAAAATAACTTTATTTTAAACTTATAAAGCTTTTTTATAATTATATAAGCTAAATAAATTAATAAATAAATAAATAAGCAATTATTATTTATATTTTTAAATAATTATATATAGCTTGCTAAATAAACTTAATATAAAAATTTATTATAATATAAGCTGCAAAAAAAGCTTAATTATAAAAATTTTTTTTAATATTTTAAAATATATTATTAAATAAAAAGCTAGCAAAATTAAAAGCATTAAAAAAAATATATTAAATATAAAAAATATATTATATTTACTTTATATTTGCT
Source organism: Xylariales sp. No.14919 (assembly GCA_002003505.1). Lineage (NCBI taxonomy): Eukaryota > Fungi > Ascomycota > Sordariomycetes > Xylariales > Xylariales sp. No.14919. The sequence goes on from BDMC01000014.1 coordinate 800,560, forward strand.
AAGTTAAAATAATAAAAAACTTTTAATTTTATTTAAAATAATAAAAAATATTTAAATATTAAAAAAAAACTTTAGTATATTTTTTTTATTTAATATTAGTTTTTTTAATTTATAAAAAATTATAAATAGCTTTAAAAACTAAAGTATTAAATTTGCTAATATAAAAAATTTTTACTAAAAATTTAAAGTATATTTATAAGTATATATATATATATATAAAGTAACATTATAAAAAAAAGTTATTATTTTTTTTAGTAAAACTTTATATATATTATATAATTATATTGTTTTACTATTTAATTATAATTTTATATTTAAATTATTATAAAAAAACTTTATTATAATGCTAATAAAACTTACTACTTTTTATATAATAATAATATTAAACTTTAGCTTTAATATAAAAAAAGTATTAAAAAATATTTAAGTAAATATTATATAAAAATAAAATAATAATAAAATATTTATTAAAATAACTTAAAAAAGTTATATTAAAGCTATAATAATAGCTAATATATTAATAAGATTTAATAATATTTTTAATGCTATAGCTATATTAAATAAGCTTAATATTAATAAAACTTAATTATAGCTTTTTAATAACTTTAAAATGCTATAAATATATATAATAAATTAAAAATATAAACTAATATTAATATTTAAAGCTTTTATTATAAAGTAAATTAACTTATTATTTTATATTTATTTTATTAATAACTTAATTAATATAATAAAAGCTTATAATATTTTTTTTAAAAGTTATTTTGCTAATATAATTAATAATTTTAAATATAAAAATATAGCAACTAATAAAATATTATTATTTAATATTATATTTTTTATAATTAAATTATTATTTAAACTTACTAAAATATTATTTGCTATTATATTAATTATAAAAATAAATAAAAATAATCTGCTATTAAAAATTTTAAAAGTTTATATAACTTTAAAAATTAAAAAGCTTTTTAATAATAAAAAAACTATTTTACTTAAAAAATAAAAAGTTTATATTAATAAAAGTTATATATTTAACTTAATTAAAAAAGTTTTAATTAAGTTTTTTAATATATAAAATAATATTAATTTAATTAATATATTAAAAAATAAGCAAATAAAAATATTTTTTATAAATAATTAATAAAAATATAAGCTAAATAGCTAACTATATTTTTTAAGTTTTTAAAATTATAAAATTTTTAATATTTTATATAATTAGCTATATAAATAAAAAAAATAAAATAAGTTAATAGCTTTTACTTTTTTATATATTTTATTTTTATAGCAAAAAAAATTTTTTATAATAAATTATATTTTTAATTAGTTATTAATTTTTAAGCTTTAAATAAAGTTGCTATTTTTAATAACTATTTATTACTTTTATAATTTAAAGTTATAGCTATATTATATAATAAAAAATATATTATTTATATAAATATAATAAAGTTTTTTTTTTAATTTTTAATATATTTAATATATTATAATTATTTTATAATAGTTAGTTATAAAAAATTAAAAAGATTTATTATAGCAATAATAAGCTTTTATAATTTTTTAGCTTATATTTAATAGTTTATAAATAAAAAGTTTAAGCTATATTAAAACTTTTATAAAATATTTATTAATAATATTATAATTTTTTTAAATATAGCTAAAAAGTATATTAAATATTTATAACAAAGTTTTATTATATTTTAAAAAAAAAATATTGCTTTTTTAGTAAAAAAGTTTTTTTTAAGTTATTTATTTATTAAGCTATTTAGCTTTTAAATAAATAGCTTTAATATATTTACTTTTAAAAAAAAACTAACTACTTTTTATAATTTTATATTTTTTAATTAGCTTAAAATATTTAAAAAATATATTAATATTACTAGCTTTTTTTAATTACTATTTTTATATTATGTTAAAATTATAAAACTATTATAAAAGTATAAAATAGCTTTATTTAATAAAAAATATTAAAAAAAACTTATTAAAACTAAAAACTTTAGTAAATAAATAGCTTATATTAAATTAATTTAATATAAGCTTACAAATAAAAAAAAGCTATATTTAAAGCAATTTAAAAACTAATATATAAAAATATAATTATTTATTATTATAATCTTAATAAGTAGTTATATATATAAGTTAATATATTATTTAAATATAAGTTTAAAGTTATATTTTTTTATATTAAAAATAGCTATAAATAAAAACTAAGCAAAATATTATTTAATATTTAAGTTTTATTTACTATATTTTTTAGTTATTATATATTTTAACTAAAATTATAATATAGCTTTTTTAAAATAAAAATTATATATATTATATAAGCTTATAAAAAACTTAAAATAACTATTAAAGCTTTTTATAATTTTATAATTATTTTAATAAATTATTTTAAAATAAAAAGTATTTTAAACTAAACTAATATAAATATAATATTTATAAATAAAGTAAATAAAAAATTAATTAATATTTTTATTTATTTATTATAATATAGCTTATAAATATATTATATTTTAAAATGCTATAATTTTATTTTTAATATATTTAGTTATTTATAAACTATTTTAAATAAACTTAATAAAAATAATAAAATTAAGCAATTTAATAAAATAATAGTTTTTAATAATATATAGTTTAATAAAGTTATTATTAAAGCAATTTTAAATAACTTAATTAAAACTAAAATTATTACTAATTATATAAAAAACTTTAAATATTATAAAACTTTTTAAACTTTTTATAATAATAATAAAAATATTAAAAAATTTTTTTGTTTTAGCTATTTATTTATAGTAGTAAATAAATTATTATATAATATTAACTATAAAAAAACTTATAAGCTATATATTTTTAAAAACTAAATTAAAAAATTTTTAATAATAGCATATAATAATAAATATTACTTTAAATAAAAATAAATAATATAAAATTTAAAAAGCTATTTTATTTACTTTAAAATATATAAAATAATATTTTACTTTAAATATTATAATAGCTATTAAATATATATTATAAATTAAAAAAAGCTATATAGCAATTATTAATTAATTTAACCTAAAAATTTAAAACTTATAAAAATAATAGCTATAAACTTTATTATTAGTTTTTTAATTATATTATTAGCTAATATTTTATAGCAAATAAAAAATTTTTTAAAATATAATATTATAATAATAGTAACTTATATTATATTTAAATAATTATTATTAATATTAAGTTACTTTAAATATAAAGCTAAAAACTAAAAAGTTTTTTTAGCTAAATTGCTATTTTTATATAATTAAAATATATTTATAAGTTTAATTTTTAATAAAAACTATAAGTTTATAATAGCTTTTTAAGCTAATATATAAAAAACTTTTAGTTTATAACTTTTAATAATTATTATATACTATTTATAAAGCAATAGCTTATTAAAGCAAAAAAATTAAACTATAAAAATAATATTATGCTATTATATTTTTAAATATTTTAATTATATATAAATAAATATATTATTAACTTTATAGTAAAACTTAAATAATATTTACTTTACTTTAATTAAATTTTTTATTTATAAATAGCTTTTTAGCTTTTAATTTTTTAGCTTAAATAATATTTTTATATAAATTAATATTACTTTTTATAAAAATATTTATTTTTTTTATAAATATTTGCAAAAAAACGCTAAATTAGCAATAAACTTTACTACTATTAAAGCTAAATACTTTTATAATAAAAAATATAAATTAATAAAGTTTAATATAAAAAATAAAATTTACTTTAAGTTATATAATAGCTATTATTTATTAAGTTAATTTTTTTAAAAATATTTATAGCAAAAAGCTAGCTTTTAAAAGATTTTAAAATATATAAAGCAGCTAGCTTATAAACTAAACTTTTTAAAAATATTTAAAATTTATATTATTATATTAATTGCTTACTTGTTACTAAGCTACTAAAGTAAAAACTTATTTTATTATTTAGTTTTAACGCTTAAACTAATTTTTAATAACTAATTTAACTTTAAAAAAAACAGTAAATCTTTTAAAATTAAAACTATTTTAAAGCATTAACTTAACTAATAAAAAGCTAGTTTTAATACTTAATTAAATAAAAAGGTTATAGTTATAAAAATAACTAGTAAAAATTTAAGTAGCAATTATATAACTTTAAAAAGTTAATTAAAAAATATTAAAAATAATAAAAAAGTTAAAAAACTTTTTTATTAAAAAATAATAACAAAGCAAAAAAACTTATAAAAAAAAAAAAAGTTATTTTTAAAAGCATTAATAAATTAAAAAAAATTAATTAATTTAAAATATATGCTTAATTAAATAATAGTTAAAGTTAACTAATTTTTTTAATATGCTTTAGCATTTAATATAGTTAAATAAAAGGTTTACTTATATAATAAGTAAAACCTATTAAAAGGTTTATTATTTCTACTGCTTAAAAAGCAGTTAAAATAATAAAACCTTTTTTTATTATTAATATATACTTATTACCTTTATAATATTTTACTATATTTTTTTTGCTGCTTTTTTTTTTGCTGCTTTTTTTACTATTGCTTTTTAAACTGTTACTTTTTAAATTACTGCTTTTTAAACTGCTTTTTTTTTTAGCTTTTTATTAGCTTATTAGCTTATTTATTAAAACCTTTAAGTTTAAATACTAAAAAAGTAAATAATAATATAATAAGTTATTTTTTAACTTTTATAAATAAATTATTAAAGCTATATATAAATAAAAATAAAAATAATAAAAAAAGCTAGCTTTATTTTGCTTTAAAATAATAATACTTTTTAAAGCTATTTAAAAATATATTTAAAAAGCAAGCTAAAAAGCAAGCTAAAAAAAAGCTAAAAAAAAGCTTAATAAATAATATTTATTACTTTTATAGCTTAATATTATATAAAATAGCTTTTTTATAATAATTTTATTAATATTTTTTATAATAGCTTTATTTAATATAAACTTTAAATAATAGCTTTTTTTTAAACTTATTATTATTTTATTTTTTTTATAATTATTTAATTTAATAAATATTTTAAATAATAATAAAATTTTAAATTTATTATTATTAGCTTTTATAATAATTTAATATAAAGCTTTTATTTAATAATATAAGTTAATATATAAATATAAGCTTTAAAAAAAAACTAGCTAAATATTTTTTATATTAATAATTTTTTTTATTTTATTTAGCTTTATAATACTATTATTTATTTATTTTTTAATTTTTTATAATAATAAATATATAAAAAGTAATAATAAAAAAAATCTTTAAAAAGTTTTTAAAAGTTTATATTATTAATTTTATTATTATTTACTAATTTATAATTTAATTTATAATTTAATAATAAATAAAATAATAAAAAAAAAGCTTTTTTATATTTACTATAAAAAATATAATAAAAAAAAAGTTTTTATTAAATAAATAATAATATTAAATAAAAGCTAAAATTTAAAGCTTAATAAATAATAAAATAAATAGCTTTTAAAATTTTTTAAAAATAATAAATATATAAAATAAAAAGCTAAAATTTAAAGCTTAATTATAAAAATAAAAATTTTATTAAATAAAATAAAATATTTTATATAAAATTATTATTTATAAATTTAAATAATTTAAAATAAATTTAATTAATTTTAAATAATTTAAAACTTTTAGTTATTATTATAATATAATTATATATTTAATTAATTAAAAATAAATTTAAATAATTTAAAGTAAATTTAATTAATTTTAAATAATTTAAAAGCTTTAATTATTATTATAATATATTTAATTAATTAAAAATAAATTTAAATAATTTAAAGTAAATTTAATTAATTTAAAATTAATTTAATTAATTTAATTAATTTTAAATAATTTAAAAGCTTTAATTATTATTATAATATTAAAAAATAGCTAATATAAAAAATATTTTATTATTTTAAGCTTTATAAATAGCTATTTTAAATAAAAATATATTAAATAAAAAAAATATATTATATAAATTTAATCTACTGTTAAAGCTGCACTTATTTTTAGTAATAAGGCTACTTGTAATCAAACTAAGTGGGTAGGCGGCTACCGTAGGCAGCATGGGCGGCCAACGTAGGTGGCCCCAGACCCTGGTAGGTGCTAGGGTTAGTTGTTACAGGGGATTACTCGGGGATTACTTATAGATGCTCCTGAGCTTCTGGAAGAGACCATTCTCAACTGTGACATTCTCTTGGACTTCAGGGTTCACGACCATGACTATCTTTGTTCGCCACATCTTATTCTGCTCTCGCGCCTCGTTGCCCTTTCTCGGCATCTAATTTCTCGAGTAATCGGCTTTGGCCGCTGCACATATTACACACAGATGGCATTAAGTTGGGACAGAACCTAGATCCTGTTAGGATTTATAACAACATACACCGTCACTTGGGCACACTGACCTTTTCAATGTATCGCACTCCGACTAGCACGCCATCCTTGTCAAGAAATTCTTGCTCGTCGCCGAAATCGGTATTATCAGGATCTAGGCACGTCAGGCACGTCTTGACCACCGCTGCGTAGCGTCGTCCCATATAACGTGGCAAGTCATCGGCGGCTAGGCTAACGAGGTGATTTTTCAAGGCATCCGGTTGCCACGGACTCGTATTATTGCCTGGGGCTCCTATGCCTTGTAGCGAGATGGGGTGTATGCCTTCCGTGTCGTAACTGACAAACGATTTGCTCAGCCCTACCTCTAGCAGGCCCACCCCGAGGCTGTAGATGTCGTGCTGCATGGTATACTCTTCGCCCGGCCTGGCGCCCTGACGGGATGGGTGGCGATACAAGTTCCTTTCCCAGTTGTCGTCGCCCACTCGGTACGTCTTGCCCTCGTCCTTGCGGGAGCTGCCGAATCCGACGAGGAAGGCAGCTGGGGGAGACGTCGCCCGCGGGTTAGTGAAGACAATTACGGTCTCTGGGCGGACGTCTTTGTGGACGAACCCGAAGGTGTGGACGTAGCTCACAGAGGTGGCCATTTGTCGTGCGATGTCGAATTTATCCGACAGCGTCATTCCCTCAAGGCCTGATATGAGGTGGTCTCTCAGACTACGGGGATCTAAGAGATCAGCCGGAGTGCGGAACACTATAGTGAAAGTAACTCGCGCTTGCGTGCCGGCGGCCGTTGGGTCAACCTGCTCGATGACTCCTTTGCAGGAAAGAAGACCAAATGTTCTCGGGCTGTCATGAGACAGTTTCCGAGCAAGATCTCGCAGGTCCCGTTTGACGGCGTGGGTCTTTGCCTCAGGCGGATACTCTACCTGGGTGAGCAGCAAGCGCTGGGGCCCCTTGCGAGAACTCAATCTCGTAGCCACTCGAGCATCACAGAAGGGAATGCCCGCAATACACATTTTTTGGAGCTCGTTAGATGGCAAGAATATTCCTGGCAATTCATTGCTGTTGGCGTCTCGAAGACTTGCGCGGATGGTCGTGGGAAACAATGTAATTGTGTCGTTGTTGTCCCTTGCGAGTGCCTGGTCGATTTGTGAGTTAGAGATCTTTAGGAGGAGATACCACGAAGGGTCTGCTTCGCGCTGCCACGCCTCTAACTCCTGGACGGCCTCGTCGATGCTTTCCTTCAACAGAGCATACTTCCACCTTCTCGGTGTTACTGCCTCATTGCTCTCGCTGGAAGTTGTATCGCTATCTCTATCAGGCATTCTTAGGACCCTTTCCAATTTTGAGATTACGATCTTGAGCTTGCTTTGAAGCATCTCGATAACCTTTTCATTTATTTGCTTATGGTATTCGTCCATCGATTCTCCCACCATCTGCATAAACTGAAGCTGTTTCACTGTCCTTAGCCAGCCGGCTTCAACGCGCAGTATGCGCTCGGTAAGCTCGCCTTCGGCACGTTTGAAGGCTTCGCAAAGTTTCACGAGTCTCTGTCCATGCCTGTAATTTGAGCTTACCATCAGCATCTACTACCTTGGCTGAACCTAGACTAGATCATACCTAAGAGCGATATCGACCGCGCCGACTATTGCAAGAGGCAACTCGACGCCTGACGTGCCGGTACCACTAGTTGATTTAGAAACGCGTTATCCGAAATTTTATGATGAGTCAAAAGGTCGAGAGGGCTCTCGTCTGTCATGACAACTTCGCTTCGATGTATTAGTGGTGCTGTAACTGACATGTTAGGCAATCAGTTAGGATGTGTCGCAGCGAATCTTGGAGTATGCGTGGGCAGAATGGTGGCTTAGATAAACATGCAGGGTTGCCCCTCACTGCTACTATGCTGTACAGCCTTCCTCTTTACAACTGTCAGCTGGGCAATAGCGAAAGCTTCTCGTCTCAAATAGACTACAGCCGTCTCTATTCATTCCCTTGCTAGCACGCTGTCGTCGTACTTTTTGTGAGATCTATCTCGTCCACCATTCGGTACTTGAGCGACTATGTGCGAAACGATCGTGTCTACGGAACCGCCGTTAGCCACGAAGCTTCCAGAGCTGGTCCGCGACTCGAGACTCGAGACTACCCTAATCGAGGACAATACAGTCCACATCTACTACGACCGACCGGGGCGGCGTGCCGAGCCACGAAGAGAGGTATGGAAGAAAGAGCGCCTTATCGGTAGCGGTGGCAATGGAGTGGTATGGCTAGAAAAGCGGCTCGCGGCTAGCTCAGAGGAGGGGGAAGGGTACCAGGCGCATTCTCGAGCCGTTAAGCAGATCACATCCGCCCGGTCTCGGTCAGTGTTGGAGATCTGCAAATCAGAACTAGAGGCGCTGGCCAAATTCTCGACCAGAAGATATAAACGATGCTTTGTCCGGTCCTTCGGATGGTACGAGGGCTCTGGGTTACTCTCTATTGCTATGGAATATTGCCCATTAGGCGACCTCCAACGGTTTTTGATAGAGCGTACCAGGCCGCCAGAGAGCGACACTCGCGAAATAATCAGCCAGGTGGTCCAGGGGCTACAATTCATGCATGACGAGGGATTCGCACATCGAGATTTAAAGCCCGGGGTATGCATGCGACGCAAGGTAGCCGAGCCATGACGAGTGATGCTAACTGTACTGTATTTAGAACATCCTAATCATGTCCCGCCCACCAGAGCATGACTGGTGGGTAAAAATTGGTGATATGGGATTGAGTAAACGCGTCGAAGAGGTAGGGGCACCTACGACTAGTCTCAAGGGTACACCAGGATTTTTTGCACCTGAGCAACTCGGTCTCGGGGGCAGCGACCCGAAAATGGCGGACCCCTTTAAATCTGACATCTGGTGCCTGGGCGAAATGACATTTCGAATGCTCTGCGGTGAAGCGGTATTTCCATCGTACAACGATCTGGCCAGATATCATCAAGGCACGGTAACTTTTCCGAATCAGCGCCTATATGATATTGAAGTAAGCGAGCCTGCAATATCGTTTGTTGCGAGCGCAATGCTTGCGGAACCGCGGTCGAGGGTGGATGCCCATCAAGCATTTAATCATGAGTGGTTGGCGATTGTTCACAACGATTCTACAGTTGGTCAAACAGATCCAAGGTAAGATCATATCGGAGCAGAGATGTGGTCGGTAAATAACTAGTACAGCCACACCGTCCTAGATCCGTCTTATAGCGAACCGAATCGTGACCCGGATACGGATACCGAACCCTCAGGGGCTTGGAGCACTATGTCCCTCCCATCGCGTCCACCTGGGATAGAATCAACGATCCGGCCCTTCAGTATGGAAGGGCCCCGAAAGAGCGAAATCGCCCCTTGGCCATCTTTGAGCCATCATGCCGTAGGATGTGATGATGCGGAAACACCTAGGGCTTCCCAAGCCATACGCCAAACCACCAGTCTTCAAGAAATTCAATCAAGGATGGACACCAAGGACCACGATCATAATCCGCGCTCGATTAGTAGGGCCGGTACCCAACATAGAACAAGCGCGCACGACGAAAACCCCAGCATAGATTGTTGCAATCGGGAAGAATCCTGTAGCCCCAAGCCAACTACGAAAGCGGCTGCCGATTCGCCGATCATCCATATTACAGAAGCAGGAGATGCTGAAGAATATGCTATTAGCGACTGCTCTATTGATCTAGAAACACAGAGCACGGCGGAGTCAATGGCAAAGTTGACCAAGATTAGGAATTACTTTGACTACGCCTTGCAGCTGCGTTCACGATATTACTTGGACGGCAGGTTTGAGGATCGTAACCAGCGCGCGGCTGAGTATCGATGGCTACGTGATATCGTTATGTGCGACATTCTGCTCAAAGGGTATGAGATCAATACTAACGGCAATGTAAAACTGCGAGCACAGAGGAAGGCACTGGTCGGCCGGGCGAATGCAATGCTCAACGACTTAGAAAACGCAAAGAAAAGATTTGACGAGCAAGAAAAGAAACGGCAAGGGGTTGAATGGAGTGAAGGGAGTACAAGACATTCACGACCACTGTCCCAGCGGGGCTTAGCAGGAGACGAAAGCGAGAAAATACCGGGGCCAGTACGCGAGACAGTACAAATGAAGGGACCCGAGAGAGGGCTGCCGCCGAGGAGCGTCGTTGGAGACGCTACCCCGTTGTACCCTCGAAGAAACCCCGCCCCCGTCAGATCCGTCGAGCGATGATGCTGTCCCCGTTGACAGACTCAAAACAACCAAGATCGGCAAGAGGAAACCGAGCAGGGGTCACACGCTGGAGCGCACTAGAAAATATTCGGGCAATATGGAAACCGCATCCCAGTATCTCTTCGAGCCAACACTACCGCAAAAGACCCGCTCTACGAATGCAACCCAGGACGTCGAGTTTGAAGAAAGGAAGACACGTTTGAAACCTCTATTAATCTACGATGAGCTCTATGGACGAGTGCTAACACCGCCGCCAAGGCTAGCTGCTGCCCACGGACGGTAGAACGGGGAAGTGAGCGGGCGCGGAGCTTTCATTTTCGAGGATACAAGCCTGGATTCTCGGCGTGGAACGATTATCCCCAGCTACCTCCTACCAGGTCCTGCCGCCACATAAATGTTGGTTTTACACAGCGTAATGCATACGTTCACGATTACGCCGAATGAGTGCGTAGCTCTCAGAACCTGGGTGTGACTTGCAAGCTGAGTGGAGGGGACGGAAGGTCTGGTGGTTAAGGCGTACAAGTAGGTAGGTGGGCGGCTTTATGGCGTAGTAATTCTTCTGTGTGTTACAAAGGAGATGGAGGTGTCATTCAGTCCCTATGCGAAGTCAGAGACAGGTAAACGAATAAAGCAATATTAAGCAAGCCGGAATAGTTGCCGACTAGTGTAATATACAGACCTAGGGTTGCCGCCCTTCTAGAAAGCGTCAGCATAGCTAGCAAGGATTTTTGGCACCTTAGAAAGTTATTCATAATTCGAGTCTATTCCTCCGAGCACTGGTAGGAGCTCTTGTTACGGGGTGTACTATGTTATTAGCACGTGAAAGGAAACCCGATAATATACAAGTAGAGGCAGTTAAGTTGTTTCTGCTTCTAGAAGGTGGTATTATGGAGTCTGCCTAATTGTCTGTCCGACGATGGCTTTGCCCGCCATAGAATATAGAACCCCGATTATCTCTCCAATGATGGTTTTGCTCGCCATAGATTATAGAACCCGTATTGTTGGCGTTGGCGTATACGGGCTCACTATGCACGGTTTGACGGATGTACGTAGACTGATTGACGGGGGTGCTCTGATAGGATTCAGGAGGTTTCTCCGCAGCTAAGGATCGAACGAGCCGACGCAGCCTCTGGCCCTCTTCTCTCTGCTGTGATTGATCCCAGCCAGTTCCGCTCCTGCCGCATTCTATAGCTAGTGTGGGGAAGACTTCCTGCTGTATTTTGGCCAAATTATCGCACTCTCCATGTGCACCGCCAAGATTGAGGAAGTTATCGCCGTGAAGATCAAGTTTCTTAAACGTTTCTTGCCAATCCCTTGAGAAACTATTGGTGGCAAGCCACGAGAGGACCTGATAGAGTGGCCATTTTGTGGACAGCTTGGGAGGAGATGGCATCGTTAGGTCGTTTTGGATATTCTCGTCGCTCGAGTAGCCGTACTTCTCACTTTTAGCGTTTGATTGTGGCTCGCGTTTTTCGTCTTCGACTTTCTGCGGCCCGCCCATGGCTTCTCCTAGGTCGGGTGGGAAGTCGGGGTCAAATATGCTATCTAGGGGCCTTTGGTGCTTGTCTTCACTAGTCGCGTTCCACGCGGAAAATTTAGAAGCATATCCTGGTTCCTTGTCCGCGAAAATTTTGGCAAATTCGGTAGGGATTTGGCCATGATCTCCGGCTTCTGAGAATCCGAGACTACCAGCTTCTGATACGGAGGAGGTACTATCGTCGTTCGAACCGAGGACGTCCGCCCCGCCGGAGCTGATCGATCCTTCAGGTTGTCCTTCGTCATCTTCGGGAGCCAGTAAGACAAAAATTGAAAGATCTTCCATATGGGCCGCAACATGATCATGCCATTTCGATAGCAGGCATTCTTTTCCACACAAGATGCAAGGCTCTATATGATGATTTGAAGGATCTACCTGGCGGTCGCATAGATCCAGAATAACATCCATCTGGGCCGGCGGTATTGAGTCCCCGTAGTGTCCTTGAAGATGCGTCAACATGTCTTTCCTGCTGGCATACCTATTACGACATCTCTGGCATACGTATTCGCGGCGATGAATCTGAAATTCATGATGTTGCCACTCATGGCGACTGGAGAATAGCTTTCCTGCGTTGTGGCAGTGTTCGAATGTGCAGATATAAGGACGGAGGTCCCGAAAAACGTGGCGTCTGCGAAGTAAGTCAACACCAGCCTATCGAGGACTCGTCAAGAGAGCATAAACATACTTCCATAATTGCCTCGTCATATTTTTATCTCCAAGTTTCATACCGCAGTATGGACACGGAAAAGTTGTTTCCCCTTCTTTCGTTTTGGGAGGTCTTGGGATAGAACTAGGGCGGTCCTTGCCCGTCACTGTGGGTGCGTAAACTGTCCGAGGCCGGACATTCGTCCCCGCATCGTGAACATCAGAAAAAGCAACCGTAGAGAAACTCTGTTTTGATACAATTGACTTTGGCCCCTCGTGCGAGACGTGAGGATTTGGCAGCTTAAGGGTAGATACTTGACTCCGCGAGTCTTCTTCACGCGCCACGTGCGCGTCTGCAATCGAATTGGCACTTACCGTCATCTGAGTTGGGTCGTAAGGGTGGGTTTTCCAATATTGAAGTTGTTCTCGGCGCCTCGTGTTAGCTCTCGCAAGTCGCTGACAGAACCATCTAATATCTTGAACCTCCGGATAGTCAAGCGTATCACTGACTGAAGCCACAGCTTCATCGGAGAAAATGACGCGCTGCAGGCTCCTACCTAAGCCCCGCCATTGAGTCACTTTTTCCAATATGTGACTATTGTCGAATATCCCGAAGGCGTCGTTGAGATCAACAGTATCCGAGCCCTGAAGGGTAGTTGCTTCTAGACCCAAGTTCGTGGAACGTATAAACTTATTCGTAACTGTCGGTCGTCGGAGTAGCGAAGAGATTTCGTGAAGAGATCGGATCTGCTCTACAATTTGCTGAAAATATAGGCGAATTTTGGGCATTTTACGGCGTACAGACTCATCGTCGTTATCTGTGCTATAATCTGAGTCCGTAACGCTACTAATAGAATCTTGATCCATTTCTCGCCCAGGGTCGTATTTTCTTCGAGAAATATGTATTGCTGTTAGAGTATTAGTTGGTACTCATTGTCCCACGGCACATAAGGGGCACTACTTGCCTTGCTGGAGGAGAATTCCCAGTCGTTGGAGGATATCATATACCAGCGATTTAGGATCATTATCGTGCCTCAACGTATCGTCCAAAGAGCCACGGACTCTGGCTGGGAGGTCTGCTTTACTTTGATCACCCCATATCTTGGTCCTTCCGTACTCCTCGAGTATTTGCGAAAGCTGAACCTCATTACGACATATCACATCGCAGTCCGGCTCACTAAGGGCTGTAACCAATTTTGAAAAAGCGTCTATGCATCCCAAATATAATTCTGCAAGAGATAGGCTCTCTGCCTGTGCTATGTCTTCCATGTTAAGTTTGTAGAGGATTTATTGTCTGAGGCTTGGCGTTATTTAGGACGCACTTTTGATCGAAATCATAGAGTCCGAGAAACGACGTCGGTCAGACCAGATGACCGAAGCGAGGGGTAGCCCCTGGGAATCCTTGAACCAATGAATGTGTGAATAACTACGGCCTATGTAACCTGCCCCTCGCGAGTCGGAACAACTTCAGCCCGATGTACATTGACGCGGGAGGTATGACTTCCTTTGGCCGCAATCGTAGTGGCAGTACTATGACAGGCCCAGTTCGGTTTAGGAGCCCATTACAGATGAATCCTACTCAACCCAACCCAGCCCAGCTTCCCAAGGGTTAATAACAACAATCTAGAAACCATTGACCTTTAAACCACATCGTCAAGTAACATTATGGCTGAAATTGCCGGTCTGGTTTTAGGTGCCTTGCCACTTGTGATTTGGGCTCTTGATAGACACTCCGAGCCATTCGATAGCCTCAATGAGAACCGGTCAACTATAGATACTTTCAAGGCTCGAATTAAAATTCAAAAGCTTGAGTTGGAGACGACTCTCTTAAATGTTGGGCTTAACAAGAACGCTTCCAAAGAGGAAATTCAAGAATGCTTCGAGGCTAAATTTCCGCAAATATCTCGCGAGCTCCTCATTATCGTGCGACGGATGGACGACGTCGCGAAGGAGCTTATGAAAAGCCTTGACGTGAACACGGATGATAAGGTAATACTCTCAATACTAACCTCGGTTCTTCTATGTGTTCACGTGTTGTGAAGCACTTATTGACTTCATACAATCAGCAAGGGTCGCCATTAGACAAGATTCAATGGAAATGGTCCCGAGTGAAAAACAGCCTGAACACGAAGAAGCGGAACAGATTACTTGAAGACCTGAGGCATTGCAATGAAGACCTCAGAAGGGTTGTCGAGAAAGCCGAGCTGCCCGAGGAAGCTGACAGCAGTAAAATCCAAGAATTAAAGCTCCGCTTCAACCCACAACGGTGTAGTTCAATACGCAAATGCCTAACCTCTCTTCATCGTGCACTCGGGGCCGGCCTTTCTTGTGCCTGCCCGTCACCTCACCAAGCTGCCGTTGACCTCGACTGGGAAGCCTACGAGTCTGATGAAACGCGAGTATATAAAGTGGCTGTCTCCTATAATGGAACTAGCCAACCCTCACCGCACTGGAAGAAGCTTCATATTGCTCCTGATGTTACCCCTGAACCAACTCCCTCCAACCCAAATCTCCTACCGCCGGTCTCACCGCCACGGACCCCATCGCCAACATCGTTCATCAAATCCAAGATAGTGCGCTTTGCTTCGTTCTCCGGTCTGCGGACGTCACCGCCCTCGCCGGCGCTATCGGGATCTGTGAGCGTTGTTGCAAGTGTAGCAAGCTCCGTGATTATCACTACGAGAACGGAAATTACCAATCTCTGTAATGCGGTGTGTACCGAGAATATGCCCTACGACTTGAATGGCTATTTCAAGGACCCAGAACATGATCCGAGCGGGGATGGACACCGACGGTTTATCCTAGAGTCCAAGCAACCCGACCTGTTCAAGATCACTGAAGCATTTCAACTCAAAAGCCTCATCACGTTAGACGACTTACCAACCAGAAGGCGGAATCCGATCCGCTCTCTCTCCGCGAAGCAAAGGTACGGCATCGCCGCGTCTATAGCCTGGTCGGTCCTACATTTGGGCGAGACCCCCTGGCTCGGTGAATCGTGGAGCGAAAAGCAAGCGAACCTATTCCTCGAGAAAAACACGAACGCCGGGGCGCCGGATTCGCCCAAGTTCTACCTCTCGTATCTGTTTTCGATGAGCCCGCTCCCCGAAGAGCGCTCCTCCTCCGAGTTCGACGAGCTGATACCCAATAGGGCGATCTTCGCGCTCGGGGTCATCCTGGTAGAGCTCTGCATGATAGACTTGAGGTCGGGATCGCTGATTGAAGACTACCGGACGGCGGTGAGGCGGCTCGACGACGTCCGCAGGATCGCGGGCAGTGCGTACGGGGACGCGGCGGAGCGCTGCATCAAGTTCTCCTTTCCGGGCCGGGATCTCTATAAGAATTTTGATATGGAGCGGTTCAGGAAGAAATTCTACGACGATGTCGTCGCGCCGGTGCAGGCGGCTTACTACTTGATGCCGGGGTGATAGGGATCATCGAAGGAAGTGAGACTAGAATCTGGACTAATACTGCGCCTGTTTCTGATCTCGTATCGATTTCGGCCGATCGATCTTGACTAGTGATATCAAAGAATTCTTAGGGTAACCTTCGTATGCCTAACCCCCCAATCACCATTTTTGTCTGAATTCCCATTCGGATCGGAATTGATGGGGGTGAATGAAAGTCAATCGAAGTACATAAGCCCGTCGACAATGCACTTATCCAGGTTGTACTTACAATTCCCTTATAGTATAATCTCGAGAGTAAACATATACATAAACTAAGGTTAGTGTGAATGATTGCGGTGACTATTACGTAAGCACAACTCGTCGGGACCTCATTGTTTAGGTACCTGGGTTTAGGTACTTATATGGTTTAAGAAAATAGAACCAACGGAGGGGGCATTGAATAATACATCATGGCGAACACACTGTCAACCGTGTCATCCTCTCTACAACATCAGTGCCATGAAGGTTAGCCATTCAATTGGAAGCGCTTTGCAACCCGCAAGTGATCCTCGAACACATTTTTAGTAGTAATAACGTATGTAGCGAGAACGATGTTAGCGACCGGGACTATGTTGTCCTACAAAGGCGGCATGGGCACCTCGAAGCCCAGGGGTTAGAGCGGTGGCAGAAGCGGCGGAAGTATACAGATTCTGGCTGCGCAGAGCCACAATCTACCAGCGAAGTCTGCTACGGGAGCAGCGAGAACGCGTGTAATTTGAGAACAGCCGAGACTCGCTCATTGGTTGGTCGGCCGTAGAATGGTTGCATGCGCAGACTCAGCCACTAGGCAGGCTCATGGGATTTAGGAATCCCTTCTTCGATCGTAAGGCTGTCACGAATCTCCCCATCACAACTTCAACAACAAGACCATGGCAGACCCAATTACAACGCTCAGCTTAGCATCATGTATTCTACAGGTCATCGATTTTGCTTCGGGGTTTGCGACCACCGCCTGGAAGCTTTATCAGGCTGCCGATCGTAGCCGGGAAGGCCTCGATGCGGTGGTAGAATTGCGAAACACGAATAGCAACCTCGCTGCCGTCTTACGGGAGATACAGTCTCAGGCTAGCGTGTCCAGGGAAGCTGTCACGAATGGTAGTGACGGCATAGTCAGCCTAGCGAGGGAATGCGCAGTACTTGTCGAGGAGCTGCTCCAGACCCTCCCTCCCGAGACCAATATTACACGCAAGCGCGATGCGATACGTGTGGCCTTCAAGTTGAAATGGAAGAGTGAGGACATTCGCAATCTTCAATCAAGACTGGCTGAATTCAAGTCCCAGCTGACAATAAACTTGCTGGTCTCTATGCGGTATGCCCCATTAACCGTGCTCGCCTTGAGTTACGTATTTACGCTCGTGTAGGCAATATGCAAGTCAATCGTTGGCCCAGCAAGAAAACATCCTAGAACGAATTTCGAGCATCGACCGTAAGCCGGGTGGGTTGGGGTCACTCAAAACTACTGGCCATGCTGCAGAGAGAATAGGAAGCTCGGTTTTGGAATACGTCACATCGAAGTTGAGCCCGGCTGCTGGACATGAGCAAAGACGTTTCCTTCAGAGCAATATAGCTCAGGCCATACAGAGCAGTCCGGGAAACGATGCTGTTGATGGGCCCTGGTCGCCGAACTTGTTTATTCCTAGGGGCGTACGGGCGGATGCCTTGAACAACCTGCTCGCTAGTCTAAACTATGCTGGGATGGACGATAGAGAATGGGGTGTGGCGGAGGCACACCACGCGACATTCCGCTGGCTTTTTGATGAAAACGAAAGCCCTAGAAGGACCAGCTTCAAGGATTGGCTAGCTTCGGAGGAGAAGTTATACTGGATTACAGGGAAAGCTGGCTCGGGGAAATCCACCCTGATGAAATACATAAGTCACCCTGGCGAATCGCGAAACCACTATAATAAACGCCCTCGATGCTATGACGGCCTTTTGAAATGGAGCGGGAAAAGTAATTTGGTTGTCGCGTCGTTCTACTTTTGGAATTCGGGTACACATATGCAGGCAACTCAAAAAGGATTGATGATGACCCTACTGCAGCAAATACTAAAGCAGTGTCCTGATCTTGCGCCCATTGTTTTCCCATCACGATGGGAGATGCTATGCCTATTCGGAGGCTACACTCAAGACTGGGATGAAGGAGAGCTGCGCGATTCATTCCGTCACGCAATTGCGAACGTCCAAAATGTTGGCGCGAAGATTGCCCTCTTCATCGATGGGCTCGATGAATTTGAAGGCAAACCAGAAGAACTCATTACGTTCCTTCAGAATTTCGTACACTTGCCTAATCTGAAAATTTGTGTCTCTAGCCGGCCGTGGACGGAATTTGAGGACGCGTTCCGCCACCAACCTTCGCTGAGGCTGGAGGACCTTACCTATAACGACATAAAGAAATACGTGGCCTCGAGGTTTGGTGCTGAACCACTATTCCAGAACCTACGCGATCAAGAAGAGCAGTATGCCGACGCGCTTGTTGAATCTGTTGTATCCGTAGCACAAGGAGTCTTCTTATGGGTAGCCCTGGTCGTTTCGTCCCTAATCTCCGGACTTAGTTCCGGAGACAGGATTTCTGATCTAGAAGAAAGGTTGGCTCTTCTCCCACCCGACCTTGAAGGGCTCTACGAGAAGATTCTACTCAGCCTGGACCCGTTCTACCTCGAACATGCAGCCCAGCTCTTTTCGCTCGTTGCGGCTAGCCAGGAGCCCATGAATGTTGTGGTGGCATCGTTCGCAGACGAGAAGGCACCCGATGTTTGCTTACGTCGTCGTATTCAAGAGATGTCCGAGGCTGATATCCATCATTGCGTAGACACGATGCACCGCCGGCTCGATAGTCGAACTAAAGGCCTGCTCGAGGTCCAACGGCCCAGTCAGGCACATCATTCCGACCCTTTAAACCCATTAGACCCTGAAGACTTTACAATTCAATACCTTCACAGAACAGTGAAAGATTACGTGGAGGGCGAAAATGCCCGGACGACCCTTCGTTCCGCAATGAAGTCTTCTTTCGATCCCCATCTTAGGCTGTTAGCTGGTCTAGTAACCTATCTGAAAACTCTGAAAGAAAGCAGAATAACGATGGGCAACGTTGGGCGGTATCTTTTCGCCTGCATGGATTCCGCACGTAAGGTGGTCGCGAGCAGCATCCCTAGTATGGTTGTTCTCATTGATGAGATGGACAAGGTTATCTCTGCTATCTGGAAACGTAGAGCAGGGTTTGTGATGAACGACGGACTTGGAGGGATTAGAGAGAGTAGGGAGAAAGGCTTATGGGCTTTAGACATTTGCCAGACCCCGGTGACATCTATTTGGGATCAACAATATTTTGGCCACACACTCTTATCTCTAGCGGTAGCATGCAATGTGGTCGAATATGTCCGAGCAAGAACACCCCCATCGTGTTTGGTCAAGAGGCCATGCTTGAATACGAGAAATATCACTATTACCTACGAGCCATGGCCCTTGCTGATGGACGCCATCTCAATGAACTCTCCTTTCAATTTTGGCGGCTCGTACGACCCATACTCGAATGAATCTGAAACATACTTTACGAAAATACCGGATGTTCACAGCCAATTCTCACTTATACCGATGCTGGAATGCTTACTTTCCAAGGGTGCCGACCCAGCATATCTAGTCTCTCTCGGCTCTGACCCAGGATCACCGGGCAGGGAGATGAGGACATCACTCTTGATTGAGATGGTCGCGCACATGATGCAAACACAGAATCCAACCCTAACCGCAGCCACCCGGTTACTTGTTCGGACGACCACGGTAGATGAAGAAATATTGGCTCGTATCATCCGCCGCTTCCGGACCTATATCTGGTACCGTGCGCCGATTGAGTATGGACGTTCCAACCGTCTATTTCGTAGGATGATAGGTGGTCCTCGTCGTTTCAGTCCATCATTATATGCTGACCCATCGAGGGAAATGATGCGGCATCTCAAATTTTCGCTCGAAAATCTTCGCAATGAAGATAAATCGATCTTCCGTGTTAATTACGAACAGGTAATCGGCGTGCCTGAGTACTCGATCGCGCAGTTAGTCATCGCTTCTCAATTGAGTGTGCGCCTCACGCTCGGGGCCAAGTATCATGCTCCGCTTACGGATGGATACCTTCATATAACCAACTGGATACCAGGGGTGCATGGTATTCGGAGCTTCCCACGTGAGTTCGGGGACTCTGAGGCTTCGAAAGGGATGAAATTTTGAACCCGAGTCTCCATTACTTCTCATGTGGGCATGGTCAACTTTGGAGTTATCACCTCGCGATGGCGTAATTCACGATATAGCAGTACTAAACTCAAATTTCCTTGATCTAAAAAAACATAAACAATCTTAACTTAATATACACCCAGATGCTCCATTATCCTACAATTTTCTCGAGCTAGGCACCATTAGGCGACGCCGTCAACCCCCATCGCCATAACGGGCACATGAGTCCGGGCAAAAGGCGCCCCGTTGCACGACGTGATACGTTGAGCCGGACTAACACCATTAGCGTACCGATTATTGGCACCCTTCGCCATCCCGTTATGTGTGCCATTGAATTTGAGGTCCGCGATGCCGTCGTAGCCCTTGATGCCCGTTGCCTTCTCCAGGCGCGTGGCGATATCGTCGTCCACCTCCCTGAAGATGGCAATCTGGCGTTTGAGGATCTCCTTATCTCTGCACAAACTCATCTTGTGGGACACGTTGCCGATCAGCCGCTCGCGTGCGGGCTCGTCGAACACCTTCTGCCATAGCGCTCGCGGCGCTTTGAAATCCTCCGGTCGGATCTCCGATAGGAACGACACCGCCTGTCCGATGAAGTGCCCGTGTGTCTTGTCGAGGTCGACCTTGCGGCGCTCGAACTGGATGGGATCGATCGAGCTGAGGTAGTTGGGTCGGGCGCCCTGGTTGTAAAAGGCCATCGGCCCGTCGCGCTGGAAGTTACCGAACTGGTATGCCGTCCGCGGCGCGTTGACGGGCAGCTGCTGGTAATTTGGCCCCACGCGATGACGGTGCGTGTCGTCGTATGAGAACAGCCGCGATTGGAGCACGGGGTCGGCCGACGGCTCGATGCCGGGAACGAGGTGCGATGGGCTAAAGGCGACCTGCTCGATCTCGGCGAAGTAGTTGATCGCGTTCTCGTTTAGTGTGAACTCGCCGATCTTCTTCAGGGGGAACTGGCCCTGTGGCCAGACGTGGGTAAGGTCGAAGACGTTGATTCGCTGCTTCTCCCACATCTCCTCGGCCTGCTTGGGTGTTGCGAGCTGGATCTTGACATCCCACTTAGGGTATTCTCCGCGCTGAATGGCCTCGTACAGATCCTTCTGCGAGTAGTCGGGGGACTTGCTCGCCGAGTCTTCTTGGGTGATGAAACCGGTGCCCTGTCGAGACTTGAAGTGAACCTGGGCGTAGACCCAGTCCCCATGCTTGTTGACCAACTTGAAGGAATGGCCGGAGTAGCCATGCATCTTGCGGTACCCATCCGGGATACCCCTGTCGCCCATGAGAATCATCACTTGGTGGATGGATTCGGGGTTCTGTGACAGGTAATCCCAGAACATCGTGGAATCATCCGCGTGTGTCAAATGTGTCGACGGGTCGCGCTTCTGAGTATGGATGAATTCGGGAAATTTGGCTATTTTTAATCAGTCGCGTTCGAAAACCGAGG
The DNA here is from genome assembly GCA_002003505.1 of Xylariales sp. No.14919. Taxonomy (NCBI): domain Eukaryota; kingdom Fungi; phylum Ascomycota; class Sordariomycetes; order Xylariales; species Xylariales sp. No.14919. The sequence continues at coordinate 822,411 of BDMC01000014.1, forward strand.
GCGAAGAACGCCTAGAGTTACTCACCGGGATCCCGTAGGAAGAAGACAGGGGTGTTGTTCGCTACCATATCCCAATTCCCTTGCTCCGTGCGAAACTTCACCGCGAACCCACGCGGATCGCGGGCGCAATCGTGAGAGCCAGCCTCGCCGCCTACAGTGGAGAAACGGACGGTAACGGGGCACTTCTTGCCTTTCTCCGAAAAGAGGTCGGCCATACAAAGATTGGGAATGGGATCGGTGCACTCGAAGAACCCATGAGCACCGCTACCCTTCGCGTGAACTACGCGCTCGGGGATGCGTTCGCGGTCGAAATGCGAGAGTAGATCGATGAGGTGGAAGTCCTGGAGGAGGAGCGGCCCGTTGTCTCCCGCCCGCTGAGCCTCGTACGGATGAGCTTGGGGAGCGCCATTGCTGTTACGGTTAACCACGAGATCAAAAAACAGGCTTAGCATGTCAGTGTGTCTGTCTTACCTAGTAGCATAAATGGCTTGCTTGGATGACATCTGACGATCCTTCTCGTAAGACGTAAACTGGTTGGTTACGTGAGACGCGAAGCTTGTATCTGCTGACGGCGCCATCTTCAAGGATTCCCTGATTCTGCGAATTGCTTCCATGTGATTGTTAAGATGGGTACCGACGTGTCCGTCTTAAAGAACACGACATAATTTATATATACATGAGGAGCTGCCATTGCCCCTTACGTTTTGGACAATTGTTGAAAACATCGCCACCACTTGCACCCTCACCATGAGGGAGAGTCTGGGACGTCATTATCATAGACGTCAGTCAACCCGCTGTGCCATACAGTAAAGGCCGTCGAAGTCTTGCATGGTAGTGGCAGAGTTTTGACACTGGGCGAAGGATAATGTGTCTGGGTTTGAGATCTGATGACGGCTATGATAGATATTATGATGGGCTGTATATCGCCGTCATGGAATGATGGAATACCGAGGTAAGTTCGCGTAGGATTAGTAAGAGCCTCAGCCCGCTCCTGTCCGCTCTCTTGACGGTTTAACTCCTTTTAGAAGCGAACTGGGGTCTGAACTGGGGTTCTGCTGGGGTAAGTGCCGTATTGCATGATTGGCCGTGCACTAGGTTAGTATCTACAGTATCCGGTGTACACTACGTGATACTCTGCAGAATAACAGCACTTTACCATGTACACTACTTACCCGGTAGCTGGTTGTCGGTGAACCGTCACTCTCTACATCTATCGTCAACTACACCGGATTAGGCAGGTAGATAATCTGGACGCGTATGGTATGCTCTTGATAGACCCCTGGGCAGTAGTCTACTGGGAATGACAACCAGACTGGACGACCTCGCTTTTGCACAATACTAGATATTAGTACTAGTATATACATGGTGGTGTACCTACCCCCACATCCGTCACGTCACACCCCCCCAACATCATTAATTATGTACCTATGCCATCAAGGTAGACGCGGTTGGGTTTGATGCCTTTGGTCGGTTAGGTACTGCCTTCAGAACGGCTGAAATATTAGGCCTATCGCATAATGGCTTACAAGTTTTTGCATCTCCTACTAGTACTATGTATGTATACTACTGCATGGGCTCATGTGGGCAGGGGTATGCCGGGCGCGTGATGCAACTTTCTGAGCTTATCAAAAATTTCTGCGCCGTCTCCGCCGCAACATTCGAGGCCAGAACCACCAGAACCACCAGAACCATACCAGAAGCCAGGCCTCAGTTGCTAGTCGCTAGCTGAACCTGCACGCACTGCACGCAATCTGGCGCCAATTTGTAGAAGCTCACGCCAATTCGTCGAAGCCTTGTGGCGTAAGCATCTGCCGTTTTCTGTGCCGTGCCGGTGCTCTAGGCTCTTTACGTGACTAACTAGTGCGAGGAATGTGGAGACGTCGTCGACGCTGTCCTGCTCACCACTACACCATTTTCTGACCACTCCGAAGCCACTCATCGCCAAGCGGCTCCTTCAACGTCTACTGGTACACTAGCCGGGCAGAACAGGAAAATACTTCATTGCTATGGCCGTGTGGTTCTGCCCAGCACGTGGGTTGTGTTGAACTAACCCCCGATCTGCCCCGAGAAGGGGGAAGGTCGGGGTAGCCGTTCAGCCATGCGACATGCCGCCGTCCGAATCAAGAGTGGGATCGTCGGGCCAAAGCGTCATCGTATGCTTTATCTACAAAATGCTGCCCGGTTGAACAGAACCATGCAACGAGGTAGGAATGCTGGTAGGAATACACTCCGGTTGTTGGTCGTTGGTGCGGGGAAATGCTACGTACTTTTTTCGTATCCTTGACACATTTTTACTAGGGGGGGACGAGGGTATACTCTACCTCCTGCTAGACCCCAGGCCAGCTGACAGCCAGCTTACCGCAAGGGAGAAAGGAGGCTGGCGATCAGCCTTGGAATAGCCTCACGCTCACGCTCACGCAGAGCGGCTATGGTCACAATTCACTTCTTCAGTATGGTCGATCTGTGTAACGACGACAATAGAATTCCTCGCATATGTGAAGCATCACGTTGCAAAGTGACTTGGCGCCAATTCTTTCCCCAGGTTCCCCGCGAGCTTCCCCAAGGAGGAGCGCCAACGGTTTTTCCAAATACTCTGATTGTGACGATGGGCGAGGTGTGCTTGGCTGGACTTGGCTGGCCTTGGCCAGCCCATGAAGTGAGCCTCCGGACCTTGGCAGACCTTGGCAACTTGGCGCATTTGGAGAAGTGACATGACGGCTTGGGACACCATGTAATCCTCCAGGGCGTCTATGGAATAGATTTTCCTCTGAGCAGCGCACCGCTATTATTTGAGACGGTGTGAGGAGACGGAAATTTCCCTCTTCGGGTCTCGTAGGCGTGCGGGGACCCCCAGCACTAGAGAACAGTCGTTGTTATAAGAACCCAACGGTCTGTCCCTTGCGGCTCAGCTGAGAGACGACGCATCGGTCTTCCTGGGTTTCCATACATTCTTATCTCATTTATCTTGAGGGAGAAGAGGAACGGCCTTCATTTCCCACGTCTCTACACCTCTTTCACCATGGCGACGAACTACGAGCCTGCGGAGCCCCTCGCAAGGGGAATCATTCCCGCGGCCAAACAGTCGTTCGGCGATCTCTTCAAGTGGAAGCAGAGAGTCGTCGTCACAAACGAACTGGGTGAGACACATACAGAATGGCAGGCGCCGGCGCCCCTCCAGAACCCCTTCTCCCTGATGGCCCTGTTGAGCGCCAAGGACTGGCTCTATTTCTTCGTCGGGTGGTTCGCATGGACTGCCGATGCCTTCGACTTCCACGCCCTCTCCATCCAGACCGTCAAGCTCTCCAAGTACTACGATACCTCAAAGACATCCATCACCACCGCCATCACCTTGACGCTATTGCTTCGGTCGGTCGGAGCTGCCATATTCGGCCTTCTTGGTGATCGGTATGGCCGAAAGTGGCCCATGGTAGCCAACCTGATCATTCTTGGTATGTAATTGGTAGTCGATGCTACAGACGTGGATTTTAACAAAAGCCGAAGGCGGTCTTCAGGTCGGAACCATCTATGCCGCCACATTCCAAGAATTCTTAGCCGTTCGGTCGTTATTCGGTCTCTTCATGGGTGGTGTGTATGGTAACGCAGTCGCGATGGCGCTGGAGAACTGCCCGTAAGTATTTGGTGCTCTCATGTCCAACTGAAGCTCAAGCTCACTGTCTCATCAGAACGGAAGCACGTGGCTTCATGAGCGGTGTCCTACAGCAAGGCTACTCTTTCGGTTACGTATTAGCCGCCATCACGAACCTCGGCGTCGGAGGTGAGACTGAGACTTGGAAGACCGTCTTCTGGGTTGGCGCCGGTCTCTCTTTCGGCGCAGGTCTTCTCCGATGCCTCTTCCCCGAGTCCAGCCAGTTCAGAGAGGCGAAGGCCTCTGGCAAGACAATCACGGCGAGCGATTTCTGGGCCGAGACCAAAGAAATGTTGGCCAAGGAATGGCGCATCTCCATTTACTGCATCATCCTTATGACCTGGTTCAACTACTACTCGCACACCAGTCAAGACAGCTATACCACTTTCTGCCTCGTGGAGAAAGAGCTGCCCAACGATGGCGCTACGCGAGCTAGCATCTTGATGAAGACCGGCGCCGTCGTCGGCGGTACTATCATGGGGTGGCTGTCTCAGTGGCTGGGACGTCGCAGGACGATAATCATCGCCGCCTTCTTCAGCGGTCTCATCATCCCGGCCTGGATTCTCCCTGAAGGCGAGCGCGCACTCTCCGTCACTGGCTTCTTCATCCAATTCTTCGTCCAGGGCGCTTGGGGTGTCATTCCAAGTAAGTATCGACGAGCCACACTAAAAGGGATTCCCGCTAACCACTCCGTAGTTCACCTCAGCGAGCTAGCACCGCAGGCCTATCGGTCAACGTTCCCGGGCATCACCTACCAGCTCGGTAACGCAATCAGCTCGCCGAGCGCCCAGATCGTGAATGCGCTTTCCGAGTCGCACTTTGTCCGCAACGGCGCGGGCAACCTCGTCGAGGCTTACGGGCCCGTCATGGCCATCGCCACGGCAATCATCGTCCTCGGCATCATGACCACCACCGCCTTCGGCCCCGAGAGGCGTGGTCGCGCCTTTGAGGGCGGCCCCATCGGCGCTAACATCCACCGCGACGACGCGGAAAAGGCCATCGACGCTGCCTCTGTGGACGAGAAGGTTTCCACGGTCGAGGAAAAGGAGACCAGGGCTTGAAGATATGACGCCGGGGTGAAGTATCACGAGTTTCACGATTGAACAAGGTACAGGGCTGGGCTGGATGGCTATTGGTCTGAGATGTTATGCTGATGAAATATATACCCTTATGTGAATGAGTTATGTTATATAACCAAACTTTATACCTGGAATAAGACAAGGACTCGTCGCGACTTGGGACGAGATTCAGACGAGATTCAAACGAATCCTATCAATTAGGCCGAGTTTGGCCTAACTCCACTCCCATGTGTATAACATAACACGATGCGCGAGAGTGAAGAGAGCGGTATTCTTTTTCTAATTTTAGACTGTGGCATGTAATCTGCTGTGAGTATACAAATAAGGAGCAAATGGAAAGGAGCTTTGGGTATGGAACACTCCCTCCCGGTCGCGCACCGGCCGATGCGGCTTAACAGTCCCCGAATTGACGGGTCGGAAATCATAGACCACTCTGAGATCGCCATTACTTTTTGATGGAAAACGGGAGTGCGCGCCAAATGGAGAGTACCCCCGCATCGACGACCTGGCTTGCCCCAGCTGCGGAACAATACGGGAGGCAAAACTTTCTCCGGCTGCTGTGTACTTTGGTTGTCTCAACCGATATGGCTTGAACGCCTCCTTAATCACGATATCGTGTTCCACCAAGTCTGTGACACGCAATTCTATGAACAATGTAATAAAGCGGTCCTTCCATGTATACGCGAGCCGCATCACGGTCTCTTGTTTCTCTGTTGTGTCACATGCAGCCCGGCCTAGAATGTATTGCTTAAGAAAGGACTCGCGAAGAGAACCACACGTTGACTCCGGTTTGGTGACTATTATAAAACGTCCGGTTGCCCTTTCGATTGGCTGCCCCTTTACCACACCAACCTGTTGAAGTTAGGGGGGGTGGGGGTAGAGGAGGCTTTCGCTTCACCCACCATGCTGTAAGGGTTTCCTAAAACAAAAAAAAAAAAAAACTTGAGCGGAATTACATAGGCTCTTAACATCCTAGTTAGTCTAAAAATATTAATAGGGTATTTATTTGAAATTATGACGCGGTTTTTTCTACCGCAATTGTATATACAACGGCCTCGACGACGTACGTCGACGCACAGGGGAATAGTTCTCGTGACACTTTCAATCTAGGCAACGTTGCATAGGGTGGCCTACCCTGCTAGCATAATGGCGGGGGCTTGTATGATAGAATACTAAGAATAGGCTTGTCTTATGTTTATGAAACATAATAAGATTAATCAAGACTGCATGAACCCCTTTGCAAGCTATTCCTTATCATGTACGTATTTTAAAATAATATTAATAGCAATATTGTTTTCATTATACACCGCTCGAACACGGTTATTTTATACAAAGAGAAATTGTCTCTTTTGCGGATTAACATAGACTAATACTAGAGTAAACCAGCAGTCAGAACTGTGACAGTTTATTGCACCGGTTTGAAGGTGGTTTTTGCGGACCTCCTTCTCCACGTTTTCAAAACTCTTCTCTAAGCCTAGGCACATCTCACCGACTGAACGACGCATCTTGGGAGAAAAGGTATAATTGCGGATGGGAGGAGCATCGGCTTCAGCGGCATCGCGTTCCTCACACTCCCAATACTGGGCACACCACCGCAGGATCGCCGTCAATGTTGACATAGGGGAGGCTGGTACCCTCTACTCTCACGTGAGTGCATATTATATGTACAACTATCCCCCCAGTCGTACGACTGACTTGCCCTTCTATTACTTCCAATTATCCTGAAAAGCACACCTAACTCTGCTATATTACTTAAACTACTTCTAGCAATCAAGCCGGCGGAATCCCCTAGGCGCGTCCCAGCGGGCCCTTGAGTTAGGATCTATAAAAAGGCTTGCGCTACAAAGGTGAGAAGATAGGGACGGGAGGACTACTCACCGGCTCGCAAGTGTCTCCTCACTGATTACGTTGGGAGCCACCACGTAGTGGCTCCCCCGAAAACGCACGAGATTCGGAGCCCGCCCAGCTATTAACCAGGGGGTCTAAGATCTCGGTACACTAGCCACCGCGTCCAAAGGCAGTAAAGGCAGAAATATCTTTCCGCCGAGATGGGTGTGTAAATCGGCATCTTCGAGGAAGAAAAGGAGGCGAGGAGGTAGTGAGGCATTGCGTGAAGAATAAAAATCGTAGGCTACTGGCGGTGAGATCTTAAAAACAAAGTGAGGAGATGTTGTTAAGAAAGAGAAGTGAGAGGTTCTCTTTGTACTAGAAGCAACTATTTAGCTAGTTTATATACGGGATACCTTGGGATCCGTGCTCGCCCCTGGTCATAGTTGGTTCTGTGACGGTTGCCTCTGCCACGATGTAGTTCATGCGCGGTTCGATAGAATAGTCAATGCTAGGTGATATTTGGATATTACAAGAGAGGATCGACGAGTACGCTAGCGCCGTGCCCAGCCGCGATAGTGTGTGCAACAAATTTGAACATAATTTATGCAGGGCTACAGATGTATTAAGCCATCTTGTGAAAAGTATTTAGATTTCACTCAGTCTCAACTCTCAATCCGGGGGCCGAATTCTAATGAGAATTCAGACCAGGGAACAACAACCGCCAGTCTCTCCTTATGCAAGACAGTGCCTCGACGTAGCTAGACGGTTCAATTCAGCCTCTGATATGCCAAAGCCAGTCCTGGAGATCATTAATGGCGCCCTATATCAGCAAAGCAATGAAGGCCACATGGCAAAGTGTGGGCATAACCGGGGTACATAGCTCTATTACCGCACTCTAGGCCATAAGCCTTCCACAATAGGCATGAATCTGGATAGAAATCAGATCGGTAGATGGTGAAGAAACTATCTCATTAATTCCAAACCGAAAATTGTCCAACCTTTGCAGGCCAATATTACATAGCAGTAATGTGGTCTATGTATACACTTACCTTTGCCAGCAGAATATAAAATAGCAACAGGCTACCACCTAAGTTCACCTAGCATTTTGTGGCAAGACTCGCCAGACTACTGTAATTATAACAAGGGCATATGAGGGCTTGGAATGTTCTTCATATTATGGATAATCTTCTAGGGTCTCAAAGGCTCCTTGGTCCTCCAGAATAAAGGGACCTTTGGAATGGCGATCTAGCCAGGTTTATATACACCAATTCGGCAACTATCCCTCGCAGAATGTTGCCTCAATAGCTTCATTGTCTCAGTATTTAAAGTAAGGGATATAGTAGCTGGAAGAGGTCTCAGTAGTTCGGGCAACACTTTGCGAACATAACGATATTCGCGGTTAAGTGCATCCCGTATGATATGATCAGTCCTTTTAGGTGATATGTGGTGTTACGTATGACGGTAATATAGCTAATATTATTGATTCAACGACAACCACCATCCCAAAACCCCCTCCCCCTCCTGTCTCCTCCCGGACTTTAAAATAGGAGAAAAACCGTAAGGGGACCGGGAGATCCTCAATCACTGAGTAACCAACATTGGTACCTCTCCCCTACGCTCCGGTAGTTTACCAAATCGTATACCTGTCGTTCCAAGTTAAAACTCAAACAATGTTATACCAATGACTAAATTTCCCGTGAGGGTCGAAGCGACGCTTTAGTTTCCGCAGTTTAGGAAGACTGTCCCCATATACGACTTCCGGGGGTTCATCACCGTGAGCAAAGTTGATATAGCTATGAAATGTTAAAAACAAAAAACAAGACGGTGATTGTGACGACAAATTGGAAGAACATACGTATGATTTCCGTCCAGCTGATCAGTAGCCCTCCAGAGATCGCGCGCTGCGTTTCCAAAAGCTTGGGCTTGGCCGTCCAGTGATTGGTCGTCGTACCAGGGTATCGCAACGGCGTTGAAGTTGACGTTCCGATAAGGAAAAGCTCCCGAATTCGGGTCGATCGATCTAGCCTTGATAAGGGAGTACGCCTCAAGGAGTACAACGCTGTTAGCTGCCGTCGGCTTCTTCTGGAACTCGGCGTAGTTGTTCCATACTTGGCGCCAAGTACTAGGTACCATCTGCTGAAACCCGACGCCGTAAGACGGCTTCCGTGCCCCAAAAGTGCAGAATCCATCGCCGCCCGCGTTCCATTGGTTGTATGGGAGCACCATGGTAGTATCGCTCGTTGGACCAACTGCATAAAGAGCTGAGAATGCGGCACGTCCTGTTGTTGCATTGCCTTTGTATAGAAATGGCGTGACCAGGATAATCGGCTCGTTCAGTGGCGGCCCCGACGAAATAAAATACATGAATACGTTCATGTCTGGTTGGAGTTCTAGCTCCTGGATGGCCTCAACGACTTGTTCGAGCCGACCGGAATCGAACGTTAAGCCGCCTGTCCAAGCTAGCATGTCGTCCCGAGTTGCAGGGTAGGATTTCACAACCGCAGAGGTCACAATACCGAGGTTCGGACCGGCACCCTTTAGAGCCCAGAAAAAATCCGGATCCGATGTAGCCGTTACATTATGGAACTCACCATCGGCAGTGACCACTTGCAGTGAAATGACATTATCGATTCCAAAGCCGTACAAACCCATGAGATTGCCATATCCCCCGCCCAGAAGAGCTCCGAGGGTGCCGACGCAGTTACAGTTGCCTGTCTCAACCAAGGCCCCTGCAGCATATGCGTGCGCAATAGTGTTGTTTATGTTAGAGCCTCCTCCGATGGTGGCTTGGGTTTTGTCTGCATTAAATGTCACATGATTCAAGCTGGCTAGATTGATCAGCACACCATCCCTGTTCAGGTCGAGTGAGCTTGCCCATCCAGCACCGCCATTTTGGACCAAAAATGGTATTCCTTTCGCCGTGCAGTATTTCACCTGCTCTCCGCGAGGCAGTTAGTATATATTTCTGCAGCCTGAGTCCGCTGAGGTCTTAAATATGAACGGAATAATTGGAGGGTGCATACCGTGCTCGCAACGTCCAGTTCTGTCTGGACATTTACGACGGCGCCTGGAAGAGGTGCATTGAAAGAGCTCCAACGTGGTGGCGAGATTGCGGAAATTAGATCGCGGCGTGACAGACGAGGTGCTAGCTCGGCTTGCAGCTGCGGCAGTATTGGGCTGTTTTTGACTGCTGTAGCTGCTGTGAAACTCGCAAAGAATACCAACGACGCGATTAGTGATACGAACCTCATCGTGGAAAAATTTGGTGTTATTGCGAACCGCGCACCATTGTGAGCGGCAAGACTTTTCCTAAGCTATTTATCATCTGCCCCCCCCAAGCCGCGCACAGTATTAAAGCTGCGACCCAGTCTACACAGTGTATAGCCCAAAATCCTCCGGTCTGGTGGCGTATCACGGCGTCTGGTATCAACCCGTTTATGGTCATTAGATCCGCGAGCCCTTGCATCAGAAACGCGACCATGCAGGTGAAGAAAGCTACATGCTTTATTACACACTGGATAAGCAGAACCTCGAGGGTCGTGCATATATTATTCCCGCCCTGCCTATTTATCTGTTAGACCCACGACGCCTGACGTAGACCACGTTGAACGTTACAATCGCTTATTGCATTACTACTAGTATGGTCTATGAATATACATTTGATATCCAAGATGATGTGAGATTCTGGAAAATATTCAGCTCAGCGACATCCCTGCCTCTCTCCTAGCCGAGAACGTCTCCGGAGCCGGAGTGAGTCAGATAGGTGATTAGTTGTTGCTAAAAGTATCGCCATAATTAAGTAGTAGAATAATTTGTGAATAGCCTATGGACGCTGCAGAAAAGACCTTCAACTTCATTGAATGCTATATCTTAAGATGGAAAGGAGAAAGAAGCGAACTGCAAACACATCGCCCTTTCAACAAATTATGAAGTATGATATGGTATGGACGGCTGAACACGGGCATCTTGGCTATATTCCAAGGGTATCGACGCTCTGTTGTAAGACGGGTTGTAGCTATCTAATTGATGCCATTCAGATTTGTATTGTGGGCTCGTTTGTTGCCGGCGGTCGCGGGAGCTGGTCCATAGAGGTCGCAGTATTGGAAGACACGCTGATACTACCGCGACCGCCAACTCGATATTAGTCCAGAAGAATACAGGCGATGTATAATCTGCAGAAAGGTGTCAGTCGATTTCTAACAAGACTCGGACCACAACCTACATGTCTCGTCGTTGTAATGATAGATGAACTCAGCACCAATCTGTACCAGCGTAGCAAGACGGGCAATGCTAATTGCGCATACACTGGGAGACTAGGTTAATACACGAGGTACGCCGGACACGAACTCGATCGGGGAGGTTACCTTGCGCCTAGTAATAGCATCCCAAGCACCCCTAATCTGTCCTTTAACGGTAGTTGAAGTCGCAAAACCATAGGAATGGGCATTATCAAGATAGCCACATCAACGATCAAGTCGGTCGCCACAACTGAGAGCCACATTGGAACGGCATTAATACACTTGTTGCCGTAGAATGATTCTACGAGTGCGGTAATGGGGTAGCAAGTGAACAAATTAGAAAAGAAATAAGAAATTGTCCATGCTGCTACAACTCCAAGCATCACATTGACGGCCCATCGGAAAGAGCGCACTGTGCTGAAAATGCTCTTATAGAACAGCAGAATCGATGATTTGACTAACCCAAAGCCCACGACGCTGAGGACATTGACGGCGAACTTTGTCTAGAGGATGCTGATTAGAACCATTGGCGTTTGTGCCGTAGTGTATGTTTCCTAACCTTTTCATATACAAGAAACCGGGGGTCGTCTAGAATAGGCTGGCCATTTGGATCGACAACTTGATGCTGGCCTAACTGCCCGTTGATCGCCGCTTTTCCCCGCATTCAGCAACCACCACAGACCTATCCGTCATTCTATTGGGACGTCAGGAAGGACTCACCATGTAACTGGAGAGAAGAGCAAGTGATGCCAATAACTAAAGCCCCAGCGCAAAGATAATCATCGAGGCCTAGCGACTTGCCTTTGAGGAATCTGGCCCATATTCGCAAAGCGACGAAAACCGAGGGTATGATGATAAAGGCTACCGCCAGACCTATGACGAGGTCCTTGCTGTACGACTGCTGCATAGTGACTGTCTATCCGATCGCGTTTTGAGTAACGGTGCAATAATTAGACAGAAGGCGCCGCAGCCTAGGCTTTATCAATAAAGATAAAACCTTCGACGTGCATGTAGGCTGTAGCTAATAGTAAGAAGGCTTATGTAACGTGGAGCTCTGAGAAGGATTGCATTCAAAAACGGCGCATTTCGAAATGTCCTCACTCTCTTCTGCCAGCCTCAGCTTCTAACGTACCGAGTTTCCCCCTAAAAGTGTGATTTAAAAATACTACGTCGATCTCTGTAGACTTACGCTTAGCGAGAGCTCTCCCCTGAAACCCGATGAGTGAGGTCCTTGGGGAGCCTACATTCTCTCATGCCCTATTATTAGCGCCAATGACGCTCGTACATCTAACAAGCGCTAACGGTGGCAAATTTCAAAACGGACAGGAAGGTTATCACATGGGCAATACGGAATAAATCACGTTCGGCTGAAGAATCCTACGTCGAAGCGCCCTCATCATCTCAATACCACTCCCATGAACCTTTTTCGGCCTAGTCCTCTGCGTTAAGATAGGCACCGTATCTACAATAGGACTAATAATACTCTCATTCCACCGGGTGTTCCGTTCCAATGAAAGCCCGCATGATGGATTACAGAAAGCTCTGTACCAATGATACACTATTATCCTACGCCGCAATGGCACGGTTTCTCGGGACTATGGAAGAGGCACAAGTAAGCGACGCTACCGCAGGATTATCTTGCCTTCTCGTCACTATTTGTAAGACTTTGGTTGGCACGTTGTTGCAGTGAGGTTTACTAGTAGGATATGCACATACTTAGTAAGACATCAGCCGAGCCTATCCGGCCGGCTGTAGGTAGCTCCTACTAAGTATGTACTACTAAGTAAGTATGCCTCTCTTCTCAGCACTGGTGCAGCTGGCCAATCACTGTCGTTGTTGGTTGAGAGCCGCATGATGTGCCCCACAACTACGTAACCTCAGAAATTGCTTCTTTTTCAATATTTGGATAGCTTACATCTTGGCATACCAACAATAGTTGCCCTTGGGCTTGCAATACTACGTAGATGCAACGAAAGGGCCCCTGTTTGATCCGCGGCGGCATATCTGGGACGGGGGGTGGGCGGGGATAATCAACGTACCTTACATGCTTGTATCACTTCGAAATAGAACCTCTATTCACCGACTATCCGTGTCACTTTATAGCGATGTTGTAGTCTGATTGGGGAGTCTGGGTACTTTAACTCGCTAGCTTCTTCTACCAGGTAATGTAGGAGTATTCTCATACTCTATTGTACTTAGAATACTTCCTTAATGCTTAACACAAATACGGTAGATGTACGGCAATAATTGCAATTCCCATAATCCAACGTGACGCGCTATTTACACCCGGCCTTGCCGCACACAATAGGCTTCCGGATTCTAGGTAAGATCCGATCCGGCTTCTTGATGGTCAGTCACCCTCGTGCTGACCAACTGTTGTGAACCAAATCGTCGGCATCAGGGATAGCGTCTCTAGGTAGGTTTTCAGGATCGGATCTCGCCGACCAGGAATTGTGTACAAGATCATCGGCATCGGCGGCGGCTTCTCCTGGCACTGTCGCTCTGGCGGACCAGGAATTCTTGACGAGGTCGTCGGCGTCCACATCCTTGATCACCAACGGGGGGTTGCCGTTGCCTATAGCTTTATTTGATGAGATTCGTCTTCATTATGAGATGATTGGCACTTTGAACGTACCTTGGAGCATAGGGCTGGCGAGGCTCATACCAAACAGAACTGAAATGAAGAGGAGACGCATCTTTTGACTCGTGAGTGATATTGAAACTGTGACTGATTTGGTGGTTTTCACGAGTCCAAAGGTCTGAGGGTGGCATCCGGCCGCTATTTGAACACGTTCTGCACTATAATCGAATGCCCTGGTTGAGGAATTCATAAGGTCGTTATCTGGTAGTATGCATTTCAGATGCATGTAGCACTCCACCCATTGCCAGCATTGACTGAATGGTCGTACTAGTAGTATCTACATTCCCCTGTGTTCCTATAGAGTAGTTGTAGTGCAGATAGGGTGGGGGTAACATCGTATGTAGTCACTGTGTACAGGGCACCTATACTACTTATATGCCTAGGTAGTGTAGCCGTTTCCTCAGTTCCCTAGCGTCCCGAATGTCTCGACACCGCTCTTCCGTAGCCCCCGGCGGCGAACCTCTCGACCTATCACCGTGACAGCGTAACTCATAGCTAGGTACCTACCTACATAGTACACTACGCATACGGGCTAAGAAGTTACATACTGAAGGGCTTTCTTATGGGCGCATTGAAATACTACTGATGTTGAAGTCAGTTGTAGACCTCAGGTATGCAAAAGGTCCTTGCATTAACAGTTATATACAATTCACACGAACCCTACATATGCTCAACAGTGGCGTAGTCGCGCACCATACCACCCATTCAAGCAAGCCCATTAGATATGCGCTCCCACTCATTTGGGACTAGACGCTCAGACAAAATGCCCGATTCAAGTCTTACCTTGATTAATCTCTTGACCTCCGGTATCGGCTATTCCGACGGGCTCCGTTGAGGGCCCTCAACGACTAATAATTCCTACAATAATTCCATGCCCTGAGCTTACTGACGTATTACGAGTCGCCTAGGTTCCCGGTTCTAGTAGCACAAAACACACCATATCAGGACCTGAGACTTCGCCATGGGCCATCACATATTCGAAGAGAACGAGCAAGGCGAGTCTCTACTACCAACAGATGCGAAAAGATCTAGTGTTGTCAGCAAGGCATCTAAGTTAAAGGTCATATGCCAATGGATTGGCATAATATGTGCCGTACTTATCTCACTCGTTATCGGATACCTTCTTGGCCTCAGTCATCCACGAGACATAGGTCCTTTTAACTATGGACTTCCATGTAAGCATCTGAATACCCATTGCCGGCTCTAGGCTGATTCCCACGAGTGCCCCCTGGAGCACTCCATACCAGCTGGCAACATAACTTGACATTCACCCAAAAGCCTTCGGTATCGTCTGAAGCGGCGTGGAACTCCATCATTCCGATCGGGCGAGGCTTTGTTCATCATTCTCAGTTAGCCCCGTTCATCTCAAATATTGCCGTCTTCCATCAACTGCATTGCCTGGTGAGTTTATACTTCCATCATCAGGGCTTTGGCTCAAACTGAGTCTCGCAAGCATGCTGTCGTGGTAGCCTACTACCATGCGCTCGAGAGCCCCCCCGCTACGGATCTTGGTGCCGTTCCCGACTTCGAGAACACGACTTCTACACGGATAGCTCCTTTCCATATACGCCATTGTTTCGACTACCTAAGACAAGCAATTATGTGTGCGGCGGATACGAATCTTGAGATATTAGATCACGAGACGCATCTCACCAACGGATGGGGCCAGCCTAAGATCTGTCGAGACTACGATCGGATTTTTGCTTGGGCGGAACAGTTTGCCAACTCGTCTGATACTGGTATTGTTACATAGATACCTCCATGTCATCGAATCAATCGTATGTGTCTATGGAGACAATTTGAATATATCAGTTGTCAGGATTCTATCCCCGAATGTGATTTACTCTTCAAATTGTGAATAATCCGCCATGTCGACGCTTCTTTGCCTTGCCCAATGATCGAGTGCATTCCAATCGACGCACTCGTTGTCTGTGTACACTCTTGAAGTCGGAACGCCGTCCCTCCAGAAAAATGTCCCAAGGGTCGTATCGCCTCGGCACATTGCCGACTCCCGCCAATACTCGAGACAATGGTCTGCTTTTCGATGAGTATTTCTTGTGGGATGCTAGCAGCTTTGGGTGCAAGCTTACCAATATGGGCATCTTCCCTGGCTCTATCTTCATCCGTTATGTTCGGATAATAATATTCTAGCGATAAATAACGCCTTACACGTTTCTTCGATGAATTAACGATCAGCACAGAAAAACAACAATTGTCCCAAGCACGGCATGTGTCGGACTTACAGCACAATGTAACTCGTGGTAAACACCAAGCTCAGCAATGTAGCCAGAACCATCTTTAAAGGCGATTGTGCTATCACCTTCACTAAAGCGCTGAAGCTCACTGTGAGATACTTTTATCGTGATTGCTGAATATTGTGAGATCAATGTGGTATTTTTACTAGTGGGGTTTGCACGTACGAGCTACGATGTCATGCCATGCCTTGTCAAACTCTGGTCGGGGCTTCCCAGTGAAGGCGTTGGGCCCGTCGATATCTCTCCAGAGACGCTTCTTCTCATAGCGAATCGCGCTTGTGGCCGGAGCTTTCGCACCAACCTCAAATCAGCCATCTATACCAGGCAGGTTTCATCGCCTCCGCAGGGATAGACTCACAATATATCAGCTGAGGGCGCACACAACTAGACACATTTTGAGACTTTTCATATGCCCGAGCCTTTAGCCAGAGGACACAAAAGGTAATGTTGGAGATAATCAAAAGTCCGATGATGGCGGCGTGTATTATATGAGGCTTCTGATTGTGTGTCAATAGGCTACGTCTGTTTTTAAGCTCTCCAAGGTCTGAAAGATCTTCATCCTCCTGGGAACCAGGAGCCAGGTAGTGGTAGCCTTCTGACGAATTCATTTTGAGCTGACTTGTTCAAAAAAGGTGCCAACAGAATGAGTGCCAAACCCGACTTTGATACAAGTTGGTTGGTAGCGTGCTGTAGACGAGTCGTAGTAGAGTCACTAATTGCCAGTATGTGGCGCAAAACGGTGGCAATGGCGACATACGAGGTAGTGTATCGCCGGAATGCGATACAACAGTGGTAGCTCCGCCG
The DNA here is from genome assembly GCA_002003505.1 of Xylariales sp. No.14919. NCBI lineage: Eukaryota > Fungi > Ascomycota > Sordariomycetes > Xylariales > Xylariales sp. No.14919. The sequence continues at coordinate 838,904 of BDMC01000014.1, forward strand.
GGCCGCATGTTTAACACGCCAATATTGTCGAATGATACGTTGATATCACAAACCAATCAAATATAAACATGTCCAGTCGGGGTACTAGGTAGGAAGTACTTAGCATGATACGATTGTTGGGGATGACTGCATTGAAGAGCCCAACTGCAGATTAGACAGTGTGCGAAGGGTCGAGCTGAATGGATCACATACGGAGTACCTGGTGTCGCTGATAAGTCACATTTACGCCGTCAGCACGGACTTACAGTAAATTGGGGGCTAAGACACTCTCTCATACCCCAAAGAAATTATGAAAGAGACTGAGCTTCCCTTACCCTCAAATTCCCCTCTAAACATCTTTCAGGACCCCGGCACGCTACGCCTGATACTGTCTCTGTATGCGACATGGCCGCAGTCACAGATATCCCAACGACCGTCCTCATTACGGGAGCAAACCGAGGTGGGTTGCGTTAGCTTACTCCTCTTCTAGAGTCCCATCATGTGAAAGCTGGCTAGAATGGGCCCAGGTGTGTATGGGCCTATGCTTACGTATTTTAGGTCTTGGGAGAGCTCTAGCAACCCGTTTCTTACTTCGACCGAATACTGTGGTCATCGGTGGTGTGCGCGACCCCACACACGCCACCAGTCAGTCGTTATCACAGCTCCCTCGCGGGACAGGTAGTCAGCTCATCATCGTCAAAATTGACTCCGAAGTGGAATCAGATGCGCAGGATGCCGCTAAGCTCATCCAGAGTGACCATGGTATAGCAAGACTAGATATCATCGTAGCGAACGCCGGCTATGGTACAGTCTATGGCGATTTATCTCAGGTCAAGCCAGACGACGTCCGTCGTACTGTGGAAATCAACGTCATCGGTGAGGGCGTGTTCAGTATACTCAGTAAAGTATCAATGCTCACAATTTCTTTCAGGACCCTTGTGCCTCTTCCAGGCGTTCCGCCCGCTCCTTGAGGCAGGCGAGCGACCTCGATTTGTGTTGATGGGCACACCGATAGCTAGTATTGCAGCAATGGAGAATTCGCCTTTTCCTATGGCTGCCTACGGTATGAGTAAAGCCGCCGCACACTACCTTACGAGGAAGGTTCACTGCGAAAGTCCGAACATTACTGCGTTTGTCATAGACCCTGGGTAAGGACGCTCTGCTGGTCCACCCTTGTTCGCGACCGTCGCTAACAATGATGTTGTAGATTTATGCAAACGGACATGGGCAACACCGGTGCCCGTCATTTCGGGTATGAGCAAGCGTTCGTGCCGGTGGACGTTTCTGCCGACTTTGCCTTTGATCAGGTTAGTTCGTAACTGTTATCTTTATAGCCATGTCGAGTGTGGTGCTAAATTGAAGCAGATTTCAAATGCTACGCGAGAGAAGGCCGGGGGCAAGTTTCTCACGATTGATGAGAAGCGAGAGTACAATGAGTGGTAGTTGATACAATAGCTAAAGGCTTGGTAATGTGCGTAGCTCCGCGGTGCATGTTTTCAATCTAGATTTCTTCTGCTTTCCCTGCTAGAATGAGCACTGCTGGCCATGATAGGCGTCTTGCTACTTCGTGTCCGCCCATCGCCTCAGTTAGGTGCTTGAATAGCTGCTCTATCTCTTCGTCTGGGCCATCTAGCTGTCTCGGCTTCGGGAAGCTTGCTTTTACAAACCTCCTCAGCATTGCTATATCCCAACTAACCTCCCAGAAGCCGGGATCATGTGTTTGACTGACCATTTCGCCTTGCGCGACGCTACTGATGATTTCGACGGGAAAGTCACATGCGTCACGTGTGAAGAATGATAGCCTAGCGTGCGGATTCCATTTGTGCCTACGCACATCTCTCCATCTCTTAGCCGAGAAAGGAATATAGTCTAGCCAGCTGAATTTTCCATCAGCAGCGCGCTTCCAGCTTGACCTCCGCGCCTCACCACCACCACTGACCACAGGGCGAAAGTTGTGGTCCATAATAGCATCCAAAATTGGTTGACACGTTGCAGCGACGCCTGTCTCGGTGAAGAACGGTGGCCCGTAAAACCAGATAGCCAAGGTTCCTCCAGGTTGTAACAGAGTGGAGATATTGTCCAGCGCGATTTGAGTATCCATCAACGGAAACGTCTCGGCGCATGTAATGAGGCCGAAAGAATGGGGCGGGTGATGCTGGAGTAAGTCCTCTCCCGAAGACAAAGTGTAGGAAAGACGTTCGGCGGAGATGTGCGAGTATCGGCGTTTGGCGAATGCTAGGCTTGTTGGGTCATTGTCACTGGCAACGACATGCTTGAATTGCTCGGTTAGGGCCCCTATAGCGGACCCTGACCCTGTGCCAATATCTAAAGCAGCTGACAGAGAGCCAGAATGACTAGCGTGATAGTCATAAACGCGTCGGAATATGTTCTCATCGTAGTGCGGCCGCGTAGCAATATATTCGTCCCAGTATATAGGTTCGATATTTTGCAATTTCCAGAATGAAGGGTCGTCTTGCTTATTAGTTGCTTGCATGACGGACGAGGAACCAGAATAGCGACGTAGGCCAAATTAGGGGGTTCGATGTCATGAGAAAGATGATATCTGAATGTTACTGTTAGTGGAACGGGAATTGTTATACCTCCTGATTTTATTATTGTCCCAAATACGTTTAAAACGGATTACCACGTATAATGCTATTGACAGTCCGAGGACCGTATAATAAAGGTGTAAAACGGTATTCCCCAACGAATCTCCAACTGGGTACTTATGTGCCTTATGTGTCAGTGCATGTAGGCCCGACAGGTAATTGCAGGGAATTTCGATGACCTGCCCATGTAGGTTGGAAGGTCAGGTAGGCCATATGTTTTGCTCTGGCGCAAAGGAAAAAAAAAAGAAAAGAAAAGGAAAGAAAAATCTAACCATTATTCTCTCGCAGCGGGGTTGGTTGGGATCGGGTCTTCCCTTTTTCACACGAGGGGTTCGTTGAAATTGAAGACGGGATTGTGGCAGTGAAGTCACAAAGAAGCCGCAAATCTTTTTCACACTGTCCTTCAGCAACATCCTATATTGCGCCTCACGGCAGCCTGAAGTCAAACAGCGGCCCTGGCGGATGTTCCCTCCTTTTAGGCTTCCATATATCATGGTCCGTTACGTCTCATTTTCAATCTATCTCCCACGCTCTCTCTCATTTGAATCCTATCTTGAACAAATTCTCTCTTCAACATCGTCACATTCGATATGGCTGATTCTGTTACTGCTGACTACGTCATTGTTGGCGGCGGCTTGACGGGTTGTCTCATAGCTTCTCGCCTCAGCCAAAGCCCCAAGAAACCTAAAGTAGTTTTGCTGGAGGCAGGATCCGATCCATCCGGCAACACCGCTGCTACTGGCTTTTTGACCGGCTTGTCACTTCTAGGCGGCGAGTTTGACTATCATTACCAGAGCGAACCCGTCGCAAATACAGCGAACCGTGTGCACCACTTCAATCTAGGCAAAGCCCTCGGCGGAGGAAGCCTCTTGAACTATGGTGGTTGGCTACGAGCCGACTCTACTGATTACGACGAATGGGCAGAGATCGTCGGAGACAAACGTTGGAGCTGGGAAGGCTTTAAACCTTGGTTTCGCAAAACTGAGCACTTCTATGACTCGAATGCTGACGCTGATGAACATGGCTTCGACGGTCCAATGTACGTCACTTCGGTTTCTGCTGCGGAGTCGGGGGAGCGTAAATATCCCCTCCGCGAACCTGTGAGGCAGGGTTGGAGTGAACTTGGAGTCCTCCCTAACCTTGAGAAGAGACATGGTACAATCGCAGGCTTGACCGAAATGTGGGAAAACGCCCGCGATAGTACGAGGCAACCGTCAAACGTGGTTTATCCGCTCGACGACGTGGATGTCCTAACCAATACCGCAGTGAACAAAGTCACCTTCACAGACGGCGTCGCCAATGGAGTAGTGCTTCATGATGGCCGCAAGATCGCTGCACGAAAAGAGGTGATCATCTGCGCCGGTGCTTACGGAACTCCGCAGATCCTCATGCGTTCTGGTGTCGGCCCATCTTCTATTCTTAATGAACATGGGATCTCAATTGTCCACGAAGCCCCAAGTGTCGGGAGCAACCTACACGACCACTTTGCTATATACCTTGCTTTCCGCGTCCGTGACCCGTCTCTTGGATACGCGATGGGAAACGAAGCTTGGCAGAATCCTGTTCTATTCAAAGGGCTTCCCTGGGATTGGGTCGTCAGTGGGCCGCTGCCGGCTGAACTGGCCAAAAAGCACAATATCGAAGCAGACCGGCAGGGCCGCAACCTATACGAAGTGATAACTTTGTATGTCCCACCCGGCATACCAGGGATTCCCATTGGCGGTACCCATATCGCCACCTCGACGATGCTGCTGCTTCCCACGTCTAGGGGAAAGGTCTCAATTCGTTCCAGCAATGTAGCTGATCCTCCTCGTATTGAACCTAATTATTTCGATAGCCCACTCGACCGCGATACTCTAATACATGCGACTCGCCAAACTTTGCAACTTTTGCTCGCGACTGGCTCGATGGGCCCCATCATTGAGAGCGAATCTCCACCATCCGGGGAGGGCTTAGATGGGCTTGAACCACTGACGGCTGATTCCAGTGATGGCGCGATTGAAGAGAGAATCAGACGTACGGGAATGCAACATCATCACTCCGGCGGTACAGCAGCAATGGGCAAGGTAGTTGACGTGGAAGGTAGAGTGATGGGAGTCAAGAGGTTGCGGTGTGCCGATGCAAGTATACTCCCGATTCCGCTAGGCGGGCATCCTCAAGCCACCCTTTACCCGATGGCTGAACAGCTGGCTTCTATGATCATCGGAGATATGTGAGAACCTAGTCGAAATCTAGAGATTCTCGTTTCTGAGAAAGTCCCTTATAGAAGCCTTTTTATTCCGTATTCAAACTTTAAGCAGGATACTAGGGAGTTCCGACGTCGAAATAGTGAGGATGGTTCATATGTCACAGAACCAACTTTTAGGACTAGGGGCGAGTAAAAATCTTAAAGGGCCTTATATATAAACTAATTAAACAGCTACTTCTAGCATAAGGGGAACTTCTCTCCCTACACAATAATAATAGAAGTCAATACTAGAGAAAAACAGCAGTGAGAACCGTAACCGCAGCTGAATGCAGTGGATTGTTTATTGGGGTCCTGCAGGTATTGCCTAGCTAAGATTGCGAAGAAGCCCAATGACGACATCATGTATTATGCAAGCATGTCAGCAACGTCTAATACCCCGCAGGCAGAATTATTAGCAGTAACCTAGTCAGATGGGCTTGTGATAGGCGTTGTTGCATCACCTAGAGTACCTAGGGAGTTTACATACTTAGTAGAAAACTTACATGCACTTCTCTCCCATATTCGTGTCATCCTCTTTCTCATATCCCCACGCATTGAACAAATAGAGCCTCCTAAACGTTCAGTTCAGGGTGTCAGCTTACTATTTGTAATCCCTGTTCTTAGTTACACGTTTTTTAAGACGCTCTTCGTTGCATTTTCCCAAGGCGACGGAAATGTTCAAGAAATTGGTTTACTCCCAATTTAAGCCGGCGCTCTTATCACTGTAAGCGTACTCCGACGTTGGGTGGAAAAGAACACTCTCCGAGAACGTATTATGCCACTGCCAACATGCTGGTAGGATTTTCGGCCGAAGGCGGTTTAAAGAACTCTCTGCTCGGTTTGTTTTCTGTTCCCCTCGATTAATCGGACAGGTTCTGCTACGGATTTACTTGAGTCTATATTTGCACGTGACGTGGAGAGCATATCGCACTCAGAGTCATTTACTTATGGCACCAGCCGACTCGGGCCTAATGAGGTCCACATTATAGTCCTCTTGCCCTAGGACTATGTACGAGGGGACCTTTCCTTTTATTTATTATCTGTGCGCAAGCTAATGTTAGCAGCGTTGCGGATACTATACTAAAAACTTTAACAAACGCTAATTTTAGCATAATTTCTATAAAATACCAAAAGCTTAATTAGTAATAGTTTCTAATAAAACTTTGTTAATATAAGACCTAACTATTTTGTTATGCCTAGCTATAACTTTTAATATTAAAATATATATAGACATAACTATTATTAATATATTATTAAAAGCTAACTTTTAATAAGCTAAATAAATAAAAATTAAAATAATTAATTTTTTTTTAAAGCTAAAAATAGCTAGAAAAAATAATAATAACTTAAAAGCTTTGCTTTAAAATATATTTACTAAGCAATATGCTAAGATTAACTGCAAAAATAAAATCTATAAAAAGGTTACTATAATATTAATATTTATATTAAATAATTTTGTTTAATTATTTTAAAAAAATGCTTAAGCTAGCTATAAGCAGCTAGCTTAAAATTACGTTAAAATTTTTAAATAATATTTAAATATATTAATATATGCTTAGTTAAAAGGTAATATAATAATATTGCTATAACTAGCTAGCATATAAATATAAACTAAAATATTAAAGCAACTAATATTAATAGCTTTTAGCATATTATTATATGCTAAAATAGCAAAATAAAAAGTTAAGTTACTTATTAAATTAGCTTTTAAATTAGTTACTTTAATAGCTTTTAATAAGCTATTTATTTATAGCGCTAGCATATTAACATACTTTTAAAAACTTTATAAAAATACTTAAGTTTTTATTAAACTAAATAATAAAGCAGCTAAACTTTACTAAGTAATAGCTTATATAGCTAAAACAGCTTTACTTAAAAAATTTAAATTGCTAACTAAAGCAATTAAAAACGTTTAACCTATTAAAATAAGCTAAGCAATTAAAGCAATAAACCTAACAATAAAAAATAAGCTTTTAAAAAAAAAAAATGTTTAAATTATTAAGAAAATATTATATGCTTATACTATTAAACTACTAAAAAAATAAATAATATATATAGTTTTTTAAGTGCTTATATTAATAACTAACTATTTAATTAAAACTTTAATAAATATTATATAAAAAATAGTAGTAATAAAAATAAAAGTTTAAATAAAAAGCAAGCTAGTTAACGCTTATATATTTTAAAAAAGTATAAACTTATAAACTAAAAAAGTTACTTAAGTTATAGCTTTTAAAAAGCTAATATAATAGTTTAAACTTTTTTTAGCTAGCAAGTTAGCTTGCAAAAAAAAGCAATAAATATATATTATTTAATATAACTTTAAATACTAAAAATATTATATAATAAAGTTTTATAACTATAAGCTTTTTTATAAAAACTATAAAATAAAACTTAACTTTTATAACCTTTTAAATAATAAAATATATATATTTTTATTATAATATGCAAACTGCTATAGCTTATATTTTATAAACTATAAAAACTGCTTTTATAAACTAAAAAAAGTAAATAAAAAGTATATCTTACTAACATAAGCTAAAATTAAAGTAATAAAATAAGTAAAGTTTAAAAACTATAATAATAAAAATATATTTTTTATTGCAGCAGTAATAAAAAAAAAAGCAGCTTTAATAAGCAGACTAAAATAATAAGGTAATAGTAATAAAAAAAAAGCTTTACTTATATTTGCTAAATAGCTGCAAAAGGAATTTAATTTAAAAATAACTGCTTTTTTTAAAAATGTTTTTTTAAGTAATATATTAAGTAAAACTAACAAAAAAATAAAAAATAAAATTACTGCTATTATTTTAGTAGCTTTTTTACTAGTTATATTAATACTTTTTTTTTAAATAAAAGGATTAATAAAACTAACAGCTAAAAGCAGCGCTAATAAGCTTATAAACATATTTAAAAAAATAGCTAAAAGCTTAAAAAAAACCTTTAAAAAACTTATTAAGCTAAAAAGCAAATAAATAAATAGTAGTAGCATTAATATATAACTAAATAGTTTTAAAGATAATATAAAGCTTTTATTTTTAAAATAATATATATAGCAGCATAAAATATTAAATATAGCACAAATAATTATTTAATTTTTTTATAAAAGTATTAAAACAAAAAAATAAATATTATTATAATTACTAAACTATAAATTAACAAAAAAAAAAAAAAAAAACATAAACTTACTAAAGCTATAAAAACTATAGCTTAGTTAATACTTAAAATATAAAAAAATTAAATTAGCTAAAAGTAATAATATATATTTAAATATAAAAAGAACTTATAACTAAAAAAAAAGCTTTAATTTATTATAAAAATTTAATATAGCTTAATATTAACAAATATAAACTTTTAATATATTATAAAGCATTAAATATAAATATAGTAATAAATTATATTATATTATTAAAATTATTAAAAAACTGCTTTATAATAGGTAATTTTAATGCTAAATATTTAAACTAAAAACTTAGTATAGCTATACTATATAAAAAATAGCAGATTTTAAACTAGTTTGCTAAAGCAAGCATATATTTTATAAACATTTTAAAAAAACTAACTTATAAAGCAAAACATATTATTAATATATTATTTTTAAATATTTTTTTTATTAATAGCTAAATAGCTAAAAAATTAAAAACTTTATTAAACTATAAACTATTATAAATTAAACTACTATAAAAAAATTTAAAATAACTTTTTAAAAAATTATATAAAGTTTTTATTAAAAATAAAAACTTAAAAAAACTAAAAAATATAATAAATATAAAAGTTAATATATTGCTAAATATTAAAAAAGCTTTAATATTAAAAAAAGTAAAAATAGCTGCTATAGCGCTAATAACTTTAATATTAACATATATAAAAATAATTAAAATAAAAAAATATAAACTTAGCAAGATAGCACTTTAATAAATATTAAAATGCTAATAAGCATAAAAAAAATTTTAAGCATTACTTAATATTAAAAATGCTAAAACTACTAAATAATAGTTTTTTATAGTAGTAAAAAAAGCAAAAATAAAATATTAAAAAAATAAAATAAATAATATAAAAAATAATAAAAATTTAATTTAAGTTATAAACTAGTATAAAAAAAAAAAAGCTATTAAAGTACTACTTTTTATTAATAGCAAAGATATAATAGTTAAAATAAAAAAAAAAGCAAAATATTTTACTAAAAATATTTTTAAAAGGTTTAACATAAATAATAACCTATTAATAATAGATTTTTTAAAACTAATAAAACTTTTAGAACTAATAAAACCTTTAAAACTTTTAGAACCTTTAAAATTAATAATGCTATAAAAGCTAAATAAACCTTTTAAAATAAATATATAAATATAATTATTATAAGATACTAAGGTAACTATAAAAAAAGCTTGCAGATATGCTACTAAAGTTATTTTAATATTATTAAAAAAAAACTTAATAATAATTAAATATTTAGTAGCAATATAGTTTAACATAAAAAAGTACTATAAAATATTATTAAAAAAATGCTTAAAACTAAATATATTTTTAAAAGTTTAAAAAAAAGCTAATATAGTTATACTACTAAAAATTAATAAAATAAACTTTGCTTTATATAAGTTTTAAAAACTAATTGCTTTGCTATTATATATAAAAAAAAGTTTAAAAAAACTAATAGTAAAAAAAATAATATAAATAGTTTTAAAAGCTAGCTTAATAAGCTTATAATATATAAAAGCAGTACTAAAAAAGTTAGCAATAAATTTAATAGCTAGCTTAATATATAATATTAAATTAGCTTTAGCTAACAAAATAGTAGCTATGCTTATTACTTTAAATATATAAAAAGCTTTTAATATATTGCTAAAAAACAAACTAATAAAAAAAATAGCAAATTAAAGATAGCTTAACTTAGTTATTTAACTAACTAAAAGCTTTTTAGCAAAACAAATAATTATTATATATTTAAAAAACGTAGTAATAAAACTAAAAAAAGTAACTTATAAAATATTATAAAGCTTTTTAATATTATTAATACTTTATATACTTTACTTATATAAGCTAGTTAAAAAAAATAACAGTAAATAAAAATATATTAACAATTTAAAAGTTTTTATTTTAAAGAAAACTTTAAAATAAAGCACTTATAAAGCAAAAAAATAAGTTAATAAGATTTTATAATATAAACAAGCTAATAAAATAGCGTTTGCTTTAAAAAAAATAAAAGCTATTTATTTTATATAAAACTAAAATAAAGCTAACTTTATTATTAACTTAAAAGATAATATATATATTAAATTTATTTTATTAGTTAATTTTTTAAAGCTATAGAAAATTTTAGCGTTATAATAGCTAGAAGTTTTTTTAAATAAAAAACTATGCTTTAAATAATATATTAAAAAATAAGCTGCTAAAAAAGTTAAAATAGCTAACTATATTAAAGCTATATTAGCAATTATTAAAAGATTTTTAGCTATAAGCTTTTAAAAGATAGTTAATATTATATTGCTATTTATTTTTTTTTATAAGCATAAAGCTTAATATAAAAAACGCAAAAAGCTAGCAAGCAAAATAATAAACAGCTAATAATAAACTATAAATATAAAACTTAAAAGATATATTTAAATAATTTAATATATATTAATTAAAGCAGCTTAAAAAGTTTTACTAATATAAAAAATATTTTTTAAATATATATTATTTGCAGCTAATAAAATATTAATAGCTATACTAGCTTTAAAAAAAACAAAATATATATATGCTTTTAAAATTAAAATAATATATAAAACTTATTTATTAGCACTAAAGTTAGCGCTAAAAATAATCTAATATAGCAAAAAAGCTAAATAATAATAGCAAAAATATATTAATTTTTAAATATTAGCTAAATTGCTACTTAATATTTAAAAAATAGTTTTTTACTTACTTAAATTTTTAAAAAGATTAAAAGCTAACTTTATAAATAGTATAAATAAAAAAACTATAGCAAAAATATTTAAAAAATAGTTTGCAAGCAAATTAGTTTTTAATATAATTATTTTTTTAAATAGCTTAAAAATAAAAAATAAACTTAAATATAAGTATGCTTTATATAAAAAATAAGCACTAATTGTAAAAAAGCATAAAAGCTTAGATTTTTATAAAGTAATATTTATTACAATTATTAAAAGCTAGTTTATATTACAATTGTTAAAAGCTAGTTTATAGCTTTATTAATACTACAAACAAAAATTCTAAGCTAAAAAAAAAAAAAAGGAAAAAAAAAAACTAGCATATATAAAAGCTAGTAATATATTATATATATAGTAAGTTCTTTTAGTTATTAATAGTTTTATTAATAAAAAGTTAAATTAAGGAACTATTATATTAGCAATTATTATAATTGTTATATTTTCTTTTATTAAAACTAAAATATAGTTATAAACCTTATTAAAGTTACTTATATTATTTAATCTTTATAGCAAAGCTTGCTTTTTTAGCTAGATTATTATTTAAGTAGTTTTTTGTTTATATATTTTTAGCTGCTACTTTTATTTAGTATTAAAGTTTTACTAAAAAACTTAAAGCTTTTTAGTACTGCTTATAAAATTTTTCTAGCTATACTAGCAAGTTTTTAAAGTTTTTAGCAGGATACTATATATTATTAAGGTTATATTTTTGCTATATTACCTAATATTATAGCATTTTATATTTTTTATATAGTTTAGATTGCAATATTTTTTTTATTTTAAATTTTGCTTTACTATTAACTTTTTTTGCTTTAAGTAGTAGTTATGCTTATTATAATAGCAGATTATTTACAGCTTTTTATAGTTTATTAGCATAAAATAAGTTAGTTATTTTATAAAAGTTTAAAAAGTTTAAAATATAGCTATATTTTTATATTTGCAGTATTTTAAATAGCTTTGCTTATTATAAGTTTAGCTTAGTTATTAGCGCTTAAGTTATAAAGCTTTTTTTTTTTAAAAATATATAATTACTAACTGCAAAGTTTATTAGTTTTTACTTGCAGTTAGCCTACGTTTATTATTGCTTTTATATTTTAAATATTATTTTATAAGTATATTATTAAACTTTTTATACTTGTTATACTAGCTTAAGCGTTTGTTTTTCTAGTTTACTATTTACTTTTGCATTAAGTAGCAGCAATAATAATAAGTTATAAATATTAGTTTTTATAGCTACTTTTAATAAAGCTATATTTATTAATAAATGCTATAAAAAATTATATGCAAAATTTAAAGCAAGCAAATAAATACTTTAGTTATTTTAATACTTGTTAATATAAAATCTTAATTATTAATTTAGCTTTTAATTTATAAGCTTTATAGCATTTTAAGTTTATAAATAAAATATGTTGCTATAGTAGTACTTTATGCTAGTTAATTTATTAATTTTAGCTATAAAGCTTAAAATAAATAGTTTTATATTATTAAATATTTAAACTTTTAATATGCTAAATAATTAATAAATATATTAATAATATCTTAAAGCTATATTTTTTATAGTATTAGTTTTATAAGCTAAAATGCTAACTAAAAAATAGCTAAATTTATTAATAAATGCTTAAATATAATTATATTTATATTAATTTTTAAGCATAGATTTTTTATTAACTACTATATATTTTTAAACTAAAGTTAATATTAATAGTAAATATAGTAAGCTTAAAGTTTTATTTTATAATGCTTTATTTTTTTTATAATTATAGCAATTTTATATATATTTTCTAATGTTTTTTTTAAAGTAAAGCTAGTAGTAGTCTTATTTTAACGCTTTTATAATTTTATTTTGCTTTAAATAAGCTATAATAACTAAATAGTAAGCTTTTTTTATTAAAGCTATTTATAAAAAAATTAATTTATTAGTTATAATCTTTAAAACTTTTAAATAATATTTTTTTATATTTAGCTATTAAAATTTATTTTCTTTTTTAATAAAATCTATTAAGTTTGCTTTTTTTAAAAGTATTATAGTTAGTTTTACTAAAGTAACTAATATAGCTATTTTTGCAAAGTTAATTAATTTTATATTTTATTTTTTAGCTTTTTATACTTTAATAGTAAATAAGTTTACTATTTTTTATAAAAATATATTAGCAACTATATTTTGCTAGCTTAAATAGTATTAAAATATAATATTAAAATTAAATAAAAAGTTAGCTTATTATATTTATTACATTAATAATATCTTTTTAGTTAAAAAATAAATTAAAGCTTAATAGTTAGTAACTATAAAAAATTTTATTTCTAATAGTTTTAAATAATAATATTTTAATGTTTATACTACTGCTAAAAGTTTATAATTTTATATAAAATATACTTTTTTATATAATATTATTATCTTTAAAAAATATTTAATAAGTTTTTATTAGCTATTAAGTTACTATTACTAAATAATATTTTTAATAACATTATATAAAACATTTATTTTTACTTTAGTAAATACTTTAAGTTTAAAAAAAGCTAGCACTAATAACTAATAAGCTAATTATTTTATAGCTTTAAAAGCTTTTTTTTATTTTAAGCTTTTTTTAAAAAGCATATTTTTTTTAAGCAATTAATTAAAAGATTTAGCTATATTACTTACATAGTAAATAAACATGCAAATAAAGTTATAAAACTTTAAAAAAAATTAAACTACTTATATTTTATTAAAGTTTTTAAATTTTTAGCTAGTAATAGCTTTAATTTTAGCTAAGTTTACTTTAATGCTTATTTTAACTTTTAATACTATATTTAAATAGTTTACTTTTATTATATTAAACTGCAACTTTTTAATATTGCTTTATAAATTTACTTTATATAGTTTATAAATAACTTTTTTGCAGTAAATCTAATACTTTTTTTTAATATTAAAATATATTAAAATATTATTAGCATATATATTTATAAACTTATTTAATAACTTTTATAGTTATATATTAATAAAAGTTTGCTATTAAGCTAGTTTTACCTTAAGTTTAAAAAGTAAAACTAGCTATTAAAATATATTTTACTAGGTTTTAAAAGCAATAAAATATTTTAATTTTAGCGCTATTTTTATTTAATAAAAAGCTTTAATAATATTAAATTTAAAATATTTTCTAGCTTATTAGCTATTAAAAATAATATTAAGTAAATTTAAAGCAAAAATAATATAATCTTTTAAATATTTATTTTTTTATTAATAGTTAATATAAAATTATTATTTTTAAAAATAAGATTTTAAAGCAAATAAAATAAAAGCTATATTAACTTTTATATATAGCTTAATAAAGCTTAAAGCTAGCAACTAGTTAATAACTTCTTTTTTTAATAAAAAATATTAAATTAAAGTATAATATTTTAAAAGTAAGTTAATAAGCTTTTTATTAATAAATTTTAGCATAATATTAAAACTAAATTAAAAAAATGCTATAATATCTACTTTAATTTTAAAAAAAAAGCTTTTTAAATAAGCTAATAGTTTTAGTAATATTTTATAAACTAATGCTATATATTTTAAATTTTTATTAAGTAGGAAAAAAATATACTTTTTATTAAATATTTTTTATAATTTTATACTTTTTACTTATTTTATTAATATAATAAACTTTATTAATATAAGTTACTTTAATACTTTTTTAGCTAGCTAAGCTTATTATTATTTATTTAAGTTTTAATTAACTTATTATATAATATTTATAATTACTTTAAAGTTATTATTAATATTGCTTAGCATTTTTTATTAAAATATTTAATATTATTTTTTTAGTGCTTAATTTTAATAATTAGCATTTTTTTAAATAATAAAATTAACTTAATATTTTAAAGCTTTTATTTATAAGATTTTTATTATTAGCAAAAACTTTATAAAAGGCAGTAAGTTATTAAGCTATACTAGCTTTTTATTAGCGTAATTTAAAAAAATTCAATATTTAGCTAGCTAGTTTAAGCTAATTATAATATTTAGCTTTATATTAATAACTTAAAAAAGTTAATTTTTAAATTTTTTTTTATTAATTTTAAAGATAGCATATAAATATTGCTTTATATTTTTAATAGGTTTTTTTTTATAATTAAAAAAAAGTTATTTTTATATTAATATTATTAATTTAACTTTTAGCTATTAATATATTTATTAAGCTAACTTTAAGCTTATTATTAAAAAAACTTAAGCTTTAATATTATATAATATAATAGCTTTTATTTTAATATTATTTACTTATAGCTAAATAATATTATAAAAAAAAAAGTTTTTTTTATTACTATTTACTTTAGCTAAAAATAATAACTAAATTATTATAAAAACTTTTAGTAGTTTTATTAGTTTTTTAAATTAAAAAATTTATTAGTTAAATCTTTTTGTTTTTTAACTTTTTTAGTAAGTTATATTTTTATAACTTTTTTAAGTTTAAGCTTATTAAAGCACTTAGTAATATAGTATTTAAATTTTCTATAAATAAAACATATATTATTAGCTTAGTAAACCTTTTTTTTTTTATTATTTAAAGCTTTTTTTAGCTGTTTTAAAGTTTTTATAGCATTTAGTTTAGTATTATATTAAGCAGCTAAAGCTTTATTAACAGCAGGTTTATTTGCTAGTTTTTAGTTATATTTTTAATAATGCTAGTAGTTATATTTATAGTTATATATAGCTTTAAATACTTTATTACAAAAATATTTATAGCTTATATATAAGTTTATATTAGCTTTAAAAATTTTACTTTTTAAATTAAAATCTATATGCTTTTAAAAGATTTAAAACTATTTTAATTTAAAAAACTTAACTTTTAACGCTAAAGTATTAAATTAAGCAATAAATTAGTAAATATTTTATTTAGCTTTATAATAATATTTATTTAGTTTATTATAAGCTTTAGCTAACTAATTTAAGTTATAATAAGCAATTTTTAAAGCTTAAATTATTTTAGCTATATTGCTATATAGTTTAATAATAAAATAAAAATATATTTTAAAAGCTTATATAATATTATTTTATAACAAAAATATAATATAATATATGCAGCTTTTTTTAGTATAATAAGTAATAATATCTTTTTTAAATTTATTAGCTAGCTTGCTTAGCTAATAGTTAAATTATTTTTTATTGCTAGCAAAATATTTTAAATTTAGTTTTTAATTTTTAGCTTTATTATTATATAATAAATTAAAGCTATTTATTATTATTTTTTTTATATTTTTAAAAATAGTTTAAGCTATTATGCTTATTAGTTAAAAAGTAATATTATTAAAAGTACTTTTAATAATATTATTTTATTTTAATTTTAAGGTTTAATTTTGTTAAGCTTATTTTAATTATTATATTAACTAAAAAATTTAAGCTTATAAGTTTTTTAGTATTACTTATTTAGCTGCTATATTATTTAAAGCAGCATTAAAGTTTTATTTTTATTTAGCTTTTAAAAACTTAAAATTAAAGTTTTTTTTTATAGTTAGTTTTAAAATATTTATGCTTAAGTTTATAAGTAAAATATTATTTAATATAATATAGTTTTAAATTTTTTTAAATTATTTTAAGTTGTTAATTTTTATAAATTATTGCTTTAAAAAAGTTATAGGTTTTAGTTTTTAATAATAGTATACTTATTTTAAATTAAATATATAATAGTATAATAAATAGTTAGTTTAAGTTTGCAACTATAGCAATTATAAATAATATATTTATAAAACGCTTAACAGCAAAAAAAAAAGCTTAAAATAGTATTATAATTGTTAAAAGCTAGTTTATAGCTTTATTAATGCTACAGATAAAGATTTTAAGCTAAAAAAAAAAAAAAAAAAAAAAAAACTAGCATATATAAAAGCTAGTAATATATTATATATATAGTAAATCCCTTTAGTTATTAATAGTTTTATTAATAAAAAGTTAAATTAAAGAACTGTTATGTTAGCAATTATTATAATTATTATAGTTTATAGCTTTATTAATACTATAAACAAAGATTTTAAGCTAAAAAAAAAAAAAAAAAAAAAAAAAAACTAGTATATATAAAAGCTAATAATATATTATATATATAATAAGTCCCTTTAGTTATTAATAGTTTTATTAATAAAAAATTAAATTAAAAAACTATTACGTTAGCAATTATTATAACTATTATATTTTTTCTTACTAAAACTAAAATATAGTTATAAATCTTATTAAAATTACTTATATTATTTAATTTTTATAGCTAAGCTTGCTTTTTTAACTAAATTATTATTTAAATAGTTTTTTGCTTATATATTTTTAGCTATTACTTTTATTTAATATTATAGTTTTACTAAAAAACCTAAAGCTTTTTAGTGCTATTTATAAAATTTTTTTAGCTGCACTAGCAAATTTTTAAAGTTTTTAGCAAGGTATTATATATTATTAAAGTTATATTTTTGCTATACTACTTAATATTATAGCATTTTATATTTTTTATACAGTTTAAATTATAATATTTTTTTTATTTTAAATTCTGCTTTATTATTAACTTTTTTTGCTTTAAATAGTAGTTATACTTGTTATAATAGCAGATTATTTGCAGCTTTTTATAGTTTATTAGCATAAAATAAATTAATTATTTTATAAAAGTTTAAAAAGTTTAAAATATAGCTATACTTTTATATTTATAATATTTTAAATAGCTTTGCTTATTATAAGTTTAGCTTAATTATTAGCGCTTAAGTTATAAAGCCTTTTTTTTTTAAAAATATATAATTGCTAACTATAAAGTTTATTAGTTTTTGCTTGCAGTTAACCTATATTTATTATTACTTTTATATTTTAAGTGCTATTTTATAAGCATATTATTAAACTTTTTATGCTTATTATACTAGCTTAAGCGCTTATTTTTTTAGTTTATTATTTGCTTTTATATTAAATAGCAGCAGTAATAGTAAATTATAAACGTTAGTTTTTATAGCTACTTTTAGTAAAGCTATATCTATTAATAAATACTATAAAAAGTTATATGCAAAATTTAAAGCAAGCAAGTAAATACTTTAGTTATTTTAATACTTATTAATATAAAATTTTAATTATTAATTTAACTTTTAGTTTATAAGCTTTATAATATCTTAAGTTTATAAGTAAAATATGCTGCTATAATAGTACTTTATACTAGTTAATTTATTAATTTTAGCTATAAAGCTTAAAATAAATAATCTTATATTATTAAATATTTAAACTTTTAATATGCTAAATAATTAATAAATATATTAATAATATTTTAAAGCTATATTTTTTATAGTATTAGTTTTATAAGCTAAAATACTAACTAAAAAACAGCTAAATTTATTAATAAACACTTAAATATAGTTATATTTATATTAATTTTTAAGCATAAATTTTTTATTAACTACTATATATTTTTAAACTAAAGTTAGCATTAGTAGCAAATATAATAAGCTTAAGGTTTTATTTTATAATACTTTATTTTTTTTATAATTATAATAATTTTATATATATTTTTTAATATCTTTTTTAAAGTAAAGCTAATAGTAGTCTTATTTTAACGCTTTTATAATCTTATTTTACCTTAAGTAAGCTATAATAACTAAATAGTAAGCTTTTTTTATTAAAGCTATTTATAAAAAAATTAATTTATTAATTATAGTTTCTAAAACTTTTAAACAATATTTTTTTATATTTAGCTATTAAAGTTTATTTTCTTTTTTAATAAGATTTACTAAGTTTGCTTTTTTTAAAAGTATTATAATTAGTTTTACTAAAGCAACTAATATAGCTATTTTTGCAAAGTTAATTAATTTTATGTTTTGCTTTTTAGCTTTTTATACTTTAATAGTAAATAAATTTACTATTTTTTATAAAAATATATTAGTAACTATATTTTGCTAGCTTAAATAATATTAAAATATAATATTAAAGTTAAATAAAAAGTTAGCTTATTATATTTATTATATTAATAATATCTTTTTAGTTAAAAAGTAAACTAAAGCTTAGTAATTAATAACTATAAAAAACTTTATTTTTAATAGTTTTAAACAATAATATTTTAATGTTTATACTACTACTAAAAGTTTACAATCTTATATAAAATATACTTTTTTATATAATATTATTATTTTTAAAAAATATCTAATAAGTTTTTATTAGCTATTAAATTGCTATTACTAAATAATATCTTTAATAGCATTATATAAAATATTTATTTTTACTTTAGTAGGTATTTTAAGTTTAAAAAAAGCTAGCACTAATAACTAATAAGCTAATTATTTTATAGCTTTAAAGACTTTTTTTTATTTTAAGCCTTTTTTAAAAAGCATATCTTTTTTAAGCAATTAATTAAAAAGTTTAGCTATATTACTTATATAGTAAATAAATATATAAATAAAGTTATAAAGCTTTAAAAAAAATTAAATTACTTATATTTTATTAAAATTTTTAAATCTTTAGCTAATAATAGCTTTAATTTTAGCTAAATTTACTTTAATGCTTACTTTAGCTTTTAGCATTATATTTAAATAGTTTATTTTTATTATATTAAACTATAATTTTTTAATATTATCTTGCAAATTTATTTTATATAGTTTATAAATAACCTTTTTATAATAGGTTTAATACTTTTTCTTAATATTAAAATATATTAAAATATTATTAGCATATATGCTTGCAAACTTATCTAGCAATTTTTGCAGCTATATATTAATAAAAATCTACTATTAAGCTAGTTTTACCTTAAGTTTAAAAAGTAAAACTAGCTATTAAAATATATCTTACTAAGTTTTAAAAGCAGTAAAATATCTTAATTTTAACGCTATTTTTATTTTATAAAAAGCTTTAATAATATTAAATTTAAAATATTTTTTAGCTTATTAGCTATTAAAAATAATATTAAGTAAGTTTAAAGCAAAAATAATATAGTTTTTTAAATATTTATTCCTTTATTAATAATTAATACAAAATTATTATTTTTAAAAATAAAACTTTAAAGCAAATAAAACAAAAGCTATATTAACTTTTATATATAACTTAATAAAACCTAAAGCTAGCAATTAGTTAATAACTTTTTTTTTTAATAAAAAATATTAAATTAAAATATAATATTTTAAAAGTAAGTTAGTAGGCTTTTTGTTAGTAAGTTCTAGCATAATATTAAAACTAAATTAAAAAAGTGCTATAATATCTACTTTAATTTTAAAAAAAAAGCCTTTTAAATAAGCTAATAGTTTTAATAATATCTTGCAAACTAATACTATATATTTTAAATTTTTATTAAATAAAAAAAAAATATACTTTTTATTAAATATCTTTTATAATTTTATACTTTTTATTTATTTTATTAATATAATAAACTTTATTAATATAAGTTACTTTAATACTTTTTTAGCTAGCTAAGCTTATTATTATTTATTTAAGTTTTAATTAACTTATTATATAATATCTATAATTACCTTAAAGTTATTGTTAGCATTACTTAATATTTTTTATTAAAATATTTAATATTATTTTTTTAATATTTAGTTTTAGCAATTAATATCTTTTTAAATAGTAAAATTAACTTAATATTTTAAAGCTTTTATTTATAAGATTTTTATTGTTAGCAAAAACTTTATAAAAAGCAATAAGTTATTAAGCTATACTAGCTTTTTACTAGCATAATTTAAAAAAATCTAATATTTAGCTAGCTAGTTTAAGCTAATTATAATATCTAGCTTTATATTAATAACTTAAAAAAGTTAATTTTTAAATTTTTTTTTATTAATTTTAAAAATAGCATGCAAATATTACTTTATATTTTCTATAGGTTTTCTTTTATAATTAAAAAAAAGTTATTTTTATATTAATATTATTAATTTAGCTTTTAGCTATTAATATGCTTATTAAGCTAACTTTAAGCTTATTATTAAAAAAACTTAAGCTTTAATATTATATAATATAATAGCTTTTATTTTAATATTATTTACTTATAGCTAAACAATATTATAAAAAAAAAAGTTCTTTTTATTATTACTTACTTTAGCTAAAAATAATAACTAAACTATTATAAAAACTTTTAGCAGTTTTATTAGTTTTTTAAGTTAAAAAACTTATTAATTAAATCTTTTTATTTTTTAACTTTTTTAATAAGTTATATTTTTGCAACTTTTTTAAGTTTAAGCTTATTAAAGCATTTAGCAATATAGTACCTAGATTTTCTGCAAACAAAATATATATTGTTAGCCTAATAAACTTTTTTTTTTTTATTATTTAAAGCTTTTTCTAGCTATTTTAAAGTTTTTATAGCATTTAGTTTAATATTATATTAAGCAGCTAAAGCTTTATTAGCAGCAAGCTTATCTACTAGTTTTTAGTTATATTTTTAATAATGCTAGTAGCTATACTTATAATTATATATAGCTTTAAATATTTTATTACAAAAGTATTTATAGCTTATATGCAGGTTTATATTAGCTTTAAAGATTTTACTTTCTAAATTAAAATCTATATGCTTTTAAAAAATTTAAAACTATTTTAATTTAAAAAACTTAGCTTTTAACGCTAAAATATTAAATTAAGCAATAAATTAATAAATATTTTATTTAGCTTTATAATAATATTTATTTAGCTTATTATAAGCTTTAGCTAATTAATTTAAGTTATAATAAATAGTTTTTAAAGCTTAAATTATTTTAGCTATATTGCTATATAGTTTAATAATAAAACAAAAATATATTTTAAAAGCTTATATAGCGTTATTTTGCAATAAAAACATAATATAACACATATAGCTTTTTTTAATACAATAAGTAATAATATCTTTTTTAAATTTATTAGCTAGCTTGCTTAGCTAATAGTTAAATTATTTTTTATTGCTAGCAAAATATTTTAAGTTTAATTTTTAGTTTTTAGCCTTATTATTATATAATAAATTAAAGCTATTTACTATTGCTTTTTTTATATTTTTAAAAACAGTTTAAGCTACTATGCTTATTAGTTAAAAAATAGTACTGCTAAAAGCACTTTTAATAATATTATTTTATTTTAATCTTAAAGTTTAATTTTATTAAGCTTATTTTAACTATTATATTAACTAAAAAATTTAAGCTTATAAGTCTTTTAATATTGCTTATTTAGCTGCTATATTATCTAAAGCAGCATTAAAATCTTATTTTTGTTTAGCTTTTAAAAACTTAAAATTAAAGTTTTCTTTTATAGTTAGTTTTAAAGTATTTACGCTTAAGTCTACAAATAAAATACTATTTAATATAACGTAGTTTTAAATTCTTTTAAATTATTTTAAGTTATTAATTTTTATAAGTTGTTACTTTAAAAAAGTTATAAGTCTTAGTTTTAGTTTTTAATAATAATATACTTATTTTAAGTTAAATATGCAATAGCATAATAAATAATTAGTTTAAGTTTGCAACTATAGTAATTATAAATAACATATTTATAAAACGCTTAACAACAAAAAAAAAAGCTTAAAATAGTATTATAATTATTAAAGGCTAGTTTATAGCTTTATTAATATTACAAACAAAAATTCTAAGCTAAAAAAAAAAAAAAAAAAAAAAAAACTAGCATACACAAAGGCTAATAATATATTATATATATAGTAGGTCCTTTTAGTTATTAATAGTCTTATTAATAAAAAGTTAAATTAAGGAACTATTACGTTAGCAATTGTTATAACCGTTACAATATTTAATGCTAAAGCTTTTAAAGCTTTAAAAAGTTTTTAAAAAATAGTTTAAAAGTACTTAATTAATACTATAATTATATTTTACGCAAATAATATAGCAGCAATATAAAAAGCTTAAAAAAATGCTTTAATAATATTATAATAAGTTTTTATAAAAGTTTATAAACTAATAAAATAATAAAATATTAAGCTTTACTAAAGCTTAAAGCACTGCAATATTAAAAAAAATAAATAAGCAAATATATTAGCTAAGCTAAATATAAAAAAAAGCTTTTAAAACTTAAAGTTAACTTTTATAGCTGCTAAACTTAAAAAAAAAATATAAATAAAAATTTAATAAATAGTAAATAATTAAATAAAATATAAAAATATAAATATTTTTAATAGTTTTTTAATAGCTAATATTATATATAAGCTTAAAAAGTGCTTAAAAATATTTTATTTGCTTAAAAAAACTTTAAGCTAGTATTTAAATGCTATATTAGCTTATAAAAACTATAAATAATATTACAAAAAATTTAACTATAAAAACGCTAAAGTTTATTATACTTACACTTTTTTTTTATAAGAAATTAAAAATAAAAGCTTAAAATATATAGTTTACTATAATATTACTAAAATATATAAAATTAATTAGCTTAAACTTTTAAAACTAAGCAAAAAATATAATAGCAAAAACTAATTAAAAAATAGCTAGCTTATAAAGCTTTATAAGCTAAAACTTTAAAGCATAAAAAATAAATATAAATATTAAGCTTAGTTAATTTAAAATTTTTTATTATTTTAAAAGTTTTGCTAAGTTATAAGCTACTATAACAAAATATGCTTACTTTTTTAAGCAAAAAAAAAGTAGTGCTATTTAAAAAAAAACGCAAAAAAAAAAAAAAAAATAAAAAAAAAAAAAAAAAAAGCAAAAAGAAAAAAAAACTAAAAATAGTTTAACTTTAACTATTAAAAAACTAAAAGCATAGCATAAATACTGCAACTTTTATTATATTTAAATATTTTTATTAGAAAATATAGCGCTTAAAAACTTAAGATTTTATATATAAAACTTATAAAATATATATAAAACTATAAAACTTAAAAATAAGCCTATAATAACATAGCTAAATTATTTACTTTAGTAAACATACTAATATATTTAAAAAAAAAGCAAAAGCTAAACTTTATAAATATTACTAAAAAACCTAAAATATTTAAAATTAAAGCTAGTTTTACTACTTAAAAAATTAAGTTATAGTAACTACAAGTTTTAAAATGTTAAGCTTACAAAGGCATAAGTTAGCATTATACTTAAAGGAAATATTTAATATAAATTTTTTAATTATATCCTGCAAATTATATATTTAGATAGTACTTTAAAGTAAAGCTTGCTATGTTTTATACTCCTAAGGAGGTTTACGATGTGGTGCCTTACATCCTGTAGCGACGTTAAATAGAACAACAATAATAACAACTATGTACAAGGGAATGCCGACGTGTATTGCTAACTACTACGGCTGGACCTAAATGCGACGGGACGGCGTGGACTTACCAAACACCCCTTCATTGCACTATCATATGTCTGGGGCGATCCTAAGATAAAAAAAGAGATATTTATTAACGACAAGAGAAAACTAGTCACGTCTAACCTCTACGGCGCACTAATCCATACACGAGACCTGTTATCGCCTGTCTTGTTATGGGTTGATGCTATTTGTATTAATCAAGATGACGTCGAAGAAAGACAGCGAAGGTAGTTGCAGTAGTACCATTTGTATTGTGTTGTAAGGTTTGAACGAGAAGAACTCGACTTATATTGCCATACAAGCCATATTTGAGATTCCTTCTTATGTCTACACTGTTTGTTGTACCCCCCCAAAGTGCCCCCCCAACGATTAGGGTTATACCAGTATGGAAGCTCTGTTCAACTCTTTTTTTAAAAAAAGAATTACAAAGATGAAGGTAGATGTGCTACTTACGCTGTATTCTCTTACCTCCCTCACATTATACCTAGAACATTGCTCACATTCTTAAACCCTGATGTGAGCTACCCCAACTTCAAAGATGTCTTCCTGGATTATGACGCAGGCTCCAGTTTCCAACGCGAGCCCGAGAGCACAACCTAGGCATCCTTCCTGAAGAACCGGAGTGCGACTCTTGTATACATTATAATTTTCGACAGTCCCCGGCTTCACCTAACAACTCTCGTCTGTCGGTATGTCCATAGTCGGAATGTGGAATAAAGTGAGAGGTCAAGACTTTCCTGGAGGCAGGTCACAGTAAAGACACCTTCCAAAATAGGGGTCATGTAGTGTCACATGACCTACACTGTAATCACGTGATCTTAGGAGGCCTACTTCCCTTCGCCGGGTTCGGGAGGCATCCTAGATTAGCTTCCTCCGAGATAGCTATAACATATAGTCACAGGTCTCTGATATACACCTTCAATTGCACAATACTCATTGTACTACAGTGCACCCGTAATCTAACCTATATTGAGTGCTACCACAGGCCGAAAGGAGTCCGTGCTGAGAGTCCTAGTAGCCGATGATCAGGCGGGTGTCACAATTGACTAGCCTTCTCAACTCCTTGGGGATGGGCGCCGCCAAATCTAGTGCGCAAAGGCGGATGGCAGAGGCAGGTTCGAGACCAATATTGCCTAGAAGAGAAATGATATTGTTGGAACTCCCACGAGCAAAGATCGACACGCTTTGATCTGCAAGCGTTCCGACAATACCCTCCGACAATACCCTCCGGGGGTGGATTGGCGAGTGACATAACGATCTCGTCCAGAGCCCCAAAGACTGCGCCGACAACCACCCATAAATACTCGCAGTTACCTTCAAAGTTGCCGAGAAGATATGCGAAGTCAGCATCTAGGTTCATCTGTCTCATGATCGCATCATCCATAAGCTGCCAATTATACCCTGGATAGCTAGTTTTTAGATGCACGGCGCGCTAATAATGAGATCCAGGACTGGTTTCTGCGTAGAGGCGCTGTCTTGCGTAGAGAGAGACTGGTGGTTGTTGTTCTCCAGCCTGAATTCTCATTAGAATTCGACCCTCGAAGTGAAAATCGAGACCGAGAGTGAAATCTAGATGCTGTTCGCAAAATGGCTCGATGCATCTCTAGCCTTCCATGAATATAGCTAGTCTTTCTACGTCTTCAAAAAGGATAGACCGGAGACCTGGGTCATATTCGCCACTCTACAGGGAGCTGTTCCGTCGTAGGACTTTTTCCTTCTTAGCATAACATACTAATTGTGATTCGGGGCGTATGTCCGACCCTCCACGGCGGTACTGGCTAATTAAACTATAAACAACTCAGAGTCCCCTTTGATTGCGGTGACCTCTCTGTTAATGCCCTCGACATGAACATCGATCTGTCAAGCATAATCGGGCAACAATAGCTTAACATATCGTGTGTATATTTTCTTTCCATCGCCTTGGGAAAACCAAAATTGGACAAGAAACTGGACACAACCTCCTTCCTCGTTAGTGATTCGGCCGATAGTGATTCGGGGTGGGAGGCGCTTTTTGATAAATAAGGTCGGGGACTCTCTTTTTGCGCGTTCGAGCTTGTTACACTCCCTTGGGATATCTGGGGCCCCTTATAAGGGGCTGCCAAGAGATGTACTAGCCTAGTTGGGCCATAGATCCATTCATTGCCTATATAGTATCCATTCGAATTATTTGTTTTGCTAAGTACCTAGGTACATACCCCCCCTATTATTTACTAAAACTCAACCAACAACCAGGCTCGTTCCAAAGCAACGTCGCCCGGAATACCGATCTCCCACGGTGCATCCAGCGACGGCATCTTCCCGGAGTGAGAAAACGCCGTATACGCACCTATCGCAGCTCCGTCATCCCGCTCCAGCGCCACTGGCGCCGTCAACCCCGTTCCTTTCAACGTGGGGTCCTGGATCTCCGGGCAGACCAACAACTTCACGCTGGATGGGTTGGCCGCCCTGTTGCGCGCCCAGAAAGGGAGCCCATCCCGGATATTGGCGAGGACGAGTGTCGCCCCGCCCTGGCGCTGCCCCCTCGACACCTTGTACCACTCGTCCGAGTAGTCGCTGCGGAGGTTGAGCGCCAGGGTGGGCGGCTTGAGCGCCTCGACGGCCGTCTCGGCCATCTGCTTCAACCGGCCGGCGCTGTTGACCGACGTGTAGCGCAGGTGCATGACGACGTCGGAGATGGTGCGGTAGTCGAACTGTCGCATCTTATCCGGCAGCGACACCTGCCAGTCCGAGACGGCGCCCGCGCCCTCGAACGGCCCGTACTGGCCGGACGCCTGGAAGTCGAGGCTGAAGGTGCCCGTGTCGCGCGAGCCGTTGGTGACGGCGATGTTAGTGATGGGGATGCGGTCGGTCCGGTACTTGCCATCCTCATCGTCGTACAGTGATTGGGCGTCCTTGACGAAGGCCGAGGTGCGGTATTTATGCTTGGTCAGCGAGAGCGTGCAGTTGATGGACGTGTACGCGCCCACGATGCACGGCAGGCTCAGGGCTACGGACGCGATGCGGCGGCAGTAGTGGCCGGGGAAGTCCCTGTCGAACAGGGACTCGGGCAGTCGAATGACGGCAGAGCCCGTCTCCTGTATCGCGAGGAGCGCGAGCGGATCCAGCCCACGCAGCGATATGTTTTTCTCGATTTCGAAATCGTGTGTGGCGTTTCCCACATGCATCATCTCCATCCGCTTTAGATCGGCGTACAGAGCCTCGCCGCTGGTCAAGCCATCGCGGCTTTTTTCCCAGTATCCGCCGATGGCCAAGGGCGGCAGCGCCGACGTCCCGGCACTGTCGGGGTAACGCACTGCGTGCTCAAAGTCGAGGGTCCGCCGCACGAGCTTGGCCATGTCGAGCGCCTGGAGATAGGTCTGATGGAGTACTTGGCTGATGGTGTTGTCGAGGAACTTGTACAACTGCTCGCTCGTGTACTTAGAGCGTATCCACTCCTCCTCAGCCGCCGCGTTGTCCGCCTCCTGCTGTTGCGCCTGGATCTCTAGATCTATCGTCGCCAGCCGGATGTTGATCTGCTCCATCTCCATGTCGAGCTTTATGAGCTCGCGGCCGATCGTATTGGCCTGGAATAGGCGCTCCTGTAGTTGCCGCGACAAGGTGGACTTTCGGCCGGCGCGTGAGCCCTGGTCGTATACGGCCTGTGCCCGCCCCCGCATAGCAATCGCCAGGCTCTGCACGGCTTGGCCGAATGTGTTCCCCCCCATGGTCGTGCTCAGGCCAATACCCCATGGCTCAATACTGGTCGTGATCTCGGGCATGGCAAGGAGAAATGCGGCCTGGGTTTCGAGGTCTGACGCGGCCTGGTTCAGAGTAGAGGCCGAGTCGTATGCCATTCCTTCCATGTTCTCATAAGGTGACATGCGCAGGTCGTCTTTGGTAGGGGCCTCGATGTTGATCTGGATGTCCTCCCAAGGCTCGCCGGGATTGGGAATGGCTTTGGACTCACCCGTGAGCTGAAGGTAGTATTGGAGCTGCATCGCATATTGACTTCGGGCTGCTTCTAGTGGTTCACGGGACCTCTGCATCTCCATCTTCTGATGCTGCTTGATCCTTAGGTTCAAGGCAAAAACAGACTGTTGATGCTTATATTGTAACATCGAGAGGCTTTCCGCATCTCTCTTCTCTTTGATCCCAACCAGCTGCTGCGCCGTTTCCTTAATCTCCCTTGCGTATTCGTATGCTCGCTGGAGCAGATAATCGAACCTGTAGGACGGCATCGGCGCCTCCATATCGGCCGAGAGGTCTCCCAAGAACGACGCGCCCAGGCTTGGACTTCCCCCGATCAGCGCACCTGGATCGATGGGCGGCTCAAACAGACTCAACACCCTCTTGCGACCATTAATGTCGAGCCCATGGCGGATGTTGTATAGGCGGTCGTCGATCAGGTTCCTAAGGGCAACCAATGCCGGGTTGGCTGGCGTGCAGAAGTAGTCTGTACGCAGGAACCCTAGATACCTGTTATTGATTTCGCCCCTCTGGTCGTCCAGGCCGGGAATCCCGAAAAATGGGAACTCTAGTCCAATGTCGACTTTAAGGTTGCTGTTCGGATCTAGATTATCCTTGA
Organism: Xylariales sp. No.14919; assembly: GCA_002003505.1. NCBI lineage: Eukaryota > Fungi > Ascomycota > Sordariomycetes > Xylariales > Xylariales sp. No.14919. The sequence goes on from BDMC01000014.1 coordinate 867,369, forward strand.
TTTTCTGGTATGTCATGACAGCGGGCTTGCCGAGGCGTGGCGTTACCTCTGGCTGGGGCCCAAATACTTGAGAGGCCTCGGTATATCGCTGTAGCGCGAGGGGGAGGCTTTCAAGTGTATCCTGGCGGAAGTACTCATCTCCTGCAGCTATTAGTATCTCGATATATTTCATGGCGATGCGGAACATATAGGCCGAAGGCTTCCCCCTGGCGGCGGCATGTACGTTGCCTTTACTTTCTAGCCACTCGTCCTGCGACATCTTCTTCTTCCAATCGAGATCAAAGGTTGGCCCTCTTCCGGTCCGCACCTGTTCGTCCCGAAATGGCGGGAAGGACCAGGCCTCCTCGACTTTCCCGCCGACAATAGTAGGATCGAAAACGAGCCGGGCCACAGACAGTGCAAGCTCGTACTGCTGCGTAGCCAGGAGACGCTCTATAAACAAAGATGGGATATGCACGCCAAGCTCCCAGTTGTAGATGGCAAATGGCGTAGATAGCTCGTGGGGCAGCGCCGAATTGCGCCGGCCAAATATGTCATGGCTATAGTCGCCTGCGGTGGGCTGACCATCCGTCGAATATTTAAACGCCCTGAGAGTTGCAAAAAGCGGCTTAAGGCCCCCATCCGAATTCATGTCTTTAAGTAGCATAGGGTTGACGAAGTCGCTTATCTTTTCAGTCTTCAGCCTCTGGCCCTCCAGATATTCAGTGGCATCACGAGGATCCAATTCATACATTCCGTAGTCTGGGGGAAAAGAGAACATGGTGTCCGACTTGCCCTCGTCTGACGATTCCACGACGAATCCTGTCGGGGCACCATAATTGATTTTATCAAATGACATGACCAGTCTATGTAGCATGACCTTCTGGTTGCGCTTCTTCTTCGTAGGGATTAACGGCTGTGGGTTGACTCCAGAAAAGACTCCTCCCTGGGGACGAGCACCCCAGTTCTCGCCTTGTTTGCTGACGAATTTGGAGAACTCTAGCCGGTAAATTGGCGAAACTTCCTGGAAGACTTGAGCATCCACCGATGACGCTGGGTAATTGGTTTGGTCCACTAGAACTAACTGCTGGTCACGCAACTCGAAGTGTCCTAGCACCTCCATAGCGGATTTGACAACCCGCCCTACCTGGACTCGCAGAATATCTGCCTCTCTCGTGTCCACTTGGAACTGTAGAGCAGAAATATCTGGTAGGAGCCCGCCTTCCTCGATGATACAGAGCGCCGATTGGCACACCTTCTTATTGGTCCATTTGCCGTTCTGGCGTTCAATGTATCCAAGGCGCAACTCCCAATGCCGTTGGGTATTGGAGCGAGGCACCATTCTCTGAAGGTATTTGATCGTCGGGTCATTGCTCTCGTCGTCATCCTTTTCCTCAGTCACTCTCAGGTCTTTCTTCTTAGACATCACCTCGGGGAGGAAAACAAACAATCGGTTCTTGAACATGGTGGGTACAATGTATGAGCCAATTGTGGGAAGCTTGTTCCCAGCGCCGTCCACATCTTGTACGGGGATGTCGACATTCATTCTGCTCCACGGCGTCCAGTAGGCTACGATGTTGATATCTGACCCGCCCAGTTGCAGTTTGCGATAATAATGGACAGCGGGGCTTGTCCGCGTGCGAGCAAAGACATGGAACTCTGACTCATAGGCGATATCCTCCTCGTCTTTGCCGACTGACGTTCTCTTATCCTGCCTTTCCCACAGGTATGCTTCGACCTGAAGATCGGCAACCTCGTTGACACGATACACGTAACCTTTGATCAAGGAAGTGATGGCGTCCATGTCTAGTTTGGTCTCCATGACTGCTGACTCTAGAGCGAGATACTGTTCCGTCTTGTCATCCCGCAACGTCGGGTCCAGCCAGTTTTCGGGGTAGAAGAACGCCTTTTGCCTTGCCTCCCACAGACGGTAGCGCAACATCGCATCTAAGTCGCTGGCCATGAGCTGTAGGCGAGCCGTGTCGTCCACCCCATAGATATTCTCCGCTCCAAGTATGCAGCGCTGAACGAAGAGCTGGACCGTGGATATGGCTTGCTTTATTCGGGAGGTCTGAAGCTCAGGTCCCATCTCCACGTCGCAGAGGAAATAGCCGAACAGCTTCTCTGCGGTCGTGGCGTACGTGTGAACCCTGTACTTATCCGACAATAGGCATTGCACTAGGGCATTTCTTTGGCCGTCACGGATCTCGTCGCTGGCCAAGGATAGCGCTGTGGGCCCGTTCCTAAGTGAAGTTGATGATAATCTAGATTGCGTAGCCAACCGAAATATGGCCGCATAACCAAAGTCCCTGCTGATCATAGTACAATCAGGCTTTGGCATCACGGGCTCAGATGTGGCAAAGAATGATTCCAACGACATTGTGGAGAAGTTGACCTTTTTCGTGAACCGTAGAGATTCCCTCATTTCGAATAGCGCCGATATGTCCTTGAATTCCTGCTTGCGTGACTCCTCGGTGAGGGTAGGGTATTTCGCCGCGAGGTAACTCGAGCATATCTGCTCCGGCCAAAACGACACACTAGCGATGCGTGACGACAGCGATTCGTCCCCGTTCTGGGTTGGGGCGAAGAGCCATCTGTACAGCTCGATGAGCGGCCTCTTTGGCATGCCGCGGCTGGCCTCGTCCCTGATGAGCTGGTATTTCTCCAACTGTCGGATGTTATCGAGAGTGAGAGTATTGAAGTTGAAATGATCCATGCGATTCCAGAACTCGATCTCCGTCACCTCAAGTGTGAAACGTGTGGCAATGTATGACAACTGCATTAACTTTGTCACGACGGCTCCCGTACTAGTCACCAGTTGGCCGTCGACGAGGGTGTCTGTCGTGAAGTTTGCCGGCGCTATCCCGACAACGCCTTGCACAGCCCAGGTCAACCCGGTCACATCCCCACCATATCGGATCTCGTACCATTTCCCGCCTAGTAAGCGGCTGCTGATGGCAGTGCACATGTTTGATGAAGCTCTACTAAAGTTCAACTGCTCTCCATCTATCCATAACGGTGCTGCATCATTGTCCGCTCCGACGAAAATAGTGAAGGTATAAGTAGTTGTTGTTGGCGGTCGAAAGTATCCATTGAAAGACGTGGCACTGGCGGATGATGTGTTCCCTAGTCGCAACAGTACGTCCATTCCAGAGCTTATAGAGACGTCACTTGGTAGTATATCTGCGTGTTTGATGATATCTGACAAGAGAAACCGCAACATGGCCGAGTCAAGCTTAGGGATGAACTGTCTGAGAGAGGTCACAATAAGCTCCTGCTTCTGTGTTCGCGCCAAGATGGGTGTCATGGTGACAATAAAGAGCCTATACCGTCGTGCGGTTTGCTCAGTTGCATCTCCTTCAGCATCGCTCGTCAGATCCTGGAACAGCTCGCGTGCGCTCTCCTCGCCGAGGATGGGACTGAAATACTGTATAAAAATGGGCTCCCCGCCAACAGGAGGTTCAGGCGTCTTGGCTGGATCTTCCAAGAAACTGACGATCTTTTGAGCCTCCTCCTTCCCGAGCAGACGACTACATATCAGAGTGACTTTCGAAATCAAGTCACTTTCCAATGAAGGATTGCTCTGTACCGTGCCCGGCATGGAAAGGATTGTATTTGTAATGTCGATAGCCTTATCTAGGGTCATGTTCATATTATCGTCAGAGGAGCTAGACACTCCGTTAATGACGAATAATAGCTCAGAGAGCAAGAATGTTGACGAGCTTGGCTGTTCTGGCTTGAAGTACTCTATAACAGCCAGCGTTGTCGCCGGATCCTTCAAAGGATCGAATTGGCGGTCAAAAATGGACACGAATACTCCATAATCAAGCGGAGACATTCCCAGTATTGTGCACAGGAGGGAGATCCTATACAATTGAGATATGTTCGCCAGGGACAGCTGGTCCGTCATTTGCGAGCAGAGTTTGATAGACTCGTACTCCTCAGGTGTGATCTGTAATATCGGCAGAATCAAGTGTACGTAGTCGGAGAGCTTTGCCTCGCCCTTGGCAACCTCATCGGGGAGAAATACATTTATCTCACTTTGGTACGGCTTGCAAAAGAGCTGATAATAGAGAGAGCTGTCGTTGTAGGCGTTCATATCCCCCCACAGGGGTTGCAACTTTGATGGCGCCATGGCAGTTATGTCTACTAACCGCTTGACCGCCGCAAGGTGGCCGATGGACTCGGCATCAAAGGGCAAGCTTCCCAAGGCAATGAGGGTGGAGTAAAAGGAATCCAGATCCTCAATGGACCACTGGAGTTTATTTTTGAGTCGTAGAAAGGCCTGAATCTGGGTGAAAATAGTAGGATCAATGATATTCTCCGTTACCCCCGCAGCCTTTAAAGGGATCTGCCAGACACGCATGTCGTCCAGATATCCGTCAAACTTGGTGGTCCGGTCCTTATTTAGAACGATGAGGCGCTTAGCTAGGAAACTCGTCTTCAATAGGCTGAGTAGGCCGGCGAAGTCTAGGCCGCTGCGTGGTAGGAGCTGAGTTTTGACGTTGGTTAGTCCAGAGGGCCCAGTCATCGCTGCATCGCTTGGGTAGCCCCAGTACTCGTATCTGCGTTTGAGGCCAATCTGCTTCTGATAGTCCTCCAAGCTCAAATTTTGGCCGGAATCGAGCAATATTTGGTGGCTGTAGTAGCTCTCGCCTGTCACCGCAACGTAGTCCTCGTGCTGCAAGCCTAACACTTCAGCAGCAATAGCATGATCGGAAACAGACACTGCCTTGGAAATGTCCATAGACGCTTTTGCAATCCTATCAAGGGACCTGAAGGTAGCCAGTAGCTGATATCTCGAGACACCAGCAAGCTTAAGATAGGCTCTGATACTGTGCATCGCCTGGTTATACGGGAAGACGTTCATAGGGAACACCATGTCACCCACAACCTTCTCGTAGACATCATAGTTCGTATTTCTGGGCTGGGACAGATACATGTCGTCGTTGTCATCTTCTCCCATGTTGGGCACTGGAGTAGGCGGCAAGGAGCCGGCTTTCGCCAGAGCGGCCTCCATCACCTCGTTTACGAGATCAAGGTACGGAATGAGAATCTTGGTATTGGCGCACGAGAGCTCCAGCAGACGGAGATCTGCCCTTCTTTCCAAGAGTTTATCGCGCAGGGATTTCGAATCTGCGCCCTTGACCTTGTCTAGTTCCTCCAGTAGATTGACAAAGTACGCAGCGGGACTAAAGACGGAGGCGCATTCGACACATCCCATACCCCCAAGACCGAACATTGTGCTGAAATTGATCTCTTCCTGTTGGCTCTCGGATGATATCTTCTCGGAGCCAGGAGCAGGTTTCTCTCCAGACCTTTTTTTGTCGTCTGTGGCCGCTATGGCCACATCGGCGATGCCGCTCGTCCCTCGGGCTTTGAGAGCTTCGGCCCAGAGACGTTCCTCGGTCACATCAATCATCAACGCTCTCGTGACAATTCTACTAGCCCGGTCCGATGCTACCCCGGCACCGGTCAGCTTACTCGCTGCGTTCTGCTGGTCTTTCGCAATATTTCCCGGTGAAGTATATTTGCATTTGATAATGGCACCAATGTCTTCTGGATGCTTCACCAAGGCCTGCGATTTCTGCAGCTGAGTGAGGAACGCCTTCATGTCCTCGACTTGATCGGCGGTGACCCCCGCTAGCTCCATGATAGGTACCTCACGCCCCCCTTGCTTGATTTTGGTATCAACCACATTCTTGACAGGTTGCTTTGAGATGTTGAAGCCTAGGGCCTCCGATGCCAGCCTTAGGAAGGCCGTGGCTTTCCCCGTCAATTGCTCTGGTTCTTGGATTATGCTAGCGTTTATGAGTCCGGCAATTGCAGATGTTGGAATGCGCTTAAATAGCTGACGTCTGACGAGTGGCCACTCCGAGCCGACAGTCTCTGGCAGTGACTCAATTTTGATGGCACCGAGAGATTCTACCAAGCGCTGGGGCGTTTGGATAAGCTCTTTGAACCGAGCGCCATCTCCTTCCTTGAAGACCGCACAAACTCCTGAAGCACCGAGGAGCTTATAGAGCCAAGAGAATATAGAGAGTTTGCCGTCATCATCAGTCGAGATAGTCTTTCCGGCAACTACCGTTTCTACAGAGGTCAGGAGACAACCTATGTTTTGCCATTCTGCCTCTAGAAGCTTGAAGGTATCTCCTGTCTCTTCCAGCAGTACGGGGAGGACATTGGCGATGAGCTCTTTGTCGTCCTGTCGGCTTTGAATAGCAGGTGTTGCCTAATTTAGCCATTAGTACTGTCCATCTAGTGACCTGACAGTATCCCGAAGTTCACTGACCATTTTAACCAGGCATTAAGGTGACAGATACCCGTCCGTCTCCTTTCGTACGAGTGAGAGGCTACTCCTGACTGTTACAAAGACATGTGGCTCACGAAAAGGTTAAGGGCTATGTCTTTGAAGAGATTATCTACGTTATAAGGACGGTGAAACAGATCCAGTAGATAGCTTCTGGAAGGGCCAGCCTGAGTTAGAAAGTTGGAACCATCTCAGAATTCCCCATGGGGACCTCGATAACCCCCAAGATTCCCTCGGCGGATATTATCGGCGTAAAACCGACCCTCTTTGATGCCAGCGCCTCATCTGAATCGAGACAAATTTATCATCGCCAATAGACTATTGACACGACGTGTTTCATCGAAATACATGTGGTTTGATTCAAGCCATGACAGATTCAACTTGCCGGCATCTTTTTGACTAATGTGACTCACGCTCGACCACGGCAAACATGCATCACAGAATCCTCAAGTCCGAGTTTCAATTGAAGTTACCTCGATGTATGTATCAGTACTTGATGTGATTCAATGTGAGGTACACTAGTCACGGCGGATGAGGTGAGCGGGAAGGCAGCGGCGCATATGCACATCAATTGCTTTTGGAGAGTGGATAGAGCTATAGTCACTCTGCAGCAAGGGAAGATGTAGACGTGGGCTGATTTTATGATGCCAAGCTCTACCCCTAAGTCGGCAGTCAAACCGAGAGAATTTGCAAACACGTTCTCTGTAGAGCGGATACGGCCCCCTCATCGTGTGTTAAGATAGCAGTGTGGTATAACGGTATATTCCGCATGCTTGTCGTCTTGTAAGTAAAAATATGAGGAGACAATACACGGTAGCATGTTTAATCGACCATCAGTCTTGAGTTGACTTATACACGTTGACCTTACCGACGATACAAGTCTTCTCATCTTTGTCTTTCTCTGTTCAGGCGCAACCGTAAAGATGAGCCAGACTAAAACCTCATCGTCCGGTAATAGAACCGACGACTCCCCCGCCAAGATCAATCTAGATACTGTCAATGGCTTTTACCATTGGGGCGTCTTCACTTCCGACGAAAAGGTCAATCAGTTCGTCGCACGCGCTTATGAACGAACTCCGAGTTTGCAGACAGTAGCAAAAAGGAGTAATAGGGGGTCAATAACCGCGGCTTTAGGCCCCCCGCAAGTCACGGTCCCCAGCGATGCGTATCTGAATTTGTCCAAGGTCCTTTACCGAATCACGTAGGTGAAAAATCATTTCATAGATACGTTTTCTTGGATATTGATCTGTCTACCATGAATAGATTCAATTCTGGGACCTTGGAATCCACGAACAAAGGAAGCACCAATTTAGAAGGGTGGAAAATTGCTCTTATGTGCGACTTGAACACTCATCAGGTCGCGCTCAAAGATGACGATGCGGAAAATGGCCCCGCGCGCGATTTCATCAAAAAGGAGTTCCGAGTAGACGATGACAGAGGGCGGGCTGATCGCTTGTTCGTCGAATTAGCTGGTAAATTAGTCTTATTCTCCCTTAGCTTCCTTTCGCTCCTGGGTGAGTGATGACCCGATTCTGATCCATCTTTGCCTCCAAACAGAGGCAAATTGGAACAGATTTGACGACAGCTCGGTGATAATCGACCCGGACACTGGTAAACCAATCTCATTCAATGACTGGCAAGATATGATTGACGACGGGGCGGATGCCGATGATGACCGGGCGCTTCTCTTCACGGGGTTTGTTCGGTCTTGGGCCAGATCAGTACAGAAGGAATTTGCTACTACGCTAGCAATTTCCACGCCTCGATCAAGATCCGGTGCGTATCCATGCCACCTGTTTTAAATCTACCTTCTGATTATTCAAACTTGACTTGAGTCTGACGTTGCTCTGATAGATGGAGACGCCGGCCTAGGTGCGTATTGACCATCTGAAATACACGTGTGAGATCTCTAGTTTACTGATATTTCACGTCCCTTTGATCGGACCACAACAGGTCCCACAGATTATCTGACGCAGATCTATGCATATGAGAGCGCCGACGACGATGCAGCTCGCGAGAACAAGGCCCATTCGAACGAGACAAACTGCATCGTCTACCTCGGCATGGGTCAGAATGACCCCTTCCCAAAGGCCAAGCAGCTGTTATACCAAGGCCAGGTCCTCTCTGCCACCAAGATAACGCTGGTAGCCGGACATCAGCTGTACCTCGACCGGTTCCTACTGCCCGTGCTGGCGAAATTCAACGTCGCAACCTCTCTGTCTCTAGCTGCTCAGAACGGCTGGGACTTCACCTACGAGGTCGGCCTGGACGCGTCGGGGGCAGGGGGCGACGACGGATCGTTCCATTTCGCACGATCAGAGGACGGCAGCACGTACACCTACCAGCACGAGGCGAAAACTCCGGAAGACCCAGTTCAGACCCCCGATAATAAATACTGGTGTCAACCAGAGCATTGGAGTAAGTCGCGTCGCTTTTCCTCTCCTCCCCCTGCTCACTCATCTACATACGCACAACACGCGATAGTTACTGATAATATAAAAATGGCAGGCAAGACGACAAACACGTTCACTTTCGATGCTGGAAGTGACACTGCTACCCTCCAAGGCAGCGTGGATTATTGCCGGGGCGTGAAGGTCTCGGACAGTCAAGACATGAGTGCCAGCACCAACTTTTATCGGTGCGTCTCCCATAGGAGCGATCATTGAAATTACAAGGGGATTAACAGCTATAGGGACCTTGAAGTCAGCTCTTGGGAAGTACATCTGTCGCTTACGCTTAAAGACGGGATCTTGGGCTTCAACTTTTGTCCGTCTCTCCCTCCCTCCCCAGCTTGAACCCGTGCAGATACACTTCACACACACCTACCCACGTAGACATATCACGTGCTAATACAATCCCACAGCGGACTCCCCAAGCCCATTCGAAAATGGCGCTTTACTGAAGTCCGACCTTCACAGCAAGGTAGCCAAGTCAGTGCGGCGCAGCATCGACGCGATCCCCAAGGGCGTAGGAATCAGCATCCCAAGCTCCGATCTGCCCTCCTTCTGGGGCGCCAGACCTCTTAGCACCACGGGGCCGATTCTCCTTAGCAATACTGGCGGCGTTGTCTTGGCCTTGGATGAAGAGGGGTCAGAACCAACGAAGGGCTGATGGCCACTGACTACTTGTATACAAGGGTCTAAGTCTCGAGAGGTTGGCCTTGGAGGGATCTAGATTGTTTCTTGTCTCTGTGAAATGGGGGGGATGTCCGTTGGCAAATGAGTTAGCTACTCTTATCAATCTCAATCATAGTATATTGTCTCTCTTCCTCATGATCATGTCGCGGTGTAGTGGATCAGTCAAGGGTACTGGTCTTGGAAGGACTAGCTTCTAAATGTCTATAAAGGAGCCCTCTAGGCTCTAGCCCTGGCTATTGCAAATAGAACTTAGAACCGGGCTCATCTGACTTGACTCTACATGATCCCGTATCGTCAGAGGCACTGGCCAGAGGCACTGGCCAGAGGCACTAGTCGCCTATTCCGACCAGATCTCTCCCCACACCTCCCTCGGAGACCATTCAGACGCCGTTATTTTTGTGTGCCATAACAGGGCTCACAGTGCAGGGGGATTGGATTGGGTGTTCCACACTGAAATCCCCACATCTGTAGTTCGTCGCCGTGACAACGCTAACATTTAGAATGGCAACATTCACCATCGTATATTTACAATACGATGCATTGGCACGATATCACTTGATTACTTGACGACAACATACTGAGTCGCCACTTTGGTAAGCTAACCTCATTTGCCACGGGCCATTAGGCTCTGGGCCGCCTACGGTCAACAGTAGGGATTCTTTATTTCGAATCAGACGACATCGTCCGAACTGAAGGCCTAGATTCAACGGTCATGTTCCCCTATTGCTTAGCCTATTATGTAAGTAGTGTGCGCAGGTGATACTACACAAGTCTAGGCCTGCGCGACACTTTACCAATAGTATTCCAGTCCGTGTCATTGGTGCAGCCTGTTTAGAAAGTAGTTAATGGGTCAAACAACCATGTTCGTTGAAGCTCAGCTACATGTTCAACCAGTGGTCGTGCACCTCGTAATGAATATATATTGTATGTATGTACCTGTATACAGACATGCAATGGGGCAGGCAGTTGCCTAATACGCCACGGTGCAGCAGCAGCTCAGCATATTGAGCCTTCAAAATGCCACTTCTCCTCGAGGCGTCCACGTCGCAAACTGCTTCCCCCATCATTTCCGGTCGCAAACTCCTTCCCCGCCGTCGTGAAAACGTATTATTTGGTTGACCAACTATCTGGGGGAAGTGGTTGTGGGGTTATTAGGGCTGCCTTGGCAACTGGCTGCTAGCCTACTTGAATATGTGGTCTACCAATGATACATCTCATCGCTGACTCTAGTATTGTCACATTTACATGCTCCAAGATCGCTTAGCGACATCTTCCAAAAGTGTCAATAGATCCGATGATCCGCCGTACCCCTTGTTCCTCTTTCTCTCTTTATGCGCTTGTTCCGACGTTGAATGATGATTACACAGAGTGAGGCGAACTTTCAATCATTTGGTAACCTCAAACTATGTACGTACATGCTCCTAGCCCCGCCCCTAACCGCAAAGGGGACACCATCTATGTACGTGTATGACATAAGCTCACCAAACGAAAACCATTACTTAGTACCTAGGTAGTGCTGTTAGGAACTTAGGCACTCTAACTTGTTTGGTAACTACTTAGTACCCAACTGTATGCATGTAGACCAAACTGCAACCGATTGAGTAAAGACAATACCCAGCTATTTGGGAGTCAAGTGGGCAAAGAGTAAATACGATAACGTAATAGGCCCGTCTACACGTCTGATGCGCCATGGGAGGTTTAAGGTAGCTAGAATACTAATGTGCGTACCTTGAGCTTACTTAAACCGCACAGTGTAGGAGGAATACAGTGCACATTAAACTGATTAAGCGAGGCGGAGAACAACCCCCTCGGGCATTATTGTCATTGCTTGCAACAAATGTCGGGGTGACGGGATAATATGGCCAAGGGCTACACCGGAGGGGAAAGAGATACGAATGAATATGGTCATATTGGGGCATTGCACTAGAAACGTAAGGTTCAAACCGCGTAAAACATATATTGCTATCGGCCGTGTGAAAATCATGACGACATTATCATGGCTAACATCTGATTTATTTTTGTTTGTTTCTGGGGCTATTTCAAGGTGAGGGGTAAGAGAAAAAAAAAGGGACAGATAAAAAAATCAAAGTCACGAGAGATGCTGTACGCGCATATGATTTGGCGGCCCCTATTCCAAATTCCACCCCCTCTAACGGCTTATCATCATTTTCATTGCACCTGGATCAGCTCGCCATCGCCCAACCTGTAATGCGAGGAGACACCCCATATCATCAGCACCAGCGTAGATCCAAATAGAAAAGAAAATCAAAGGGCGGGGAAGTGGGGGAAGAGTGGTAAAGTAGGGGGGTATGTGATGGGGGTGTTTTAACTCACGGTTTCCATTCCACATCACAGAATAAGGAGCCATTGTTCGCAAATTTTGGGCCCGAGAAGTTCAGCTGTCCGGATCCGGGGTAGACAAACTTGCCGGCATGTTTGAAGTTTTCGTTGAGGCTGTGGTTGAGCGAGTTGATGGTTTGCACGATATGGGGTTTGACATGTTTGTCGAGGCCATTGTTCTTCAGGTTCACGGCATCATCAACCCATGGGTGGGTGCCGTCGAGAGTAACGACAGATTGGCCTGATTGAACGTCCTCGGGGAAAGTGATGATCAGGGATCCGTCTTTCTGGCCGATGGAGACTCTAAAGCTCCACGGCCATTTGTAGTCTTCTCTGTTCATTCAGGTAATTAAAGGTCTGGCGTCAACATGCATGACTGCAATTCATGAACTCGGCGATTACCGGGTAGAGGATTCATTGACTTGTAGAGAAACACACACACACACACACACACAGAAAGAGAGAGGGAGAAGGGAGGCGGGAGTGACTCACAGACTCCAGCCAAAAGAGTTAGTTGTATCTGGGTGGCTCGACGTCGAGCTGACGTAGGCCTGGCGGACGTAGTGGATGTCACCCTTTATCTCGAACTGGTTGGTCCCCGGTATCCACTGGACCGTGACGGTGGTTTCGCCTATACAGAGTTGCAATTTAGCTCAGTCAGCAGCCCGGTTCTTAGGGCCATAAGAGAAACTAAAGTTGAGCGATGACAAACTTGAGTGCACGAAGCGCCGCCAATCGCCGCCGGCTACTACTTGATGTGGTGCCAGAGGCTTGTCCATCGCGTTATGATACTGTGCCGCCGTTTTGGTTTTGTCCCCTAGCAGGTAGAATGCAAACTTGGGGTCACTAGGGCCTTTAGGATCCTGGAGGCCTTGGTCGAAGCTGTTGGGGAACCTCCATCCCTCCGGTAAGGAGCTTGCGGCATCGATGTAGACCGTCGTGCCTCTGTTCAAGACCTGCAGCTGCGGCAGGAGGAACTTCTCCATAAAGAGTTGGCGACTCAGTACGAATGACCCATTCGTTTCAGGGAAGTTGCCATGTGCTGGGTACGCGAGATTTGCCGTCCATTCTAGTATTCTAGGCGGCCCTTGGCGGTCACGAACATTTTCGAGGTAGACGAAGCAGTTATAGTTCCCAGCAGTCCCAGTTAGGATATCACCACCAACGTGGCCGTCGGGGTCGTAATATGGGTATGATTCGTTTATCGACGATGTCGGGACTGGCAGGCATGTTCGATTAGCATCACGCCCCAAGCAGCACCCGGGATCGGCAGACAAGGATGAGATAGGTTATACCAAATGTCGCCTTATCATCTGCGATACACCACTGTTAGCCAGGATTTCGGCAATACGACTACATCAGTAAGGGAATAGTGACCTGGCTTGGGCTTGGTGAGCTTGAACCCTAACGTCGTCAGACTGTTCTTCTCCAACTGCCTGGTCCATTGTTTCATCATGAACTCGAAGTTGAAGGTGCTGTCGTCTTCATCCCCATCACCACTGTCATTCCACTCCTCCACATCATCTACCCACTCGGTGTACGAACAATGTACACCGGTCCTCGGATTGACCACTCTCGATCGATCATCGACCTTATTCCAATTGGCCGCTGTTCGGGATGGAGTTAACTTCGGCAACCGGGAGTGTGTCTCACGGGGCAGCCAACTTACATGTGAGCTTCACGTACAGACGCTCAACCCGATAGTCTCCAGGGGCGGAGAACGAATCTTCAAATTTCTCCCTCTCTGCCTTGTCCGCTGCGGTCTCGCCGTCTTTCGGCACCCGTGGAATATCTTTAACCTCCATGTCGCACTCAATGATGATGATCCAACCGTCCAAATTGAGTGTGAACCCATTAATTGTCTTCATGGTCCCAGTTTTGAAACTGTTAGCCCGAGTTAGGTACTAGAAGTGCATTATTCGTGATGAAATGTACCGTGAAGAAACGGAGGAGAGAGAGGAAGAGTATTACAAACCTGAGCTGATGATAAACCTTTGATTGATCTAACTTGTTCTCATACGCGGGGATGGTGATCTTCGGTGGATTCATCTCACCTACGATAGATCCGTCACTAATCTTGACGTTGATTTTTTGAAGCCCCTCATATTTCTCATACAACTTTTCGAAACTGGAATTGATGATTCCCTGGGACATGCCCATTATCTGGTCATAATAATCGCCATTGCTTAATTCCAGGCTGATTGGCAGTCTCGGGTCGCCCATGATGAAGACAGCGGAAGATGAAGACAGCGGAAGATGAAATCAGCGGTGGATGTGTCAATCAGTGTATGTCTCGAAGGCTCAACTAATCCGAGGGCGATGTGACGAAGGGCGGTGAACCCGTATGTTTTGAAAGCGGTTGCGACGTATTATTGCTGAGCTCAGGGCTCTATGCGAAGAGTCACAATAAGCATATCGGTCCGTCATCATCATCATCATCACCATACCTAACCCGTATCGAAGTAACCATCGCATATGGCGTTATCACCCGCTCGTCACATACTGCAAAATGAAAAGCAAAAGCGCTATGTAAACAGGGGTGAGTCTGCGCCATTCACGACTCTGGTGAGGGACGCCGTGCCTAGATCACTCGACCGCTTCCCCCCTCCCTAAAGCTCGTCCGCGTATCGAACATTTGCAGCCGACCACGATTCCTTGTCCTGGTTACCCCGTTGATCTCTCTGCACATATGCACGGGCAGCCAAGTTCGATAGTGTAGGGGGTCAGTCGATGCACGCATGTCTAGCTGAAAGCCGAAAGTTATGCAGATCCCCGAGCAATCACCGGCCAACCAAACCCCGGGCAGGCGTGGGTTGCCGTAGCATACGGCTATACGCTATGTTATAATACAAGTGTTTTTGTTCGTGATACGTACTTGAGTAGATTCGCAAGTACCTGGCATTGATACTGTTTACTTTCGCGGAAAATATCCTCGCCTACCATACGCCATCGCATCGCTGGGTGCATTGCATGCACATACTGCCAATTTCAGACCCATTAGATGTTACCTTGTGACTCTATTCCCATGATGATTCTACTAACCCAACCACTAATTACCGGACAACGTATCATACCCCTCTGCACAGCGAGTCTAGACCCGGCCCAGAACGCGTATTTCGGGCTCTCGCTGGGCATCAAGGTCTCCGACGCCTGCTAATCGCGATCCGAAAGAACGCTACCGTAATGCCGCGTATAAGCGTTCTGAGTCGAATAGGTGGTGAAGTTGTTGCCAGGCTTGACGCTTCGAATCTTGGAGGATTCGAGCAAGGTGTCAAGGCCGGACATAGGAAGAGACAAGGTAGGTATGATACTATAGATTGAGTAGCATGCTGCGTGGCTTGCGTTTGTATTGCTGTGCATTGGGGTTGTTCCTATTGCTCACCCTGTGTATTGAGAGCCTGAACCTCATAAGACGTAGATACCGCAATGTCTTGAAGTGTCGTTGGTGTCGATGCTACAGCAGTTTATGAAGCAGTCCAATGCGAAGAGAGGAGAATAGAATAAATTAGTTACTTTAAGCATGGCTTCCGCTTTGATGTCACGGAGGATACCATTGCCGGGTAATCGAAGTCTAGGCGCAGAGGTAATTGCACGCAGTTGAGACCAGAATAGGGTCGCGCAGTTAGCCTAAGCTAACGGCGCGAATAGGAAGTCTCTATCAGAGGCGAGAAATCTGCGACATCAGGTGCTAAAAAGGATGAAAGCACGAATACGGGCGGGGTTGGCCTCAACGCGCCTGGCCACCTTGTTGTTGGTCAAGGTGAACATAGGTCGTTGCGTGAGAGATTCAAGGTAGACATGTCTACTGGGGGTATGTCGCTCCGCGCGCCCATCAAGTCGACTTCGGGACGCAATGGCTTTGGTCCATCGCTGGATCTTGTCTATGATTCTGGCCTCGCGGGCGTCAATGGTGTCTTCGGTGCGGGGTGGTCCTTGCACGGCGTCGACAGCATCCGCCGGAAGACCTCAGTGGCAATCCCTCTCTATAACGACGACGACGACGAGTTCGTCCATTCCAGTGCTGGAGACCTCGTTTCCGTCATTAAAGCCAGAAATGGTGATCAAAAACCAGTTGAGTGGGAGGAGGTACTTGGAGATATCCGTTACTGCGTCAGACTATATCGGCCGCGTGTGGAGTCGACGCCGTTACGCGTGGAACGATGGACTACCTTAGACGGCTCCAGGAGGGTGCGCTGGAAGACGATATCATCGGGTCACTTCGTGACTAACTTCGGCGAGACCACTAGTTCTAGGGTCACTGGCTGCCGCGGCCAGGAGCAGGACTTGGTGTTTTCGTGGCTGGCGTCCGAAGTTCACGATGGTTTCGGTAACCAGATGAAATTCACTTACAAGAGCGAGTCTCTAGACACCTTGGCCCTTAGCGTTGGCAATTCTGTATACGAAGCCAACCGTCAACCTGTTGACCGTGCAGCACAGCGCTACCTAAAGTCAATCAAGTACGGCAACAAGAAACCAAACCGCGACATGGAGGACTGGTCACTTCTTGTTGGCAATCAGTCAGAGGGGCCATTCCACTGGGCCTTCGAGCTAATCTTTGATTACGGGGAGCACTCCATCGAGTCACCCACAACTCAGGAAGAATCAGCTGGGTGGTATTTGCGTCCAGATCCGTTTTCGGTTCACACAAGTGGCTTCGAAATCCGCACGTATCGGCGCTGTGAGCGCGTGCTCATGTTCCATCACTTTGAAGAGCTGGGGCGCCAAGACTTTCTTGTTGCCGCAACGGAGTTGAAATACGAAACCCATCCATTCTCTGGTGTCTCGGTCCTTAAATCACACGCCGAGTGTGGCTATCAGGTTGATCCTACAGGAGAACAGCTATCATGCATCCGTCTACCACCTAGCCAGTTCGACTATTGGGAGGCCCCAGACACGGCCAGTATGACCGTGGAAGATTTCCAGCTGGGATGTGCTGGTCTGGATACTTTAAATGCGAGATGGGTGGATTTGAACGGTGACGGAGTGCCCGGAGTCCTCGCCAGAGTTGACGGCGGTTGGCTCTATCATTCGAATGATAGCGATGCCAAACCAGCATTGAAAACCGCCTCGCAAGTATGCCCGATCCCTCTTTTCGCAGCTTCGGACAATTGGACGTTGGAAGATCTCGAGGGCGATGGTCAGCTGGACTTTGTGGTCACGCTCCCTGGAACGAACGCCTGCGGCTTTCATGAGCGTGTGGACGACAAAACATGGTCTGAATTTGTCTCGATGAAGTCGTACCCTACGGATTATTTGGCCGATAATTTTGAGACTCGAAAATTGGACATGACTGGCAATGGCTACGCCGACATACTGAAACTGGCATACGAGCATGGGAACGAGCTTTCTTGGCATCCATCACTGGGCCGACTCGGATACGGGTCAGAAAGACGCACAATGGGTGCCCCTATTGTGCCCACAGGAGACATGAACATGTACATTGCTGTCTGCGACATGAACGGAGACGGCCTGAGTGATATTACCTTGGTATGTAGGAATCGCATCCTCTATTGGCCGAACATGGGCCACGGACGGTTTGGCGCAAGTGTCACTATGAAAAACCCCCCATCTCTGGCAGATCGGTCGAGCTTCAGCACTCTTCGGGTGCGCATCGCTGACGTGACTGGATCCGGGACCGCAGACCTGATTTATCTCCCAGCAGAGGGTGGCGTGCATATCTATTACAACCAGTCCGGAAACACCTGGAGCGACGCCCATGTGCTCGATGCGTTTCCGGCGCTGGACAAGTTCTGCTCCGTTGACGTCTTTGATGTCGGCGGCCGCGGCACGCAATGCCTCGTCTGGACTTCCGGCCAGGCTGGGCGTGAAACCGGTGTAGGGGCGACCACGGTGCGCTTCATCGACCTAATGGGAGGATGCAGGCCTGGTGTCTTGACCCGGTGTAGCAACGGCATCGGCGGCTCGGTGGAGATCGTATATCGTTCGTCTACGCAGTACCGCCTCGATGATGAACGAGCCGGGCGAGGCTGGACTACACGGCTCCCGTTCCCCATCAGCTGCGTACAGCAAGTTGTGACGAGAGATGATGTCGCTAAGACGGCTTGCACGACGCGTTATGCCTATCATAATGGCTCCTACGACGCCACCGAGCGACAGTTTCGCGGCTTTCAAATGGTGGAGCAGTGGGATTCCGAAGACCTCGCAAACCTAGCTGGGCAGAGATACGTCCGTTCACCGGCGCACACAAAGACCTGGTTTTACGTTGGGTGGCAGGAGCTAGACGCAACAGCCGATCTACTTGGATCCTTTCCCGGGGGCAGCATACCGCAGCAGAGCCTATTAGACGCGGCCCACGTCTCCTCTATGTTTGCACCCGAAAGGATGACATCAGCAGAGCTCAAGGACGCCTACAAGGCATTGGCGGGCATCCAGCGTCGAAGGGAGATTTTTGGTCATGACGGGACATCCAAGAGCACTTGTCCATACGTTATCGTTCAGCAGAGTCACGAGGTTCTGATGCGGCAAGGTATCCATCCGGGCCAGCACCACGGAAGGTTTACTGTGCATAGCCGTGAAGAGCTGGCATGCCATTACGAGAGGGAGCCGGGCGAGGCCGCCGTCCAACATATTCTCACAACTGAGATCGACGACTTCGGCAACGTTTGCAAGCAGGCCGTAATTCACTATGGGAAAAAGCACAGCGACTTGGACACCGATACGGACCGAGAAAGGCAGCAGGAAACTTTCATATTTTATGCAGAAACGGATTATACCAACGCTATCGGTAGCCTCGATGCGCCTGGGCCAACCCAGAGTAAGCATTTACAGGCTCCTCTGCCAGCAGAGGCCCGGGAATATCGCGTCTTCCCAGGACCATCATGGGGTTGCAGCGCATCAGACAGATACAGCTGGGCGACTCTGGCTGCGTCGCTCCCCAAAGTTGACGAGGTTGCCGTTATTGGTAACTCCATCGCATTTCCGATAGGCTCGGACAACGGAGTCAAGATCATCGCTTCGAAAGTCCGTACCTTGTATACTAAGGCAGACCTCACGGACAAACTGCCCCTAGGTAAGCTAGAGCCACTATCGATAGAGTATCAGACATTTCGGCTCGCATTTTCAGAGAAGCTTCTAGAGACCACTCTGAGAGCTGGCGACGATGAACCATTGATTGACATCGGTGAGCTCAGGCAGGAGATAGAGAGCGGAGGTTTCATGCAATTGACTTCAGGTGATGAATGGTAGGCACCATCATCACGTAAGGCGTTTAGACCCAGCTTCGTCATCAAAGGCTCAGACTCAAGTGACCTGTCAGTAGCCAGATCCAACTTTTACATGCCGAACACGGAGGTCGATCCGGTTGGCAACGTCACGTTCCAGGAGATGGACTTATACCGTCTACTTCCGGAGAAGCTTGTGGACGCTGTTGGGTCTGAATCTTCATTTGAAAATGACTATGCCCACATGCAAACTCGAATGTTCACCGACGCCAACGGAAACCGGACCCAGACAGCCTTCGACGCCCATGGACGGCCGGTGGGAGTTGCCCATATGGGAAAAGCAGCCGAGACGATGGGCGATAGTCTGGAAGGCTTTCGGATCGAGCTGAGCTCTGAGCTCATGGGGGCATTCATTAGAGACCCATCCGGACCGTTGGCTTCACAGTTGTTGTCCAATGCCGGCAGTAGAACAATATATCAGGACTCTTGCCAAGTAATAGATGGCAAGCCAATACCCTCGTTCCGTATCGAACTGATACGCGACACGCACTACCAAGATACGGATGCGGCAACGCAAATTTCAGTCCGGATCACCTATCTCGATGGGTACGGCGAGGCGATCCAGCAGGTCTCACTCTCAGGGAATCCGGAAGAAGAGAGGAAGTGGAATTTCAGTGGCTGGGTGATACGAGACAACAAGGGCCAACCAGCCAAACAGTTCCTCCCATTCAGCGCGCCAACGCACATCTTCCAACCACAGACAGACGACACGTCGTTTCCCGCCACCATATTAGTTCGCGACCCACTGGGTAGGATCGTGGCGACGCTGAATGCCGATCACACATGGAACAAGTTCCGGTTCAGCCCTTGGTCCCAAGTCAGTTTTGATGCTGGTGACACAGTGGGCATAGACGACCCAAGCACTGATCAGGATGTAGGCGCATATTTTATTACGCTGGATCGCGACTCGTATTCGCCATCATGGAAACAAGACAAGACGAACGATTCCCGGGCTGTGGCTCAATCCGAGTGCTATCATGACACACCAACAACAGTTCACAGAAATGCTTTGGGAAGGGATATCGTGGTGCAGACAGACAACGGGCCGCTCGAGGGTGGCGGCAGGGACCTCCGTTCGACGCGTACAATGTGGGATATGTGCGGAAACAATGCTGTCGAGGTGCATGATGCGTTACAGCGCGTTGTGGTGGCGAATCGATACGATTTGATGGGGCAGTTGCTCTGCAGCAAAAACATGGATAGCGGTAGCCATTGGTTCTTATCAGATGCCCGGGGTTCTCCCTCTCTGTCCTGGTCAAGCCGAGGATATCGAAAGCGGGTGGTGTACGACGGACTCGGGAGGATCATGATGACCAAGCTGGCGCCGCTGAAGGGTGGGTTGGAGATGTTAGTCTCAGCCAACACATATGGCGAGGGCCAAACGGGTGCGCGAGAGAAGAATTTGAATGGTCAGTTATATCAGCGTCGTGATCAGTCCGGGCTACATACAAATCGACGATTTGACTTCCACGGCAACTGCATCGAGTCGTCGATTCGCTACGCCGTCGAATACAAGCAGGCCATTGATTGGTCCAGGCCGGACGTGGAAGTCGAAGATACGGAATCTGAAGTCAAGTCCAGATTCAACGCGGTCTGTAGGGAGGTACACGTACAAGACTCGAGCGAGGAGTCGGTGTGGCGGACATATGATGTGGCGAACCGCTTACAGACGCTCAAGTCGATGACTAAGGAAGGGAAGCTGCTGGTATCAGTAGATAGGATCGATTATTCGGAAGACGGCAATATCACACGAATCGATTATGGTAACGGCTCGCAGACTCTGCACGATTACGACAGACGAACGCGAAGGCGCGTCAGAACCCGTACGAAGCGCACGAAGGATGGTGCATCTCTGGAAGATATCACGTACATAAGTGACTGTATGGGAAGAATTATAATCAAAGACAACCAAGCTCAGCAATCGTTCTACTTTGATAACACCGTCGTTACGCCATCACAGAATTTTAGGTACGATGCTATCGGACAGCTGCTCGAAGGTACAGGCCGTGAGCAGGTGGATGCAGCAAAAGATGGACAAAAACGACTCCGTCCGCACAGCGCATTTTCTAGACGAAGCAGTTCCATCCCTGGGGACGGCCGCCAGATGGTCGAGTACGTTGAGAAGTACAAGTACGACAAGGCAGGAAATATTATGGAAATGAAGCATTCGCCCCGAATTGCAGAGAGCTACTCGGGCTGGACGCGGACGTACGTCTACGGAGAGCCCAGCCGCATCGATGCTGGCGTAAATGGCAACCGGCTAAGCAGCACCGCGGTCGGCAAGAGCACAGAGACGTTCCGATACGACGGAGACGCTGGGCTCGCTGGATGCATGACCTCGATCCCGGGCTACTCTATGTTAACCTGGGACCATAACAATCGGCTTCGTTCGTTCTCGTCGCAGAGAGTCAACGCCGATGGCGACGCGATACCAGAGACGACATGGTATGTCTACAACGACGAAGGCAAACGGGTGCGGAAAGTCACGGAAGGAGGAGTGCCGGGAGGAAGTGGTTCGCTGCCAACTAGGAGCAAGGATACACGCTTCCTGCCGCTGAGGGATATCTATTTCAAGTACGGCGGCGACGGATTATCCATCGTCCAAACCATCACGACCGCAAGCGTCGGAGACGGTGAGCTTGCCACGAAGCCTATTGCCTTAATCGAACGAATCTCAGGTACGCAACAGCCGCTCATCCGGTACCGAGTTGGCGAGGCCCTAGAGCTAAATGACAGCTCCCACGTGGTCACCTATGAAGAGTACTCGCCTTACGGGTCTGTTACATATCAATCTCGAGCTGACGGCGCCACGCCACGGAAATACCGCTTCATGCAATATCAGCGCGACTGCGAGAGTGGGCTTGATGTTTGCGGGGAGCGATACTACGCGTCCTGGCTAGAACGCTGGACTTCGGCGGATCCTTCGGGTATCGCAGATGGCCTCAATGGATACGCCTACGTGGCCAACGACCCGATCAATTACGACGACCATGGAGGCACCGCGAGAGAGCAGAGGGTGGTGGGTGGACCCAAAGCGGCGCGGGACAATACGGGCTACTCCAAGCGCATGCGAGGCTGGATCAGAAGAAAGGGCGCAGGAGAAGGGGCGTTGCCGCTCGTCTCGCTACTCGAGCCGGCACCAAACGAAGGTGGCTTGGCCCAATTGACGAAGCGTGAAATGGCCGAGGCCAAGCTCAATCGTACCGTGGTACACGACCAAGTGCGGCTGCCGCTCGGAATGATCCGCTTCTCGCAGGGGAAAATCAGCCCGGAAGTGCACAACCCAGCGGACGGTAGTTTATCAAGCGTGAGAGAGGAGATACGTAATCTCAAGGCCGCCGTCCGCAAGCTGAAGAAGCGCGAGGGCTTTGATCAAAGGGCCGCCGAGTCCGCAGCCGCAGACAGTTTCCTTAAGAAGTTTGGCCAGATCAATGTGGCGCTCGTTGTGGGCGCCCAGCCCGGGGCGGAGAATGACGGGGAAAGGAATGCCAACAAGAACGGCTGGTACTCGATGGATAACCGACGCCTGACCATCCTCAAGGGTGCGCTCTCCAAAACGGTACCAATCACGGCACGCTTCGCGAGCGAGGATGAATTCTTGGGCATGGTCGGCCTCGGAACAACCAACACGGCCGATCCATCGCGCCAGAGATTCAACGAAATATACGACGATGGGTATGCTGGGGGCTGGAACGAGCTGGAGGCCCAGCAATTGAAGGATTATTTCAAGAGGATGAAGGGCAAGGGGGTGAAATGGAGCACGAAGAACGACGGGAGCTCGATTATCATCAGCAGCGGGCCAGGTGGACAGAAAAGATGATGTATTGGGGAAAGCAGGGCGACATCGATCAATTGAGGCTTTGGAATTGGAATGATTATTATTATTCTCATGGCTGTCTATACAGGGGGATTTTTCCATCCCAGTAATAAGATCCTTTTGAGTGCCAAGACCCTTCCACCGCCGGGCTTTATGGCTCGGCTTACGCAACGTTTTCTATCGAAGTCGCTTCTTAGGCGCCTCAGGCCTTCTTTACAAGCTTAGTACGAGTGCAGGTCGTTTGACGGCGTGTTGTCGCGCACGCGCAGCCAAAGAAAACAAGTATCCTTTATTTATCCTGAGGCATGAAACAACCCTGCTAATGCGCCGTCGATTCTGCTCTAGCACTTATTTCGAGCATAAGTACTTCCGCGTCTCCGTTGCCAACAAGCTCGTGTGCTAATAGTAACAGCGATGTTGCCCCAATAAACAATACTCCTTCTATCCCGATACCAACACCTTATTTTCTTGTTCTCTTGTATCTCAGGCCTGCGGTACGTCAGTGGCATGTATTCCGCATTGAATCATACAGATCACCATTCGGCTTCGCTACGAATTGATGGGGGCCTGGGCCTCCCTATTATGTACCTGATCGACCTTACGTAGTCACTAGCATTATGACACTCCGTACCTACCACACCTTCAATCGCGCGATCACGCACTGCGCAAACTGAAGCATCAGCCCTTTTCCACTAGTCCTTCCTCCATGATCAACTTTTCCCCCGAGGTGCCCATTCGATGCGAAATTGCCCTCCGGGCGGAAACGAACCGCCTCACTGTATCTCCTCCCCATGTTGCTACCTGAGTCGCGGAGCGGGTTTTCCGAGGAGTCGTTAATGCCGCTCTTCGTAAGAACCAACCCACCCTTCCATGATGATAGCGAAATTCGAGGGTGACGATGCCTAGGCCATAGTAGTCGTACTCTAGCGTAACCGTGGCTTTCTTTCAGATAGGCTGGGTAGTGGTAGTTTCGAAGATCGGACTGCGCTGGCGCCAACTTAAGCGCCAATGGGTCGTTGGGCTGACTGTGGTGGAAGCCAACGAGGAAAGGTTCGCGGATAACCTTACTACGATTCTGAGGATTGCAAGCGTCGGCATCATCGCCGCCCTCGGGGACCCCGGGGAAGAAGACGATATTTGAGCCTACTAAGTCCTTGTGTAGCTATTTCCTAGACGTCTTTCGTATATGAAATACAACGGCAACATGGGATTGGATGGACAAAGAAGACTTATGCTTTTCGCGAACGGAGATCGAACGCCTCGTAGTGTGTGGGCTATAACAGGACATAGCACGTTATATCAGAAGCAGACCCTGTTCTATATGAGGCCTCGTTGCTTAGGCACAATTAGGGATATCATGATCTATACCCCAGTTACGGAAACATGGATTCAACCTTAAAAATAGCCCAGAACTTGCTTTTCATGTAGACGACATTAATAGCTAGTAAGAAATTCCTACGTTTTACGTCACTTCTTTTCGATCCCTCACGTTCAGCCATAGCATGGACACATCTGCAGCTCTCGATGAACGACATGAGAGGACTGCTCCTTACTAGTCATCCAGCCTTAGCTCCACCGATTATGTTTAACCAAGGGCTTTTCAACATGGCGTTTTGAGACCTAGTATTTCTGCGGCTTTGAAGGAAGGCTTCCGATGAGAATAATAAAGTAATAAATACGCCCGAGTTTAATAGAAAACCTGGAGTAAGCCCTAAAACGTAATTAGATTAACTTGCAAGTGGAAATAATTGGGGAAGCTCTCGCGGAGACGTGGATAGTAATCGAGATAAGGAATGGAAGCAGTGCTCTCACTAG
Source organism: Xylariales sp. No.14919 (assembly GCA_002003505.1). NCBI lineage: Eukaryota > Fungi > Ascomycota > Sordariomycetes > Xylariales > Xylariales sp. No.14919. Next base: position 892,008 of record BDMC01000014.1, read on the forward strand.
GAGTGGTCACCAGGAGTGTATTCAGATGCTTATTTATACATGGGATCACTCGGGGTGTTGTTCGTCCGAGCCCAAGGCTCTGTTGTATCCACTTATCCGTGACTTTTGTCACAAATGGATCGATCTTACATTTGGGGAAGACGATGGCGTGACCTGATTTCGGCATACCGCACGCAGTATTCTGGAAAGTGTTTGGATGAAAGAGCCGCTAACATTAAGCTCGTACCTTGGGTAGATTAGCGATAGCACAAAAACCGAATACTTAGTGGCTAGACGATGAATCAGGAGTTCAATTATTGTAACAGTTGGTCTGTCTTGGATTCAGCAATTAGGCGTTATAAGCTGATATTGATTACCGCTCGAAATTTCTTCCGCCATTCTAAATTTCTCCGTTGTACACTTTCTTTCAAGCCAGTGTCTGGGTATTCTTGTCACACCTCTAGAACAAAGAGGTGTTTTGTATATTAGTAATGAACATTAGCTAGATAGTAATTATAGGCTCTCTGCGCAACAACAAGTGTTCATTACACACCTATACTAAGGATCATGACAATTCTGTTGTTGGTAGCATCTTGACCTTAGAAATGTTAAAGACCGCGTGTTAGGTGTGATTAGGTGTTCCAGAGTGAATGGATATTGCCCCATACGCAATCACAGAGCAGCTAGGTGATATGGGGGTCAGTAGCCGGTAGGCGAAGTGGTCTCTCGAACCTCCCATATTTAGGAAGGTCCAGAATACATAGACGAGGACAAACAGGTCTACCATATAGGGTGAATGTGTTACAGGCGTAACACCGAGTCTCGTGCTTCGAGGTCCGAAAGGCCCTTGCTAACGCCATCAAGAGCTCAAACAGACAAGCATAGTTATGTGGCTATGGGACGATGTGACTATCCATCACTCCTTTTCCTTAGCGAAAAGCGCGAGAACATCTTTCCTCCCACACGCAGCAGCAACGTCGAGAGGTGTTTGCTTGTTCTCATCGTCCATCTTTGGATCTAACCCCTTATCCATCAGCTCCTGGAATCTCTTGGCGTTTCCCCTGGCAGCTACATGGAGCAATCCGCGGCCGGTATTATCGCAGACACCGAAGTCGGCTCCTGAATCTTCCCATATTGCGTTTACTTTAACTTCATAGGTGGATTTTGTGAAAAAGGGGTCCGGGTGACAGAAGGAATAATACGCGAAAATCGGTGTCTCCCCACGGATATTCCGCCCGTTAATGTCGCAGCCTCGACTCAGCAAGTCTCGGAACAATTGACGGATTTCGGCCATGTAGAGGCGGCTGGCTATGATATGTAGACCAGAGTTGCCCTCGCCATCAACAGCAAGCGGATCAGCGCCTGCTTGAAGTAAAAGCATCACCGCTTCTGTGAGTTTCGGTCTCTTGCCTGCGACGTGAAGTGCGAGATGTAGGGGGGTATTTCCGAGCTTATCTTTTTGGCTCATGAGAGTCGGGTACTTATTGGCCATATACGATAATGAATTATGGCGGGAGTAGTCCTTAAAGTAACTATATTGGGCGACACCACTAGACATCTGGTGTAGTGCGTTCCGGTCTTGGTTGTCCCTTGCAAATGGGTCCGCCCCCTTGGACAAGAGGCATCTTAGGATAGATTGATTAGCTATTGGCGTATCTTCAACGGAGGATGATGCGATTTCCACCAAGGCGTCGGGACCCATTACACTACTACATGCTGAGAGGAGGAGCGTCTTCCCTTTCGAGTCACGAAAGTCGACATCAAGGTTTGTTAACCCTAAAAACGGTTCTACTAAACGACTCTCCTCTATGAGATCATGCAGTATGGTAGACCGCACGCATCCTTTCGGTAAAGGTGAATCGTTAGACTCAGAGACGGTGGCATTTGAGTCCTCTGGCCCCTTGACGTGTTCGCTCACAATCGACCGTCGTAAGCATGTAGCAAATGGGTCAGCCCCATATTCTAAAAGTGTCTCAATCATGTTTTTCCGAATCTTCAAAAAGGCCTGCTCTTCCGAGGGTATGTTATAACGTTCGACGTCATACATTTTTGCCGCATAATGCACTGCGAAGAGTTGTTCATCGGCTGTACGGCTCTGACAGTTGAGGATACTCTTGAGTTTAGGGAGGCGAATGTTTGGATTGAGGCCGGTTAATAGAAGCATCCGTAGAGTTTCATAATCATTGCCTTTGATGACTGCTAACAGCGTGTGAGGGTCAGCCTTGGCGCCGTTCTCGAGCAAGAGTCGGGAGAATTGTGCGTTTCCTCCAGCGTAGGCAAGGCAACTCCGTCCTTCTGCGTCGACTGCGTTGATATCAGCACCAGCCTTGATCAAAGCTTTCACAACGTCTCCACGAAAGAACCCTCTATGTTGACTTTTGTTTGCACCCAGTGCAATATGCAGTGGTGTCTGACCAAGGTGGTTTCGGACGTTTAGTTTGGCCGATCGCTCAATGAAGTAAGGAACCGCAAGAGCTGCGTGCCACCACTGCTCACCCCGCGCAACGGAGAGCAGAGGGCTACCCACGTCTTCTCTTCCCGTCCCGCCGTTAATGTCGACGCCGCAGTCTTCCACTAGAAGTCTGACCATTTCCATGTTTGGCAATTCTTGCCGGACAGCTGTGAGCAGGTACGACGAGTTCTCAAAACAATCAGACTTGGTTCGAGTCATGCTTAGCTGAGAGCTACACGCTGAGACCTTTTGTGTCTCTTCTTTGGCAGAGTCTTCTGATCTAGGGTATAAATCATCAATGATTACTTTCGCAAGAGATGCAAACCCTAGGTCCGCCAAGATCCTAAAGTTGTTGTTTCTGTACGGTGATTCTTGCTGGAAGAAGTCTGCTCCTGCTCGAGCTAGTTCCCTTACTCCACCGTAATCACGACGTAGCATTAGAGACTGGAACGTGTCTTCATTGCCTTCTCCGTTCCTGATTCCCTTGTATTCAGCTAGGGAGTGACTAGTAGCTTCTTGAACGTAACGGCTTTGGTGAAAAGCATAGCTGTATGCACTAATCTGCTGCCCTTTAGCCCTTTCATACTCATTCCTCATTGTGGCCAGGCATCCAACAGTGTAGTCTTTCCGTTTCTCGAAGGCTACATTTATGAGATAGTTTTGCCGGGTGGTCACCGACTCTCCGTCTGACTTGAGCTGCATAATCTTCTGAAATACCATTTCCAAGATGTCGTCGATTCTCGCGGTTTGAGCATGCAATTTCAGAACTCGCTGTGAATCAGGGATCTCCCTAGCAGAGGCGGAAGGGCGAGAGGCATCGGTCAACAGCAGGCCCCCGGCATCTAGATCATCTCCACGCTCATGATACCTATCCCATAAGGATTGCTCCTCTTCGAACTCCGCACAAGCCTCGAGAATGCTGTTGGCATCAACGTCGGCGCCAGCTTGCAATAATAGTGCAACGATTTCGGGTCTCCCGGAACGACATGCATAATGCAGAGGCGTCCATCTGGATTCGCGATTCTTAGGGGTTATAGAGATTTCTTGAGCATTTATTATCTCTGGCAAGAACTGGAATTCCTTGTCGCGGTACCAACTTCCTCTGGGTACGAATTGGACTGCATTGTCACATGTGTCTCCCATACACAGTTTTGCTTCTGTCTGCCTCCGGCAGAGCGCATCAAGAAGAACGCCAACAATGTTACCTGCCCTAGATTGGGCAGCAAGATGCAAAGGCGTCCGGCCTTCATATGTCGCCCTGGTCGGGTCTGCTCCGGCATCTAGTAGCTTTTGAACGGATGAGTCGGAAACCGTGGACGCCAGATGCAACGGCGTGATACCGGCGTTATCGACAACATCTACAGAAATCGCTCCTGCATTTTTCATCTCCGAGATAACAAAGTCAATGCAGTCGAGTGTAGATTTTGCCGAGCATATAATGTGTAAAGGCGTACGGCCTGCGTCGTTTCTTTGGCTCAAGTCCAACCCCAGGGCCAATAGTTTCTTCCACGGGGCCCTGTCGTGACCCCTAGATCGCATGGCTAATTCGTGGAAAAGGTTGTTACCTTGGTGGTCGGTAACGCTCGAGTCAAGTCCACGTGCGATGAGGAACCCGAAAAAGTCCGCCCCCGTATCCCGTCCGGGAATAGGCCCAGTAGACCATCTTTTGATTGCTTCATGGAGGAGTGTGCGGCCCCGAAAGTCGCGCGCAGTCAGTGACGCCCCTTTCTCTATTAGCAGTTCAACAAAGTTCAAAGCCTTTGGCCATTGATCCCCTATTGCCCGAAACAAAACAGTCGAGCCTCGCTTATCCCTCGCATCGAGATCAGCACCAGCAGCGAGCAACAAGTCAAGTATTTGCTCAACTGCCCCGAGTTCGCGTGAGATGCCATGCAACGGCATATCGCCTGACGAGTTTCTACGGTTGGGATCTGCACCCAGGGCCAGTAGCCCTCGAAGAGTCTCCGTCATATCCCTTAAACTGCGACACCTCAGAAGGTAGTGTATGATATTATTACCCTTGTTGTCGACAACTGAGCAATCGGGTCGAAATTCCAAGAGTCGATCTAAATGTTCCTGGTTATAGGAAGACTCTTTTAGGCAAGCTAGAAGGGGTGTTTTGCCTTCTTTATCCCTCTGGTTGATATTCGCACCACCCAGGCTGACCAGGAGACGCACGACTTCGCCATTATTGGCTTTGTGCAAGGGCGTGGCGCCATCAAAGGATGTCGTATTGACGTCGGCACCAGCATCGATAAGTAATCGCGTCAGGATTGGGCTTCCACTTGCCCAGTGGAGTGCGTTGGCGCCGTCCTTGTCACGCTCATGCACATTGACTCCAGCATTCATCAGCAGTGAGAAGATGTCCTGGACGCTATTTTCATCAGATTTGGGTCTTTGCCTAGTGGTGCAGAGCGTGCGGAGTGGACTATGGCCATAACCGGAGTGCGGGATTTGGTAGATGTTAGGATCGGCGCCGGCTTCTAGCAGGACCGAAACAGAATCTGCGCTTCCAGAGCTACAAGCTAGAGCCAAGAGTCTACTCCCACGCTCTTCCACCTTTATATCAGCTTTGGGGTGCCGCAGAATCCTTCGAATAACGGCAGATTTGCCCCGGCTAGTCGCCCAATACAGGGCGCGATGAACAACATCGGGGTCTGAGATAAAAGACATAAAAATGTCAACACTTTCGAGATGACCATACTGGCATGCGTACTAATATTGAAAACAATTAGCTGAGATTGACCGTCATGGACAATAGAGGCATCATACCATGAGAGGCGTGTTCCCAACAGAGCTTGGCGTGTTCCCACAGCGTCTCCCTGGAGCTTCTCGGGTCTTCCCTGTCATGGGACTCACACCACATTCTATGAGCGTCTTAACGGCGTCGGCGTGATTTGTGCTTGAAGCCTTATGAAGCGGTTTGTAACCATCGTAGTTATCATCTTGATCGGGATTGGCCCCTGCTTGCGCCAACAAGCGCACCGCACCAGCATGCCCGGATGATGCAGCCCACCATAGCGGTGTTCTTCCCAACTTATCCTGGGAGTTGACATCTATGCTTCCCATCTTTAATAGTTCCTGTACATAATGATCAAGGCCGAGCCCTGCCGCTACATGTAGCTGAGTAAAATTGCCGAGGCCACGAGTACCCCACGGCCAGGCCAGGTGCAACCACGCGTTCAGTCGTGCATCGTCATCGAAGAGTCGTCGGAGTGTCTTGTTTACTTCCTCTTGATAGTGTCCAGCGAGCATGGACTTAGTAACATGGACATGCCAGTTCGAGGCTGCGTACTCGAGAAAAGGATATTTTAGCCGTAATTCAATCGTCTGATGCGAAGTCTTGTTGGCGTGCATCCTGTTAGGAAGGCGTCTTGGTTCAGGGCTTTCTTCGAAACCCTGAAACTGGGACTTAACATTATTTAAAGCATATTCCAAGTAGGATAAACACGTCAGTGCCAGAGTGTTGTGTGTTGGCCCCGGCTTTAAGGGAGGGTAGGCTTCATTCGTGTCTAGCCGGTTAGTATCCTTTAGATACTCTGTGAATGAATGGTGAACAACGCAGACGGTTTCGTCCAATAGTATTTCCAGCAGCGGTCCACATGCAGATCTGACCGTTTCCTTTGTGGCTTTTAGATTTCTTTCGGTCTGAGAGAGGTAGGTACGCTCAAGCATCTCAGAAACCTCTAGAAGTCGAAGGGGACGAGAGGCATGGGTGGCACATTGAAGGATCAGTCTCTGTAGATCAGCAGGGATACCCGATCTGAGAGAATGAACTTCAAGTAAGTCCGTGTACATGTCGTTCAAATCTTGAGGGAGAGCGGCCAGAACATCGCGAATGTTAGCGCCTGGTTCGAGGAAGGCATCCATTGCAAGCCTAGCATACAAGAACAAACCATTCGCTCGGCCAGGGACAGCGTCCAATACCAATTTTCTATCGGTATCCGTAATCGATGTAGAGCTGAGCTTTCTTTGCACAAAGATGGAAATATCCTTATCAACAGCAGTCTCGTCCAAGCGAATTCGGAGCATTTCTACCTTGCGGAGCACAGCTTCGAGCCTTGCAATCGGCCGACTTGTCATGAGAAGCTTAACCTTATCTGGCTTCCACAGGCCTAATCCCGCCAGGGTTCGAAGGAATTCATCATGGCCTTGATCCATCTCGCTATCAAAACGTAACGATGAGCTTCAAATCAAAAATCAAAGACTCTAGCTGGATTTTGTAGAAGAGGGGGAGGAATCAGGAACGGTGAAAGACTGGAGAATGCATACTCGAGAGCATCAACAACGCAATAGACCGTATTCGGCAGACCACCCAAAGCGAGTCGTAAGTCCCTCCAAAGATCGTCCATTGATAACGTGTCAAGCGGCCGACGAGCTTTCACATATTCATTCAGGCAGCGTTGGAGGGGAGGGCTATATATCAGTAATTGGTCAAGCCAATCACGTAGTAATGCTGTGTGCACACTCTCATCAGTAATATTCATCAAGAGGGCTATTAACGGAAATGACCAAAAAAGAAAGATGTCGGCCCAGATACCGAATAGATAAGGGGCAATGTGCTCAGTAAGCGGCTCAAAACCATAGGATACATTTCTTGATGACATACCATTGGGATCATGATTTGCATCGATGATTTGACGAAAGAAGAAATAGAGAATCGGAGTGCCAGGGTGCTGCGCAGCGAGATCGTCGATCAGCTGAGCAGCGATAACAGATTTTCCCGATCCAGGAATGCCTTTAACCCACAGGGTACCTAGCTGCCGGCTTCGAAGCCATTCGCGATACGTGGTGCTTGATGTAAGCCATATGCCGGTTCCAGCAGCATGTGAGGCTAAGTGTTTTTGATATTCTCCGAAGCGATCGTCGTATGCGGTGGGCTGCAGCCAGCCGCGAATCCCGTCTATGTCATTGGCGGACACGGGTAATATGTGGTCTGGATTGTAGTCGCTGATGTCATCTCTATCGATGAGCACTACATCGCTGCCGCTGTCTGAGGTGCCATCAGAAGGCATGGTAAGATAACGCAGTTATTGACACAGCAAAGGGATAGCCCAGAGGACATAGACATAACAACTCGCAAGTCAAGAGAAAACAGGCAAGAATCGGGGGGGGGTGGAGGGGGTTGTCATTGGTTTAGATATGATGCCAGAGGTCTCTTGGAGACTCGGGCCATTGGGGCTGTGGTGGCTGCCTGGCTACGCCGCACGACTACAGGGTGGACTGTCTACTTAGTTGTGGCGGCTCTCTAGAAGTTACCTACCCAGTAAGAACCGAGCGTATGGTTACATACGGCTAGACCGCTCCACGATGAGTCAGCGAACGTCTTTGTACCAAAGTTTCAGTATGACGATGTGACGTGGCTCTACTAAGACCGCGTGTGCTCGGTGCAAGAGACTCAGTTTGAGTTGTTCAATTAGACGCCCAGTACGTCCATGCCGAAGACCGCAGAAGCGGACACTCACGGCCTCCAGCAATTCATCGAAAGAATCCTCGATAGGCACTTAGTTGAAGAACGACCCCAGTCTGCTTCCAGAAGAGCGAGACCTCTTACTATTTCTCCTAGGTCGACCTGAGAACATAGACTGCTTTGTTGTGTGTCCGCGCTTCCGAGTTGCGGCACAGCAATCCTTGGTAGCTCAGCTTCTAAAATCCTTGCTTGTAGTCAAGGATGCATACCTTGCGTCTGCCAGTACTCTAAAGCAGCTTGATCGTGTCCTGTCAGGAAATGCAGACGATAGCGCTCGACACGCGTCATCCGCCATGAAACAATTGCGCTTGCTGCCAATTGCGAACTTGCAGGATGTCGTCATATGCCTAACGCTAGCAACCGCGTTGGCATTATCTGTGTATTCAATTATTGGTCTAGGCGTAGCTGATATCCGTCACTACTACCTTACCGCAACAAGCCCATTCATAGAGAAGAGGGTGTCCGATGAGGACACCGACTTCTGGCACGGAGCTTTTGGTGTTACTGGAGATTATGGATTGTTTTGTTTATCCCCGGAAGCCAACGCTAATAATTCAACGTCGTAAAGCAGAACACGCGGATCGCCAGCTGGGTATCTGCTCGCCCATATCGCAGTATTACTACGACCTGTGTGTCATTAGCCACTCAATAGCCAATATGACCGACACAAGCAATCTGGCCCCCTTGCATAGACAGTTAGATGGAATCCGTGGTTCTGTCGGAGCATAAATACCATCCCATGAAAGCCTACTTGCCGACCAATATGAATCGGCCGAAATCGTCATCCTTCTTGCACAAGCCAAGGTATATCGACTAGGCGCTCTACTCGTAAGTTGTGGTGGCACTTACTATCGGTCAGAATACGGTGCACGACAATACAATTTAGTAGTGTGCAACTGGGGGTGTATATCAGAGACCTGTGACTGTTATGAGTTGTAGCTATCTTGGGAGAAGCTAATCTAGGATGCCTTCCGAAGGGAAGTATGCCTCCTCAGGTCACGTGGTTATGGTGTAGGTCATGTGACACTACATAAGTCATCGTCTGCGGTATACCTTTGGTGAGCATGGCGAGCAAGCCGACATTTGGTCCGAAGAGGTTATACTGGAGCTCGAAATGGCACGAAGAGTCACTGAGCGGCCAATTCGATACGTGACTGTACCCTTCCTGGTTGCGGCGCTCGAGATCCGGGATCCTAGCGCGCGAAACAAGGCCCTACAGAGTACAGCTAATTTTGTAGACCATTTCGCCCTAGCCGTGCAAGAAGCAGCTAAGACTTTTCTGTGTTGCATTTGGCATGAATGAGATATGCAGATTCTATCTTCTTGGCTTGATTCGCTTCACAAGTCGTGTCTTATACTACAATCCTTAGATGTAACATGTTTTGCCTGAACTTAATTTTTATTCATGCTCTTAACGCATTACAAAGCGATTTTTTTTAATCATTAGCCTTATAATAGTCTGTTAGGGCAATTTTAATCTAGCAATTGCAGCGTAATTTTTTAATACTATCTTATAAAATATATAATGCGAAACATTTCTAAGGTATTAGATAGGCAAGTGGCCTATGTTTTTGCACCTTTATATAAAAAACTAGAATAACTTAACTAAAACAAAAAAAATTAATTTAAACTAATTAAAATTGCTTTTGCTAAATGTTTTTACTTTATTTTAATATATATAAGCATTATATTTAAGTTTGCTATATATTTTATAACGCTATATTTATATAGCACTTTTATTTATATAATAACTATTTAATTATACTTTTTAATTTATTTGTTTTTTAATAGCTTTTTTAGTTTTTTAATTTTATGTTTTTTATATAGTAAATAATTTTTTAGTTTAAATATATTTATTTTTTATATAGTAATGCTAGCTTAGTTATTAATTTGCTTATTAAAGTTTAATAACTTTAGTTTATAATAATATAACTTAATATTTTAATATTAATATATTTTTTATAATTAAGTTAATTATAATTAAAATAGCTATTAAAAAGCTATTTAAATATTATATATATATATTTTTTTTTAATATATTTAGCTTATAATATAGCATTTTAAGCATTATATAATATTTTTAACTTTTAAACTTAAAGTTTATTAAATAATTTTAAAAATATTTTAATTAAAACTTTTAGCAAAAGCTATAAAATTATATATATTAAATTATATAAAATAAAGCTAAACTTTTTAAAGCTTTTTTAAATATTTTCTATTATTATTAACGCTTTATATAATTTATAAAATAATATAAAAAGATTTTCGTTTTTAATATAAATAATATATAGCTAAAATAATTTAATAATTTTTTTAGCATATAATTATTTTAAAAAGCTAAAATATTTAATATTAAAAAGTTAAAGTTAATATAATAAATAAAAAAGTATATAAAATATAATAATATTATATTTTTTAATATATAATTTAAATTTAATAAAATAGTAGCTTTTATAGCTATTAAAAATTAAAAAATAGTAACTATTTTTTATATAACTAGCTATATATTTATTAAAATGCTTTATTTAATTTATATTTTTTTTGTTTATAGTTTATTTATTTTTTATAACTATAATTTTTTAAATAGTTAGCAAACTAATATTTTTATATTAAAATATTAAGTAGGTTTATTTTACTAAAATAATATATAATAAAATAATATAACTATATAAAAAAATAGCTTAAAATTTAAATAACTATTTATAATTACTTTATTATATAGCTTTTAGTTTTTTATAATAATTAAATAAAATAATAACTATTTTAAATAATATTTTTTTTATTATAAACTTTATTTTATTAAAGTTATAAATATTTTTTTTTTAAATTTTTTTATTTATAATTATATTTTATATAAAAGTAAATTATTTTTAATAAATATTAAAATCTTTATAAAAAACTTGCTAATAATTAATTTAATAATTAAAATATATATAAAGCTTAAGTTATTATTATATAAAAGTTAAAGCTTATTTAATGCTTATAAATAATTTATTATAATTATATTATTAAATAAGCTTTATATAATTATATATAATATAAAGCAAATAAAATATAATCTTATATTATATTATATTAAGTGCTTTAACTAAAAAAGAAAAAAAAAAAAGCTTTTATATAAGCAAAGTTTTTACTTAGTATAAGAACTTTTGCTAGCATATAAAGCTAAAAAAATAAAAAAATAAAAACTATTATATATAATAATATTATTATATATTAAAGCTTTTAAATATTTTTAAATGCTTTTAACTATAGTTAATATTAATGCTTTTAATATTAGCTATTTTTTTTTTAACTATGCTTTTTTTAGCATATAATAAATTTAAAAAAATAAAATAATAAATAACTATATATAAGTTTAAATTTATTATTTTTGCTATTATATAATAAATTACTTTTTTAGTTTAATAAAGTTATAACTAATTAAAAAGCTTTTATATATAAACTAAAAAATAAGCTATATAGCTAATTACTTTTTAAATAAAATATAAGCTTTAATTTAATTTAGCAATAATATTTATAATTTATTTAAATTTTAATTATTTAGCTTTTATATAATTAAATAAATAATTATAATATAATTATATATATAATAGCTAGTTTAAATAAAAAAGTATTATTTAATATAATAAATATATATAAATAAAAAAGTTTAATTATATAAAAAGCTTTTTATATATAAATAAAGCTAAAATTTTTAGCTAGTTTTTTATTTTTTTTTATTTTTTTTTTAAGCATATATATATATATATATTATTATATATATATTTTAATTATTATTTTAAAATTATATTAACTTAAAATAATTATATAAATAATAATAGTAATAATAATAATAATAATAATATTATTACTATTGCTGTTATTATTATTATTATTATATATAAATATTTTTTTTTGCTTTATAAATTATATTAATAATATTTAAAGTAATATAATAATAGCTATTGTTAGCTTTATAAACTTGCTTATTTTTACTAGCTATTTTTACTTTATATTTTTTGCTATTAATAATATTTTTTAGTTTTAAAACTTTATATAAACTAAAAAAAATAGCTTTATTAAAGTTTATAGCTTTTTTATAAAAAGTAAAGCTTATTAAACTTTTATATAAGTTTTTTATATAAATATATATATATTTATAATTTTTTATTTTTATATAAATAGTTTTTAATATATTATTAAGCTAATATATTTTATTATATAATAAATAAAAAAAAAAATTATTATTATTGCTTTATTTTATAATATTTTTTTTTAAATTATATAATTAAATATTTTAGCTAATATTTAAATAAAATTAATTTATTATAAAAGCTATTTTTATATTTTTTTTATTTAAAGTTATAAAATAATAATATTAATATATTAAAAAAGTATATATAATAAATATAACTATTATAATAGCATATTATTTTTTATATATTAATATATTTTTAGTTTTTAAAAAAATATTTATAGCGTTTATATTTAATGCTTTTATAAAATATAATATTTATATTATTATTAAAAAAAAAAAAAAAAAAAAAAAATATTATTAAAATATTATATATAATAAAAAAAAAAATAAAAAAAAAAAAGTTTATTATTATTTTATTATTTTAGTTTTTAATATTTAATTTATATAATATTTTTTTTATATAATAATTTTATTTTTATATATTTTTTATTTTTATAACTTATAATTAATTATATTATATATAACTTTTTTAAGTTTTTTTTATAAATATTTTTATTTATATAGTTAATTTATTTATAAATATAAAAGTTTTTAATATTTAGTTAAATATTTACTTAGTAAATATATTTATAAAGTTATTTTTATTATTAATTTATTATATATTAAAAAAATTTTTTTTTTTATATAACTTTTATAATAATATAATATTTATTATAAAATATTTTTTTTATATAATTTTAAGCTTTATTAAATAATTATATAATAATTTAAAATTTAAATATAAAATAGCTAAAATTAAAAAAATTTTAAATATAGTTATAATTTTTTAAATTATTATATAAAAAATAATTATATTATTAAAACTATTAATTATATTATATAGCTTATTAGCTAATATATTTTTAGTAATTTTTTTATATTTGCTTAAGTTTTAATATATAATATTTTTTTTTATTTTAAAGCTAAAATTTTATTTTATATAATGCTTAGTTGCTAATATAATAAAAAATTTAAGCTAAAAGCTTATATTAATATTATTAGCAAATAATTTATTTATAAAAGGCTTTATATAATATAAATTTAATAATATATAAATTAAGTTATAATTTTAATTATTTATTTATTATTTAATTTTTTAGTTTAAAGCTTATATATTAGTTAATATAAAGTTTATAATTTATATTATAGCTAATAAATTATATAATATTTTTAGCTAGCAAATATTATTAATATATACTTTTTTTATATATTAAAAAATATATTATTATATAAAATTTTTTATATAAAAATTAATTTTAGCAAATTAATTTATTTAACTTTTTTAAATTAAAATAATATTACTTTTAAATAATAAGTTAATTTAGCTTTTATTAAATTTTATTAAGTAATTTATTTATAAAACTTTTTTAAGCTTTATATAAAATTTTACTTTTTATAGCTTTTATTTTTTTTTTAAAAAAAAAAATAAAATTATAAAGCTAAATATATTATTTATTTTTAAGTTAATAATTTTAAAATTATTTAATTACTTTATAAATATTAATAAATATAAATTATATATAAATATATTTATTTTTAATTTTTAGCAATAATATTAATAATAAGTTTTAAATTAATATAAACTTAACTTTATTAAACTATATAATAATTATATAATTTTTAAAACTATTTTTTTTAAATATTTAAATTTTAATTTTAAAAAAAGTTATATAATAATTTTTTAAGCTAGTTTATTTTATAATTATATATATGCTTATATAATATTTTATAATTTACTAAAAATATTAAAGTTTTATATAAAAAAAAGTTTTAATATAAAAATTAAATATTAATTTATTTTTTAAATTATAAATAACTAAATTAATATTATTTTTTTTTTATATTATTATATTTTTATATAATTAGCTTAAACTTTTTATATAGCTTAATTATTTTTTTTTAACTTTTTATATAAAATAAAATTTAAAAATATAAATATTATTATATTAAGTTAAATTATATTATATAAACTAAAATATATTTTATATAATAAAATTATTAATTTTAATTATATTTAACTTTTTAAATAATATTTTAAATATATTAATTATTTTATTTTTATATAATTTAATAGCTAATATATAGTTTTATTTTTTTTTTTAAGTTAAAAATATATAATTAATTTATTATATAAAAAAAATATAAAAGCTAATATTTTTTTTTAGTTTTTTTTTTTTTTTTTATATAGCTAAAAGTTAAAAAAGTTATATAATAAATAGTTTTTTTTTTAAGTTATTTAAAAGTAAATTTTTTAAGTTAATTAAAAGTAAATATTTTAAATTATTAAAAAGTAAATTTTTAGTTATATAATAATATAGCTTAATTTATATATATTAAAAATAAATTAAATTATTTATTAAATTAATAATTATATTAAATTTTTTAATTAATTATATTTTATATAAATTATTTTTTTTTTTATGCTATATAAAAACTTTATTTTAAAAAAATAAAAATAGCATATTATATAAAATAAGTTTATTATATTAATTAATTATATAATTAATTTTAATTTTAGCTTTTTTATTATATAATATTTTTATAGCTTTTTTAATTGCTTTAACTTTTTATATAATATTTAATAAAAAAAAAAAGTTTTAATTAATTTTAAAATAAGCTTTAAAAATTAATAATATTAATATAAAGCTATTTAATTTAATAATATTATTTAATAATTTTATTATTATTTATAAAATTAACTTTTTTTATATATAATAGCTAATTTTAGCTTTAAAAATATTATATATATAATAAAATAGTTTATAAGCTTATTTAATTTTATTAATTACTTAATATATTTTTATAAATATTATATAATATTATATATTTATAATTTTTGCTTAGTTTTAAAACTTTTTAAATAAAAAGTTTATTTTTAAATTATATATAATATAATTAAAAAGTTTTTAATATATATTAATTTAATATTTATATAATATTTTTTATATATTTTATATAAATATAAATTTAAAAAATATTATTATTTAAAATAATATTATAATATTAATTATATAAAAAATTTAGCTATTTTTTAGTTATATAATATTTATAATTATTTTATAGTTAAAATTATAATTATTTTTAATTAAAAATTTAAATTTTTATAATATTTAATTATATAATTAATAATAATAATAAAAGTTTTAAATTTTTTTTAAAATAAAATAATTTATATTATAGCTTATATAACTAAATATATTATATAATCTTTTTATATAAAAATAACTAAAATAGCAATATAGCTATTATAACTTTATTTTTATAAAGTAAATATTAGCTTTATATAAGCTAATATTAAAAAATAAATATTTTTACTTTTATATAATAAATATAATTTTTTTATTTTTTTATATAATTATATTTTTTATATTATTATAGTATGCTTATAGTTAGTTAGCATTTTTTAATAAAAAAAAAAATATAAAGCTATTAAAAATATAATATATAATAATATTTAATAAGTTATTTATTTATATAATATTTATAGCTATAATAATATTATTTTTTTTAAATTTAATATTTATAATTTTTAAAGTTTAGCTAACTTTTATATAAAAATATTATAACTTTATTTAATTTACTTATTAGCTATACCTTTTTTATTGTTTAACTATAATATTATAATTTATTTAGCTATATTTTATATTAAATTTTTATTTTTTATAAGCTTTAATTTTATATAAACTATATATTATCTACTATATAAAATATATATTATATTATATTTAACTTAAAAAACTTTTTAGTTATAATAATTTTAAAGCTTTTATAAAAGGTTACTTATAATATTTAAAAATAATAGCTTTTTAATAGCTAATTTATTTTATTATTATTAAAAAGCTTTTATATATAGCTTACTTATAAAATAGCTATAAAATCTTATTAAGTTATATTAAAAGCTAAAAGCTTTTTAATATTTTAAATATTAGCATAATAAAGCTAAAAAAAGTTTTTACTTAGTTGCTATAACAGTTATAACAGTTGCTAATATAACAGTTCCTTAATTTAACCTTTTATCGATAAAACTATCGATAACTAAAAGGACTTACTATATATATAATATATTACTAGCTTTTATATATGTTAGTTTTTCTTTTTTTTTCTTTTTTTTTTTAGCTTAAAATTTTTATTTATAGCATTAATAAAGCTATAAACTAGCCTTTAATAATTATAATACTATTTTAAGCTTTTTTTTTTGCTGTTAAGCGTTTTATAAATATATTATTTATAATTGCTATAGTTGCAAACTTAAACTAACTACCTATTATATTATTGCATATTTAACTTAAAACAAGTATACTATTACTAAAAAATAAAACTAAAACTTATAACTTTTTTAAAGTAATAACTTATAAAAATTAACAACTTAAAATAATTTAAAAAAATTTAAAACTATATTGCATTAAATAGTACTTTACTTATAAACTTAAGCATAAATACTTTAAAACTAACTATAAAAGAAAACCTTAACTTTAAGTTTTTAAAAGCCAAATAAAAATAAAACTTTAATGCTACTTTAAATAATATAGCAGCTAAATAAGCAATACTAAAAAACTTATAAGCTTAAATCTTTTAGTTAATATAATAGTTAAAATAAGCTTAATAAAATTAAACTTTAAAATTAAAACAAGATAATACTATTAAAAGCACTTTTAGCAGCACTATTTTCTAACTAATAAGCATAGCAGCTTAAATTATTTTTAAAAATATAAAAAAAGCAATAGTAAATAGCTTTAACTTATTATATAATAATAAAGCTAAAAACTAAAAACTAAACCTAAAATATTTTGCTAGCAATAAAAAATAATTTAACTATTAGCTAAGCAAGCTAGCTAACAAATTTAAAAAAGATATTACTACTTATTATACTAAAAAAAGCTATATATATTATATTATATTTTTGTTATAAAATAATATTATATAAGCTTTTAAAATATATTTTTATTTTACTATTAAATTATATAGCAATATAGCTAAAATAATTTAAGCTTTAAAAACTGCTTATTATAACCTAAATTAGTTAGCTAAAGCTTATAATAAGCTAAATAAATATTACTATAAAGCTAAACAAAATATTTATTAATTTATTGCTTAATTTAATACTTTAGCATTAAAAGCTAAGTTTTTTAAATTAAAATAGTTTTAAATCTTTTAAAAGCATATAGATTTTAATTTAAAAAATAAAATCTTTAAAGCTAATATAAACTTATATATAAGCTATAAATGCTTTTGTAATAAAATATTTAAAGCTATATATAACTATAAGCATAGCTACTAGCGTTATTAAAAATATAACTAAAAACTAGCAAACAAGCTTGCTGCTAATAAAGCTTTAGCTACTTAATATAATACTAAACTAAATGCTGCAAAAACTTTAAAATAGCTTAAAAAAGCTTTAAATAATAAAAAAAAAAAAGTTTACTAAGCTAACAATATATATTTTATTTGCAAAAAATTTAAACATTATGCTGCTAAATACTTTAATAAGCTTAAACTTAAAAAAGTTGCAAAAATATAACTTATTAAAAAAGTTAAAAAATAAAAAGATTTAATTAATAAGTTTTTTAACTTAAAAAACTAATAAAACTGCTAAAAGTTTTTATAATAGTTTAGTTATTATTTTTAGCTAAAGTAAGTAGCAATAAAAAAAACTTTTTTTTTTATAATATTATTTAGCTACAAGTAAATAATATTAAAATAAAAGCTACTATATTATATAATACTAAAGCTTAAGTTTTTTTAATAATAAGCTTAAAGTTAGCTTAATAAATATACTAATAGCTAAAAGCTAAATTAATAATATTAATATAAAAATAACTTTTTTTTAATTATAAAAAAAAACTTATAAAAAATATAAAGCAATATTTATATGCTACTTTTAAAATTAATAAAAAAAAATTTAAAAATTAACTTTTTTAAGTTACTAATATAAAGCTAGATATTATAATTAGCTTAAACTAGCTAGCTAAATATTAAATCTTTTTAAATTACGCTAGTAAAAAGCTAGTATAGCTTAATAACTTACTGCCTTTTGCAAAGTTTTTGCTAATAATAAAAATCTTATAAATAAAAGCTTTAAAACATTAAGTTAATCTTATTATTTAAAAAAATACTAATTGCTAAAACTAAGCATTAAAAAAATAATACTAAATATTTTAATAAAAAATGCTAAGTAATGCTAACAATAACCTTAAAATAATTATAAATATTATATAATAAGTTAATTAAAACTTAAACAAATAATAATAAGTTTAGCTAGCTAAAAAAATACTAAAGCAACTTATATTAATAAAGTTTGTTATACTAGCAAAATAAATAAAAAATATAAAATTATAAAAAATATTTAATAAAAAGCATATTTTTTTTTTATTTAATAAAGATTTAAAATATATAGCATTAGTTTATAAGATATTACTAAAACTATTAGCTTACTTAAAAAGTTTTTTTTTTAAAATTAAAGCAAATATTATAGCATTTTTTTAACTTAGTTTTAATATTATGCTAAAACTTATTAACAAAAAACCTACTAACTTATTTTTAAAATATTATACTTTAATTTAGTATTTTTTATTAAAAAAAAAAGTTACTAACTAGTTGCTAGCTTTAAGCTTTATTAAGCTATATATAAAAGTTAATATAGCTTTTATTTTATTTGCTTTAAAGCTTTATTTTTAAAAATAATAATTTTATATTAACTATTAATAAAAAAATAAATACTTAAAAAACTATATTATTTTTACTTTAAATTTACTTAATATTATTTTTAATAGCTAATAAGCTAAAAGATATTTTAAATTTAATATTATTAAAACTTTTTATAAAATAAAAATAGCGCTAAAATTAAAATATTTTACTGCTTTTAAAATTTAGCAAAATATTTTTTAATAGCTAGTTTTACTTTTTAAACTTAAAGTAAAACTAGCTTAATAATAGACTTTTATTAATATATAGCTGCAAAAATTGCTAAATAAGTTTGCAAGCATATATGCTAATAACATTCTAATATATTTTAATATTAAAAAAAAGCACTAAACCTACTGCAAAAAAGTTATCTATAAACTATATAAAGTAAATTTATAAAGCAATATTAAAAAGTTATAGTTTAATATAATAAAAATAAACTATTTAAATATAGTACTAAAAGCTAAAATAAGCATTAAAGTAAATCTAGCTAAAATTAAAGCTATTATTAGCTAAAGATTTAAAAACTTTAATAAAATATAAGCAGTTTAATTTTTCTTAAAGCTTTGCAACTTTATTTGCATATTTACTTACTATGCAAGTAATATAGCTAAACTTTTTAATTAATTGCTTAAAAAAAATACGCTTTTTAAAAAAGGCTTAAAATAAAAAAAAGCTTTTAAAGCTATAAAATAATTAGCTTATTAGTTATTAATGCTAGCTTTTTTTAAACTTAAAATATTTACTAAAGTAAAAATAAATGCTTTATATAATACTACTAAAAGTATTATCTAGCAATAGCAACTTAATAGCTAATAAAAACTTATTAAATATTTTTTAAAAATAATAATATTATATAAAAAAGTATACTTTATATAAAATTGCAAACTTTTAGCAGTAGTATAAATATTAAAACATTACTATTTAAAATTATTAAAAATAAAGTTTTTTATAGTTATTAACTATTAAGCTTTAGTTTATTTTTTAACTAAAAAAATATTATTAATGCAATAAGTATAATAAGCTAACTTTTTATTTAACTTTAATATTATGTTTTAATACTATTTAAGCTAGCAAAACATAATTGCTAACATACTTTTATAAAAAACAGTAGATTTACTTACTATTAAAGCATAAAAAGCTAAAAAGCAAAACATAAAATTAATTAACTTTGCAAAAATAGCTATACTAGTTACTTTAGTAAAACTAACTATAATACTTTTAAAAAAAGTAAACTTAATAAATCTTATTAAAAAAAAAAACAAACTTTAATAGCTAAATATAAAAAAATATTATTTAAAAGTTTTAAAAACTATAACTAATAAATTAATTTTTTTATAAACAGCTTTAATAAAAAAAGCTTACTATTTAGTTATTATAGCTTATTTAAAGCAAAATAAAACTATAAAAGCATTAAAACAAAACTACTATTAGCTTTACTTTAAAAAAAATGTTAGAAAATATATATAAAATTGCTATAACTGCAAAAAAAATAAAGCATTATAAAATAAAACCTTAAGCTTACTATATTTGCTACTAATGCTAACTTTAGTTTAAAAATATATAATAGTTAATAAAAAATCTATATTTAAAAATTAATATAAATATAACTATATTTAAGCGTTTATTAATAAATTTAGCTGCTTTTTAGTTAGCATTTTAGCTTATAAAACTAATACTATAAAAAATATAACCTTAAAATATTACTAATATATTTATTAATTACTTAGTATATTAAAAGTTTAAATATTTAATAATATAAAACTATTTATTTTAAGCTTTATAGCTAAAATTAACAAATTAACTAGCATAAAATACTGCTATAGCAGCATATTTTATTTATAAACCTAAAATACTATAAAGCTTACAAACTAAAAGCTAAATTAACAATTAAAATTTTATATTAACAAGTATTAAAATAACTAAAGTATTTATTTGCTTGCTTTAAATTTTACGTATAACTTTTTATAGCACTTATTAATAAATATAGCCTTACTAAAAGTAGCTATAAAAACTAATGTTTATAACCTGCTATTACTGCTGCTACTTAACGTAAAAGCAGATAATAAACTAGAAAAATAAGCACTTAAGCTAATATAATAAGCGCAAAAAGTCTAACAATATGCTTATAAAATAGCACTTAAAATATAAAAGCAATAGCAAACGTAAGCTAACTGCAAGCAAAAACTAATAAACTTTATAGTTAGCAATTATATATTTTTAAAAAAAAAAAGCTTTATAACTTAAGCGCTAATAATTAAGCTAGACTTATAATAAGCAAAGCTATTTAAAATACTGCAAATATAAAAATATAGCTACATTTTAAACCTTTTAAACTTTTATAAAATAACTAACTTATTTTATACTAATAAACTGCAAAAAGCTATAAATAATCTGCTACTACAATAAGCATAACTGCTATTTAAAGCAAAAAAAGTTAATAGTAAAGCAAAATTTAAAGTAAAAAAAATACTGCAATTTAAACTATATAAAAAATATAAAGTGCTGCAATATTAAATAGCATAGCAAAGATATAATCTTAATAATATATAATATTTTGCTAAAAACTTTAAAAACTTGCTAGTATAGCTAAAAAAATTTTATAAGCAGTACTAAAAGGCTTTAAATTCTTTAGTAAAACTTTAATATTAAATAAAAGCAGCAGCTAAAAATATATAAGCAAAAAACTATTTAAATAATAATCTAGCTAAAAAAGCAAGCTTTGCTACAAAAATTAAATAATATAAGTAACTTTAATAAAGTCTACAATTATATCTTAGTTTTAATAAAAAAAAATATAATAATTATAACAATTGCTAACGTAACAATTTTTTAATTTAACCTTTTATTAATAAAACTATTAATAACTAAAAGGACTTATTATATATATAATATATTACTAGCCTTTATATATGCTAGTTTCTTTCTTTTTTTCTTTTCTTTTTTAGCTTAAAATCTTTGTCTATAGCATTAATAAAGCTATAAACCAGCCTTTAACAATTATAACATACTTTATTAAAAGTAATAACTTAACTTAATTATTTTATTAATAATTTAAATAACTTTTTTAATACTATTTAAATATTTAATTTAATTGTTTTATTTGTTTATTTATTTATAAATAATATATTATATTTATTTTATATTTAATCTTTAGTTTTTTTATTAATAACAGCTAAAATTTTAATGCTATTTTTTAATTTATATATATTTATATTTATTAACAATACTTTATTTAATAATATAAGCTAAGTTTTTTTCTATAAATAACTTTTAATATAATATAAACTATTTATATTTTATAAGCTTATTTATAATAACTAATATTAAATTATATTTTATTTATATTATAAGTTTTTATAATAATAGTAACTTTATTATAAAATTAAATAAAATTATTTTTTATGCTTTATTTAAAATATAAATTAGTTTTATGATTTTATAAAGTTTATATTTTAATGTTTTACTTTTTTAACAAGTTATATAATTTTATATAATTCTTTAAACAGTTTTTTTAATTTTAAAAAAGTTATAGTTTCTTTAAATTTTCTTTTAAATTTTATATACTTTTTAATATTTTAATAAAATATATTTATATATTTCTTTAACTAATAATACTTATAACTTTTTTAATACTAGTATTTTTTTATTATATATTTTAGTTTTATTTATTTAATTTATTTGCTTATAATAATTAATATTAACTATTGCTAAAGTTAAATATTTTTAATTATTTAACTATAATAAATTTATTTTTTTTTAAATGCTTTATTGTTTATATTATTTTTTTAACTTAAAATATTAGCTTATATCTATATATATATATATTTTAATATATTTTCTTTTTAAAATTAAATT